>BSBK01001201.1:10000-520000 GCA_027943335.1 Chamaecyparis obtusa
TTTCCACTTGATCAGATATTCTTCATATACCCTGTTCCTTGTGCTTCTGCCAATACGACTGTCCAATATATCTTCGATCTCCTTAGTGTCTGAACTAGTTGCTGGAATACTCCACTGTGCTGCTGTGATCTCATCTTCAACACCTCCTTCATGATACTATGTCAGGTCTGAAATGTTAAACACTGGTGAAATATTTAGCTCAGTAGGCAATTCTACCTCATATGCGTTTCCTAAATCATGTTTCTTCAGTATCCTACATGGTCCAAACTTCTTCATTTTCAGCTTGTTATATGTACCAACTGGAAACCGCTCCTTCCGCAAATGAACCATGACTTCATCACCAACTTGAAATTCCTTATACCTCCTTTTCTCATCTGCCTTAGCCTTATACTGTGCGTTCATCTTGGTAATATGCTTCCTCACCTCCTCATGGATGTTCTTCAAGTGTTCTGCAAAATCCTCAGCTTCAACACTACTTATTTCTCCTTTATCTATCTTCCTCAATTCAGATGCATTTCTTGGACTACTTCCATATACAATCTGGAATGGTGATTTATCAGTGCTCCTGTTGACAGAATTATTGTATGCAAATTCTGCCTGTGGTAAAATCAAATCCCATCCTGTTGGCTTATCTCCAACCAAACATCTCAGCAAATTTTCCAAACTCCTATTCACCACCTCTGTTTGTCCATCAGTCTGTGGATGATGTGATGAACTGAACTTCAAATCTGTCTTTAACTTCTTCCACAATGTACGCCAGAAATATCCAACAAACTTAGTGTCCCGATCTGAAACTATGGTCTTTGGCAAACCATGAAGTCTCACTACTTCTCTGAAAAACAATTCTGCTACATGAACAACATCATTAGTCTTCTTGCAGGGAATGAAATGTGCCATCTTTGAAAATCTGTCAACTACCACAAAAATTGAATCGTGTCTCCGCTGTGTCCTCGGTAAACCAAGAACAAAGTCCATACTGATATCCTCCCAAGGCTTCTCTGGTATAGGTAATGGCTGATACAACCCTGTATTCTGCTTCACTCCTTTCGCCATCTGACATACTCTGCAACTCTGTACAAACTTCTTCACATCTTGCTGCAATTGTGGCCAATAATAATTCTCACCAACCAAAGCAAGGGTTTTATCACGACCAAAGTGTCCAGCCAATCCTCCACTATGCTTCTCCTTGATGAGATTCTCCCTCATAGAACTTCGTGGAATGCACAACTGACTCCCTCTGAATAGCATATCATCCTGGATGATGAAATCCAACCATTTCGTCCTGTCTAGAGTAACAGGTTCTTTACAAGCTTTCCAAGCTTCACCAAAATCAGGATCCTCTGGATACAAATTCTTGAGCTCCTTGAACCCAACCACTTCAATCTGCATTTCTGTCAGCAGTAGTTGCCTTCTGCTAAGAGCATCTGCAACCCTATTAGACTTTCCACTCCTGTGTTTCAAAACAAATGTATAACTCTGCAAAAATTCAACCCATTTCAAATGCCTTTGATTCGACTTTCCTTGACTATTCAAATATTGCAAAGCTTGATGATCAGTATACAAAACAAACTCCTTAGGAAGCAAATAGTGTCTCCACTTCTTTAATGCTTGAACTATAGCATAAAATTCCTGATCATAAACAGAATATTTTCTCTTGGCATCATTCAACTTCTCACTGAAATAAGCAATAGGTTTACCTTCTTGGCTCATAACAGCTCCTATTGCAGTACCACTAGCATCACAATCTACTTGAAACACCTTATTAAAATCTGGAAGTGCTAAAACAGGTTGTTCTGTAACTTTTTGTTTCAACAATTGAAAACTCTTTTCTGCCCCATTAGTCCACTTAAACTCTTTTCTATTCCCTCTCATTGTTTCAGTCAAGGGTCCACAAATACTGCTAAAATTTCTGATAAACTTTCTGTAAAAGCTAGCTAGACCATGAAAAGATCTTACCTCAGTAGCATTCCTTGGAGTAGGCCATTCAAGGATAGCCTGTACCTTCTCTGGGTCCATTTTTAGACCTTCTCCTGAAACTACAAACCCCAAATACACCAACTCTTTCTTCACAAAACTGCACTTCTTCAAATTAATCAACAATTTCTCTTCTCTCAGCTTCTCAAATACCATACGAATATGCATCATATGCTCCTCCAATGTCTTACTAAAGATCAGAATATCATCTAGGTAAACAATGACAAACTTACCTAGAAATTTTTTCAGAACCTCGTTCATGAGCCGCATGAAAGTGCTCGGTGCATTGGTTAGCCCAAAAGGCATAACTAACCACTCATACAGTCCTTCCTTTGTCTTGAAGGCAGTCTTCCATTCATCTCCTTCTCTGATCCGAATCTGATGATATCCACTTTTCAGATCTATCTTTGAAAAATACACAGCTCCACTCAAACAGTCCATAATATCATCCATTCGTGGCAATGGAAACCTGTACTTGATTGTGATCTTGTTTATTGCCCTAGAATCTGTACACATCCTCCACTCTCCATTCTTCTTTGGTGCTAATACCGCTGGTACAGCACAGGGACTCAGACTCTCACGGATCAATCCTTTCTGTAGCAGTTCATGTACTTGTCTGTTCAACTCCTCACTTTCTGCAGGTGTCATTCTGTGTGCTGCCTTATTCGGCAAACTCGCTCCTGGGATCAAATCCATTTGATGACTGATCTTCCTCACTGGTGGTAATCCATCAAGCACGTTATCGGATACAATATCCTGAAACTCATTCAACAAATCTGCAACTTCTACAGGAACATCTTCTACTTCCTCTTTACCAGCTTTTGGAATTAAAGCAAAACATACATGCTCATACCTCATACCATCTAGGAAATTTCTTCCATCAACAAAAGTTATCCTTGCATTACCACATACCTTTTCTTCAGTCTCCTTCAATGGTTTTAGCTTATGTCGCACTCCATCCTTTGTCAGGGAATAGGTATTCGCACGGCCATCATGTACAGCACATCTGTCAAACTGCCATGGTCTACCCAACAACATATGACATGCATCCATAGATATGATATCACACAATACCTCATCTTGGTATCCGCCAATCTTGAACTTCACCAGGCATTATTCATTGACCATGACCTTGTGGTCATCCTGTACCCAGGCAATCCGATATGGATGTGGGTGTTTCTTTCTCTTGAGCTTCAACTTTGTCACCATCTCTTCTGACACCAAATTGTCAGTGCTTCCACTATCGATAATCACATCACAACATTTACCTTCACACTTGCACCTGGTGCGAAACAAGCTCCTCCTTTGCTCAGGTTCATTCTCACCACTCAACAGGACTCTTCTGTTAATCAACGTTTCTCCTCTTTCAGCATCTTCAGAATTTGATGATCTGGCATCTTCATCTACGTGTGCAATTTTGGCCTGGCCTTCATTTCTCCTGTCTGTTCTGCCTTGGCGCTGAGGACATTCAAATTCCCTATGACCTTTTTCTCCACAGTGAAAACATGTTCCACGGAAGCCACCTCTTCCAGATCCTTGTCCTCTTCCTCTTCCTCTTTGATCTCTATTATTCTGATCATGGAAGCGATTGGAATTATTTCCTCGCTGATTCTGACTACTACTAGCCTCATCCTTCTTTTTCGGATCTTCATTTCGGCCACCATATGACCGTCCACCAGATCGTCCACCGCGACCTCTTCCATTTTGTCTGCTCTCAAACTTCTTGTTCAGCTTTTCCTCTACTTTTAGGGCAAACTGGTATGCCTCCTCAATACTGTTCATTCGAACCAGATTCAGCTCCTCCTGAATGCTTGGCCTTAACCCATTAAGGTATCGGGCAACTTTCTCCTTATCAGCTTCTGCATGGCCTGTTCTGATGAGAAGTCGATAGAACTCCTCTGTATACTCCTGAACAGATCTTCCTGCTTGCTTCAAACTTTGCATTTTCTTTAGTAGATCAAGCTCATAATCAACAGGAATGAACTGTCGCTTCAATTTATCCACCATCCGATCCCATCTTGTGATTTTATCTTTCCCTCTTCTATTTCGCTCTAATTGAATTTCTTGCCACCAGATCTTCGCATGACCTTTCAGTCTGGCCTTCGCAAATTTGACCCTATCAGGATCCTCAACATCTTCATACTCAAAATATTCCTCACATTCATTGATCCAGTCGATCAATTCCTCTGGGTTAAGATTTCCAGAAAATGTAGGAACCTCAATCTTAGGTCTTTTCCCAATCTTGGAAATCGCCCGAAAAAGTCTTTCTTCCTCATGGTTCACAATTTCAACTTCTCCTTCTTGATATTCTTCTTCGGCTTCATCCTCGCTTTCGTCTCTGACATTAAGATTCATTCCTCTGCGAATCTCTTCTTGCAATGCTCGCACTTGTCTCTGCAGCTCTCTAACCTCAGGTGTTACAACACCAGCTCTTCCGCCACGTTCCCTTCGTGGAGGCATTTTCGTGATGCGCGCTGAAACCCTAGCCACGGTCCTGGTGCAAACTGCCTCACAGTCGGCGATCTGTTTACACACTCAAGAACTCCTGCTCTGATACCACTTGATGAAGGGTGCTCCCCTTAATACCACAAACACAACAGAAATAGAGAAACAACAACAATATGCAAGAACAGAAAATTGGCTTCTTATTATCTCCACAAATGTGGAATTACAAACTTTCAGAATTACAATATGCAAAGCCACATGGGCATTCCCTTACAATATTCTGTAGGACAAAGCCTCGAATCAATACCCAGATCTACTACCCAGAACTATTCTGAACTGCCTAAGACAATAATACAGCCTTCCTTATATAGGCAATTTTCCACCGCCTGGGAAGGTTCCAGAATTTTAGCCAATAAGGCCGACCAAACTTAGAATTATTATTTTATTTTTTATTTATTTTACATTTCATTACATCATAGTCGGCTCAAAATAAATTTTGAAACCCGAACAGAAATTTTGAAGAAAAATCATTTTCCGCCATTTCAGGTGACCCAACTTCCGAAGACCATAAGTCATCACCAGTTGACCCGATTGACTATTGTAACCCCATTTCGGAAAGGGCGCGAGGAGCTCTACAACAATTGAATTAAGCAAGCTTCATTCAGCCCAAAATTCGACCTCATCCGGGGCCTCTAAAGCCTTCAAAACTGAGTTCGAAGTTTCTGTACCCTGCTGCCAATACCGAAAATCTTCAATATCTTCCAATATACACTTGATCTGGCAATGAAACTTTACTGGCAGACTTATATGACCAAAATGAACCTCCAAGAAAGAAATCAGATCATTCTGAGCACATACAAAAATTACCAAAAATAGTAACTTTCCATAAATAGCAGCTCTGCACAAAATAGCCCTTATTGAATACAAAAAATAGAAATATTTTTGGGTGATGCAAGATTGCTCTTACACCCAGGATGCTCCTGCATCATATATCCCAAAAAGTATACTATATATATAGAATGTATTCCTAGATCATTAGAACTTATATATATATTCCATATAAATATATAAGTTCTAATGATCTAGGAATACATTCTATGTATATGCGTTAAAGCACACACACACACACATATCTTAATCAACATTATTATATACTTGTGGGAACATATTTCCTCCATTGGTGGGTAATATAGACCCATGCTCCTATCAGGTGCAATTGGGTTACTACTTCTAAGGGGGTGAAGTATAACGTTATAGAGTCTACCCCTATTGATATGGACTACATTTTCTCATGCCTTCATGTGAATGTGTCACTGGAGACCCCAATCTCCAATATGGTTTCCTCTGTCAACCAGGATCTACCATCTATACCCAAGCATTATTTCCATTTAACTGGGCAGCCACATCATCTACTCCAAAGTTGGCTAGCTCATCTATTCTCGAGTTGCCTTCCCTATAAATATGATTGAAGATGCCATTCTTGTAATTTTTAAATATATTTAGAGCTCTTACTAGACTTGCGTTTAATTTTTAGTTAGACATAGAACCTTCCCAAGAGCATTGATCACAATAGCATAGTCTCCTTCCACCTCTAGGTTAGCAATACCCAATTTACTACATATTAACAATCCATCAGATAGTTTCATTGTGATTTATGAAACATTATTTGATACCTGACCCAACAACCTATGTTTCCATGCTATCTCACCCCCTTCTGAATTATGAAGACTCCACCCTACCCCTTCTTGTCCAAGATTGCCCCTAAAAGACCCATCAAAGTTTAGTTTGAACCAACCTCTTTGGGGAGGTGCCCACTTCCATTCATTTCTTTTTTTTTTGTTGCAAGCTTCTCCAATTCCAATGTAAGGAGGAATTTTTAGGCCTATCTATTTACCCCTCATCTTCTCATCCCAATATGACATTTTTGCTTTTTTTAAAGGAATACTCATGACCATGTTGTTAAGAGTTTCAATGACATCTGCCTCCATTTTATTGGTTAGTTTCTCACTACCCATAGCTTTCCATAAATGTTGTGTTTGTTTAAACTAGGCTAACTTTTAAACAAGTCTAAGATAGACTTTGGAAGGACTATGGTCCAACCTAGTTTGTTGCAAAGCCACTGTCAATGCTTTTTAGAATAGGAGTAAGAAAATAATATATGGTCTACACTTTCCTCCTCATGTTCACATAATGGACGTCTTCTAGGCCCTTCATATCCCATTTTCTTGAATCTGTCAGCTCCCATGCAAGATCTTATTTTGTAAAGCTATCCATAAGAACACACCTGTCATTGGGAGGAAATATTTATTCCAACAAAGGTTTAGGGGGATATTACTTTGAGGTCTTAGGTGTTTCTTCATTAGACTATTATATCCCTCCTTAGAGTTGTACTCCCCTATTTTGGATCCATTTCATACTAGCATGTCATTCCCTTAACATAAGGTAATGTTCTTGTTGCACAGAGTACTACTAAGTTCCATCCTCTCCTATACCAAAATTTTGTCATCCACTATGGGTTTCCGTTGTCATCTCTGTGTTAAGTCTCCTTTAACGTAATTGCTAACATGTTTCCCCCACATTTCCTCCATCCTTCACTTAGATATTTCAAATTTATTTGAGCTATCCAAAGCTGGACATCCTTCTCGGGAGTCATCCCAAAACCATGCTTCCTCTCCATTAACTAGGTACCAAGTCAGTTTTTCATAAATGATCTCCTTGTAGCTAAGCATAAAGTTCCATATTTGAGATCCTAGAAGGAGAGGTCATCCTAAAGATGGAAAAAGTATCATTGCCAGATAAATATTTATGTCTAAGGATTTTTTCCCATTTCAAGTTGGGGTTTTTGTATAATCTCCAAATGAGTTTAGCTCCCAAGGCTCTACTTTTCTCCTTCTAATTTCTTATCCCTAAATCAGCTTCTTCCTTGGATCTACATACATTGTACCATGCTATTAGGGATATTATCTTCCTATCTTTTGAACCCTGCTAGAAAAAGGTTCTTAGACTCCTATTAATTTCCTCTTGAATATTGGTTGGAAAATCTAGGCAGGATAATTGATAAATTGGCAGACCTGGGAGGACTATTTTTAACATTAAGGTTTTACCTATTGAGGAAATCCATTTCCCTTCCTAAGAGTTTTTTTTAATCTTTAATCTTATTTATAATGTGATCCCACAGTTTACTAGAGTTGGTACCCTTATCCAAGGGGAGACCAAGATATTTGCAAGGTAGATTACCCTTTTTGAAGTTCAAAGTGTTACATATATCCTCCTCAACTGTCTTGTCTATACTGAAGATTTTTTTTTTAGTTTTTTCATCATTGATTTCTTGTCCCAAATCTCTATAATATGATTTGAGGATGTTATTAATCACCAGGGATTCTTGCTTCTCCCCTACTCCATAGAACATTGTATCATCAATCAACTACTAATGGGTAGTGGGTTCTAGTTCAAAGGTTATCTTGATACCTTTCATCATACTTGTTTCTCTTGCTTTGGTGATTGATCTACCTAAAACCTTTTCCATAATGATGAAAAGGAAAGGAGAAACATGATCCCCTTGTCTTAGACCCATAGAGATGTTAAAAAACCCTTAAGACACCTGTTAATTAAGACTAGGCGTTGATATGCATTCATAAATCAGGTATATCCATTGTTTTGAGAAGCCAAAGGCTTCATGAAATCTACATAAGAAACTCTAATCTACTTTATCATATGTCTTCCTTATGTTAATCTTTATTAACATGCTTGGGTTGTAATTCTATTGAACTGAGTGGGTGGCTTCTTGGGCTATGATAACTCCATAAAACATTGATTTGTTTTGAACAAAACCATTTTTCTCTTCGCTGATAAGATTAGGAAGAAGCTTTTGAATTATATAGGCAAGGGGTTTTGTAATAATTTTAAAAAGGGTGTTACAGAGGGAGATGTGTCTAAAATCATCAAAATTCTCCTTTTTTTATTTTTATGAATGAGATTAAGAAATGTATTTTTGATCTCCTTCAACAGATTGTATGAATTCCTAACCCCCTCCAAGGTACCCACTACCTCATCTCTAATAAAATGCCAACATTTTTGGAAGAAAAATTTCAAAAAGCCATCAGGCCCTGGAGCTTTGTTGGGTTTCATCTACATTACTATCTTTTCAATTTATTCCTTTGAGAACTTAGCATTAAGTGCTTTGTTTCATTCTACTAATATTATCCTTGGGATATTCCTCAGGGGACCTCCTTCTGATGAAAATTGGTTGATCCTTCCCAATTGTTGAGGATGTTCTCAAAATGTAACTACCTCATTTTCTATCCCCCTTGGGTCTTCAATGATAACCCAATTTTTATCCCTAATCTTAGTTATCTTGTTGATAATCATCCACTACTTTGTACTACTATGAAAAAAATCCATGTTTTCGTGGACCCTTCTTCAATCCATGTTTCTTAGGATTTTGGCACCAAAATATTTCTTCTTTTGCTAACATGTCTTCGTAATCATTCAGTAGTTTCCTTTCTTGGTAGTAAAGATTTGCATTCATCCCTTTCTCAATTACTTCCTTGTTTATAGATTCCAGTTCCTGCTCAATCCTAACCTTTGCTTCAAAGATGTTTCCAAAAATTTTCTTGTTCCACTCAATCAATTTATTTTTTAGAATCTTAAGTTTTGGTATGAGGAAGAATAGTTTAGATCCTTTCGCCTCTACTTCATTCCACCAACCTTCCATCAACTTTATCAGGTTCTCTTCTCTTAGGCACATCTTTTAAAATTTAAATTGACAACGCTTGGATTGTAAATCATCTGTAATTTTTAGTAGGATAGGAAAGTGGTCTAAACATGACTTTGGAAGAACTTTTGTTGATACATTATAGGAAAAATCCACCAGAATGCCTTTTAGAAAGAATCTATCTATTTTTTCTACAATATGACCAAACCCCAACCTCTTGTTATTCCATGTAAATGTGTTCCCTTTTGTCTTGATTTCAAATAGATTGTTACTGTTCACCCATGCTCTAAATCCTCTGAAGATTGGACTACTTTATTGGTTCCTCCTCTCTTCTCCCTCTGGTCTAAGATGGCATTGAAGTCCCTCCTATAATGTATGTGTGATCTGGAACTATTTCAAGGTATTCTTTTCATTCTTTCCAAACCTAAAGCTTATCTCTATTTTGGATCGGGCCATATACATTGATTAAAATGAGTTGGAGACTGCTCTTTATGGTTCTTTTCAGTCTACTTATCCAAATTTTCTTAACTTCTAGTTTAGTGAATGCAATCACCCTTGGGTCCTAGATACTTACCAATCCCCCTGAGGCCCCAAGAGTCGGAGCTCCCACCATATTCAAGACACCCAATTTTTCATTATAATTTTCAATTTCTTCTTGGGTTAATTTAGTTTCTTATAGCAGTACAATTTCTTCTTTAATCTCAGTAATGCAACATTTGACAATATGCTACTTGTTAAGGGCACTCAAGCCCCTAACATTCCATGTGGTGATCTTCATCCCTATGTTGGAAGGACCTTCCCCTTCCCAACTTTAATGATAGTAGTGATTTTAGCCTAGTCCTCTACATTGTTGGCTTTGGCTCTCAATTCTGAAATTGATTTCCTTCCCCTTTTTCTCTTAGTCTTAGCACAATCAGGGGTATTCTTTCTATTCTTTGAAGTTTCTAATTCTAGGTGACCCTCCATCTCCTCTTCTTCTTTCTTACCTAGTTCTATGATCTCCTCCATCAAATCCTCGTGATTGTCTTCTTCCTCCTCTAGCTCCCAGATTATTGAAATCAACTCTTGTCTCTCTTTCTTTTCCTCACTGATAAAGCCATCCATTATCCCCTCTATCAAATCATCCATTACCTCATTACATTTTTATTCCAACCCATGTTCTACTTCCTCCATACATACCCTTTATTTCTTATCACCGCCATTATCTTCCTCTCTAATAGAGTTTACCCCCTCAATGGGAATTTCTTTATTGTCATGTATGTTTCCCTACTACCTCCTACTCACTTGTAATTCCTCTAGTTTCTCTGCCTCTATGGTGGTCATCACTGAATGCTTCAAGTTGGTTGACATTAGTGTAGGATTACTTAATACATGAGGCCTTTTTATATTACCTCTTCATTACCATTTTCCATTTTGTTATCTCTACCTTCTGCTCCATTACTCTTCCCTGGACCATAATTTCCCAATACAAGGAGATTTGCTACTTTATTTTCATGAATTTCCCCTATCTAAATCTCACTCTCACTTGTAGATATATGTTCCTCTTGAGAGATTGGGTGAGAGAAAGGGGTTGTATCCTTGATTTTTTGATCATGGGGCCCATCATTATTTTCTACAGTCAATGCATTATCCAACTTATGTTGAGTGTGGTTGTTGGGTTTATCAAGGGGGTTAGGTTCGGGATCATTTAACAGTTGGATATTAAAACTTCCATTATTATCATTGAAACAAATTCTTACTTCTATTGGGGGATTGTGAGTGCTAGCATTTGATTTAAGAGCAACACTACCATTTTTTTAAGGGGGGTTGATTCCTATTATCTATAGCTTTGTTAGTATGAATATCCCATCTATAAATATATAGTTTAATAAGATATGATGAACAATTGGTTATAATATTGATAGGTCTAATAGGTTTAGCATTAATATCTAGATTAAATAGCATTTTGATAGTGGATGAACCAAAATCATCTTGTTTTAAGCCTACAAATCCACCCAAGAAATTACCAATTTTAATTAATACCTGTCTATATAATAACTCCACGGGAATATTATAAATCTTAATCAATCTAGAAATTTTCAAATCCGTAATATCCTTGGGGTAAAAATTAGGTTTTAAATAAAAAAACTTGAAGGAGTATCCATTAAAATACTAAAGATCACCCAATAATTTTTTTTTCTTTAGATTAACATCCTTGTAGTCAATATAAAAGAAATCACCAGGTAGGATATTTATACTTATTTCATTCGAGTAGGTGTCCTCAAACCATTAAATAATATCTTCAGTATCAATCTCATAGCCACATAATTTAGAAAATAAGCGATGGTTTTTACAATAGTCCCACATACCATCAGTTAGATGATCTTTGATCTCCATGGCATTGACCTTATCCTCCTGTATGCAATGAAAATGTAGACCTATTTGCTGCAAATATAAAACACCAAAACACCAAACAAAATCACATTAGATGTTAGTAATCTCAAATGCAACAAAATAGGTAACTTTCACTACAACCTCCGATGAGCTAAAACAAGGGCACCCAAAGCCTTGTTTGATTTTCTCTTGAGATTACGTGGGTATGCTCTCCCAACACAAATGAAATATAATATAATGCAAAACTATGTGATGCAAGCTAGAGTGAAGGATTTGAGAACAAGTATGAGGAACTTGCCCCAAGCTTCACAAATGATAAAGATTAAGATTGATGCAAGACTATGATAATGATAATAAGATTAAGATCTATGATAAATGAAACTAGATTAAGATCTAAGAACAAGATTAGATTGCAATGAAGAAAAGAACTAAAATGATCAAGAATGTTAGAAGATGCAAGAGCTAAGAGATTAAGAAGAATAAGAACTTAGAAGAATTAGCCTAAAATGAGGAGTGAGGCCTCCTTTTATAGAAAATGAAAAGAATTAGACAGTGGAGATTAAGAGGCAAAAAAATGAGTGGCTAGGATTAAAGGTTATGTAGGGTTTGGAAAAGATGAAGAGGCAAAATGAAATGAGTGGATAGGATTGAGAGGCAAAAGGATGAGTGGATAGGATTAAGAGGCAAAAGGTGAAGTGGCAAAAGTCAAACTTCACTTTTAGAGGGAAAAATAAATTTAAAAATGATTGGTGGAGAAAAAAGATGGAGAGGTGGCCACCTTGGAAAAGGTGATTGTGCACATGTTTAGAGGTAATCCACCTTTTAATCAAGATTAGAGGAATATTTAGAAAAAGGTAAGCATAGGAAAAAGGGAAGAGGAATTAAATTAAAATAAATTTAATTTAATCATGGTTTAGAAGAGATTTAGGCTAGTGGAGGAATAAAATAAATAAGATTTATTTTATAAAGGGAAATGGAGGGATAATATATTAAATTAAATTAAATATGCTATAGTATTTAAATAAAATTTAAATACAAAGGGAAAATAAATTTATTTAATTAAATAAATAGAAGAATATAACAATTATAGTCAATTAATGAAATTAACCATAATGTTAAGGGTAAATATTAATAAAAATTAATATTGGTATGAATAGACAATTTTAGGTGTCTACACCTCCTTCTCCCCAAGCTTAGGGTTCCCAATGTTTGAAATATGGGAAATAGGATTTTTGAGATCTTGCCTCCGAGGAATATTGGAAGAATCATCTTGTTTATACATATCCTTTGTTGCTTCTTGTCTTTGAATTTTGAAAATCCTCCTCATCATTTTATGGGGCTTGGCTGGCTGATTGTTGGATGGAAGCGTGAGATTAGGGTCTGATTGAGCTTGTGGAGGTGGATTTTTTTGATGCCCTAGCTTAATACGATGTGCTCCCCTGACATGATTGGGGACAATGCTAGTAATGAGGATTACCCATAACTGCTTACCTAGCTCCTTTTTACTAGTCCTCACATAGTCGTTATCCATCATTCTCCTTTGCACCTTCAGAGCCCTTTTCTCCTTCCACCCTCTAACAACTTGCCATCCATGCTGGGAGTTATCCATTTCAATTTATTCGAAACTAGGGTTCGTTTGTCACTAATCCACTCCATTGTTGGGCATAGTAAGAGAAAGGTTTTTTGATCTTGTTAAAGGAAAATATTTCTTCCCATCCTTTGGAGGTAGAGAGCACCCTAAAACCTTGGATTGATCTTGGAAAGTAGAATAGTAGTTATCGTGTCTTGTTGGGAAATCCTTACCCAACCTAAAATCACTTCTCTATCTATAAGAAGGAGGAAGAGGGTAATGAAGAACTTCAAACTGATTCTTCATGTCGTGTTTGATAATTCTAAAGCTCATACTTTCTGCTTCTTGCTTGTCTATTTAGGGCAGAAAAATAATGTGCAAAATGCAAAGCCATTTAAAAAAAAATTCCTTGCATATATTTATTTAATCTCCATCTTTAACTATAGAATTAGCTAATAGATAAGTGACAAATAAATAGTAAATAAATAAATGCAAATAGGCTTACATCTTAAGAGGATTTCATGATTTACAAATTAATGGTTTCACAGTTGCCAACTATAGAAGAATAAGCACAAACTAATTGAAAGGCCTCAAATATTTATACCATGACAACTTGTTAATTAAAAGTAAATATGGAATTATTATGTAGCAAAAAAAATGGAAATCTTAGGCTAAAATATTCCACTCATGAGAAATCTAGCTCAATACCCAATCCTCGTAATAAGAGCTAAAAAATGTAGGAAATGGAATTTGATTTCAAACCATATCACTCTATGCATACAATCTATCTATCCCATCCTATTGTGACCTATTCATGTGACACAAGCACTATGTCCTTCATCACATTGTGCTTATAAAATAAAGTTATTTATTATTAGCACTGTATCCATGTAGAGACTCAAATGGATTCCAATAAATATTATCATACCAAATCAAAACATATGAATACTTCATTTTATATCATCCATGTACGAAAATCGCATCACTTTTTAAATATTTATGCAATGCATGTTATGTCACTATACCATCTTAAATTGGAGACACTTCAATTTATGACCTTTAAGCTCCTCTTTAGTGTGTATGCATTGCACATTCACACTTGGAGCACACACTTTCCTTTTTCTTTCTCTCTCTCCTAGTCAAAATCGAGGTAGGACCTAACACTTATGTTAGAAAGTAAAGTCCACCAAGATAAGTGAGAGGGGGGGTGGGGATGAATCAGTTATCATATAATTATAACCTTTATCAACCTTAATATATTTTAACCATATAAGATATGAAACCAACAACCATAGAAAGATATTCATGCACAATAACACAATGACACAAGATATGTTGACTAGGGAACCTCTTGATCGAAGAGTAAACCCCGATGGGAATGATGCCCACAAAAGATGCACTAATATGAATATTCTTTGTAAAAGGATGGACTCTATTAGGAGTCTTATGAAATACATTCAGTACATATGAATCCCTGTTAGGAGATTTTGAATCCCTGCTAAAAGATTCTAACTCTGTTGGGAGTTATGGAAGACAGAAGGACCATTGCCCAAACAACTTCAATGGAAAGATCAATGAACACACTGTCCAACTGATCTCTAGATTATTCAATAGAATAATATCAAAATATTACTGATCTCAATGATATGTTACATCTTCTATGATTGTGCCAAACCACACTCACTGCTACGCCAAATCTCAATTTCAGATCTTTGTATCTCGCATATCCTCTTTCGACAAATTTGATTTCATAATTTCATTCAATCTTACATTAATACACATCATGATCATATTACATCAAGGAAAACATTCCTTCCTTTATACCACACTCAAGTAATCACAAATGAGTCGGCATACAAATTACAAAATAAAAATTTTCACACACTACACAAAACTGCCAGCTTCCAATTAGAATAAATCTTCACTCGTGCAACCTCAAAGTTTGTGCTATCATCCATGTCACTATCAACATGTCTTCAACTACTCTCTAACTGCACATAACTAGATTCCATCCCGATTAGGAGATATCATCTGATTACCACAAACTGCTACTCAGGAACACTGCCTGAATACTGCTTCCACTGAAATGTTCATAACTTCCATGAATAAATGAATTATTGTTTGTGCTTTTAACCATGAACATATAACACATCATAGAATAAGTCCTTAAGATCGCATAGCTTGATCTCTAATATTCCATGTGCGCTAACCCAAACACTGTCTGCTCCTTTGCTAATCTTCAGTAGATCACTGTGTTGACATCAATGACAATCACAGTCATGAATGCAACAACAACTGCTATAGAATGGATGCTAATACTCCCATAGGATATATTCAACATTCATTCCTAACAATCTCCCCCATTAGCATTGATGGAAACATAGATGAAAAACATCCAATGTTCCATAAATCCAACATTGCAACACTGCTACTCTAAAAAAATACTTCAAGTCCTCTTCATCAATCAAATCTTGCTTTGTTTTCCTATTTAGTTCTCTCCAATAGATAGTACAAATGGTTTTTCATGTACACTTCTCCCCCATTGACATCAATGATAGATATTTCATCATTATGTCAACAACAACTCTAATGTCAAAAGACACTGTTCAAAAAATACATTCACTAGAGTCCTCATGACTCAGCTCAGATACAAATACTCCCCCATAGAGGAAGTACCAACATCCAGTCTAGAATAAAGATAGGGCTCATATACCACTAGACGGATGCAACAATCTGCATCACTTCTCAAAAGTAGGCTGGGGCATAACCCTAAACATACCTCTCAAATACTCAAATGTATCCTTAGGCAAAGGTTTTGTAAATATGTCTGCAATTTGCTCCTTTGTGCTTATGTATTCAACTCTAACTTCTTTCTCAACAACTTTCTCTCTTACTACATGATACTTTATCTCTATATGCTTTGTCTTAGAATGTAATACAGGGTTGTTAGACATACTAACTGTACTGGTGTTGTCACAATGTACAACAACAGGCTCAACAAATTTTATTCCAATATCCTTCAGCATCTGCTTCATCCAAATTATCTGGTTTCAATTGTTTGTTGCTGCTACATACTCTGCTTCTACTGTGCTTTGTGAAATACAACTCTGCTTCTTGCTTAGCCAAGAAACCAATCTTCCTCCAAGGAAAAATACTCCACCACTGGTGCTCTTTTTATCATCAACATTGCCTCCCCAATCAGCATCTGTATATGCACATAGGGTAAAGTCATCAGATTTTTCATACCACAATCCATACTCAATTGTGCCTCTTAAATATCTAAGTATCCTCTTCATTGCTGCATAAAGTGATTCTCTAGGTTCAGCTTGAAATCTTTCTACAATTCCAATTGAATGTGCTATATCAAGTCTTGTATGTGTCAAGTACTACAATCCTCCAATCATAGATATGTAATTCTTTTGATCCACTGCAGGAGTCTCATCTGTGCTAGATAACTTATGTCTAGTTACCCTAGGTGTTCCAACTAGTTTACAGTTCTCCATTCCAAATCTCTTTAACAAATCATTTAAGTACTTTGTCTGACTTACAAAGATACTATCATTGTTCTGTATTATCTACAATCCCAAAAAATATTTCATTTCAGCAATCATACTCATTTCAAATTTAGTCTTCATTTCATTTGCAAATTTATCACTGGCTTCATCTTCTCCTCCAAAAATGATATCATCAACAAAAATGACTACAACCAATAAACCATTTTCAATTTCTTTTGTGTGTAGGTTGCTATCAACTGTTCCTTTTTTAAATCCTAATTTTATCAAATACTTGTCCAATCTTGTATACCAAGTTCTAGGTGCTTGCTTTAGTCCATATAAAGCTTTCTTCAGTTTACATACCATGTATCCTTCTTGAGTTAAAGGAAAACCTTCAGGCTTCTCAATGTAGACTTCTTCTTCCAACTCTCCATTAAAAATGCTGACTTTACATCCATCTTACATACTTTGAACTCCTTAAAAGCTGCATAAGCCAAAAACATTCTTACTGCTTCAATTCTTGCTACTGGTGAAAAAGTTTTTTCATAGTCAATTCCTTATTGTTGTGAGTATCCTTTACATACCAATATTGCTTTGTTCCTTACTACTTCTCCTTGGTCATTCATCTTGTTTCTGAATACCCATTTTATTCCTATAACATTCTTATCTTTAGGTCTAAGGACCAATTCCCATGTCTTGTTCTTTTCAATATGATCTAGTTCTTCTTTCATAGCTTTAATCCAATGTTCATCTTCACAAGCTTCACTAGTAGATTTAGGTTCAATTTGAGAAATCAAACATAACTGTTCTTGTACCTTATTTCGAGTCTGAACTCCTTTGTCTATGCTTCCAATAATCTTCTCAACAGGATGATTCCTTGATAGATTCCTGTTAGGTGTCACTGTCTCAAATCTCACTTCAGGTGTCAATTCTTCAATTACCTCACTGTGGCTCTTATTCAACAAATCACTATCATTTTCATGAAATAATTTAGTAGTATCAATGTTAGATCTAGGATGAGTTCCTTCATCTGATTCATAATCAAGCATTCTTTCCTGAATTTTGAACTTTTCATCAACTTTAACATTTGCGCTCTCAACAATAGTCTTAGTTCTCTTATTGTAACATCTATAAGCTTTGCTTTTCAAAGAATATCCAAGAAATATACCTTCATCACTTCTAGGATCAAACTTTCCAATGTCATCATCTCTCTTTATATAACATTTGCTTCCAAAAATTCTAAAATACTTAACTGAGGGTGCATGTCCAAACCATAGTTCATAGGGTGTCTTGTATGTGTATGTTCTGATTTGTACTATGTTCATTGTATACACTATTGTGTTCACTGCTT
This sequence comes from Chamaecyparis obtusa, assembly GCA_027943335.1. Lineage (NCBI taxonomy): Eukaryota > Viridiplantae > Streptophyta > Pinopsida > Cupressales > Cupressaceae > Chamaecyparis > Chamaecyparis obtusa. Next base: position 27,922 of record BSBK01001201.1, read on the forward strand.
CTCTTCAAAATATCTTTGCTAAGTCATTCTCAAATAACATAGCTCTTGTTGCTTCAGTCACTGATCTATTTCTTCTTTCTGCAATACCCTTTTGTTCAGGTGTCCTAGGGGCTGAAAATTGTCTCTTAATACCATTCACTTCACAAAAGGTGTTAAACTCTCTAGAAGTAAATTCTCCACTTCTATTTGATCTCAAACATTTAATCTTTATTCCAGATTCATTCTCAACTTTATTCTTAATGACCTTAAACTTATCAAATGCTTCATATTTTTCTTTAAGAAATGCAATCCACATCATTCTTGTAAAATCATCAACAAGAATCATAAAATACCTTTCTCCATAGAATCCTCTAATCCTTGTAGGACCGCTCAAGTTTGTATGAACAATCTCCAACTTCTCTGCTGATGTAAACTTCTTACTAGGAAATGAGCTTCTCTTCTATTTATCCATCACACATTCCTTGCACATCATGTTAGTGGGCTTCATAATTCTAGGCAAATCTCTTACTGCAAGTGTAGTACTCACTTTCACAATGTTATCAAAATTTATATGACAAAATCTTTTGTGTCATAACCAACTATCATCAATCTTAGTAATCAAGCATGTCATCTCAGTAGGATTCAACTAAAACACATTACCTTTGGTTCTAGATCCTGTACCAATCAAATTTCCATTTTTGTCTTTTATGACACAAGTTTTTTCAGTAAACCAAATTTGATATCCCTTATCAACTAACTATCCAACACTCAAAAGATTATGTTTCAAACCATCCACAAAGTAAACATCATCAATATTAGTCTTTCCATCAAGATTAATAGATCCTATACCTTTAATCAAACAAGGTGCATTGTTTCCAACTCTAACAACTCCTCCATCATAATTGTTAAACTTTATGAACTTTTTCATGTCTCCAGTCATATGATGTGAACAACCACTGTCTATAATCCAATCAACTTTCTTTTCAACTTGAGAAACTAGAGCTTTTTCTTCCTTAACCTCTGTTTCAGGATTTTCTTCTTTAATTGCTACAAATCCTATATCATCATTATTCTTAGTATCACTTTCACTTAAGGTTCTCTCTATACTAGCTTCAAGTTCTTCATCATTAGAATAATAACATTCCTTAGATCTTCTAGGCTTAAAATTGTTTCTGTACTTCTTAACTCTCTTAGGACATTTAGATGCAAAATGACCATATTCTTGACATGTCCAACATTTAAAAAATTTCTTACCGTCTGGTTCTCTCTTCACAAGCAAGGAAATACCTTCTTTAATCTTCCTATCTTCTTCATTTCTAGATTTGTTGTTGCCAGCATAATCTCCGCTCATACTGATGCTTCTTGACAAATTAGGGCGAACACTAAGAGCACTAAATGTTGTCTCCATTCTAGGTAAGTCTCCTGATAACCTCAGGTTCATTTCTGCTGCTTCCAATCTTCCAAGAAGAGTCTCTCTTGTAAAGTTTGTAGTACAAGGTATAACTTGTTCAATCATCTGTGTTGTCTGCTTAAATGCAGGAGTCAATGTCCTCATAATTTTCCATATCACTTCATTCTCTATCTTTGTTCCTCCACAAGATTTTATACCTGCAACAATTTCTGACATTCTACCAATATAGCTTCTAACAGATTCATCTTCCATCATTCTTATATCTTCAAATGCACATATCCAATTATGTAATCTGACTTTCTTTGCATGTTCATCACCTTCAAAAGTAGACTGTAAAGCTAACCAAATTTCATGAGATATTTTCAAATATTTTACCTGACTGTACTCATTATCCAGAAGGGCTGACAAAAGTGCTTCTCTAGCAAGTATGTTACACATGAATAGATCTCTTTCATCATTAGTACATGTTTTAATATTATCCTCATCAATGACAATCTTCTCATTCTTAGTAATCAACCAATAACCTGGTCCTAAACATAGTAGATGTGTCTTCATCTTTTCTTTCTAGTTGTCAAAATTTACTCCATCAAACTTAGGGCTTTCTTTCCTGAAATTCGCCATGAATCTCCTTAAGTTGTTAAACTTTTCTTTCAAGGACCTGCCACTCTGATACCAATTGTTAGAAAGTAAAGTCCACCAAGATAACTGAGAGAGGGGTGGGGGGGTGAATCAATTATCAGATAATTATAACCTTTATCAACCTTAATAGATTTTAACCATATAAGCAATGTAACCAACAACCATAGAAAGATATTCATGCACAATAACACAATGACACAAGATATGTTGACTAGGGAACCTCTTGATTAAAGAGTAAACCCCAGTGGGAATGATGCTCACAAAAGATGCACTAATATGAATATTCCTTGTGAAAGGATGGACTCTATTAGGAGTCTTATGAAATACATTCAGTACATATGAATCCATGTTAGAAGATTTTGAATCCTTGCTAAAAGATTCTAACTTTGTTAGGAGTTATGGAAGACAGAAGGACCCACTGCCCAAAAAAATTCAATGGCAAGATCACTAAACACACTATCCAACTGATCTCTAGATTATTCTATAGAATAATTTCAAAATATTACTGATCTCAATGATATATTACCTCTTCTCTGACTATGCCAAACCACACTCGCTGCTACACTAGATCTCAATTTTAGATCTTTGTATCTCGCATATCCTCTTTCCAAAAATTCACTTTCACAATTTCATTCACTCTTACATTAATACACATCATTATCATATTACATCATGGAAAACATTCCTTCCTTTATACCACACTCAAGTAATCACAAATGAGTCGTCATACAAATTACAAAATAAAAATTTCCACACGCTATACAAAACTGTTAGCTTCTAATTAGAATAACTCTTCACTCATGTGACCTCAAAGTTTGCGCTATCATCCACGTCACCATCAACATGTCTTCAACTGCTCTCTAACTGTGCATAACTAGATTCCATCCTAATTAGGAGATATCATCCGATTACCACAAACCGCTACTCAGGAACAATGCCTAAATACTGCTTCCACTGGAATGCTCATAACTTCCCTGAATAAATGAATTACTGTCTGCGCTCTTAACCATGAACATATAACACATCATAGAATAAGTCCTTAACATTACATAGCTTGATCTCTAATATCCCACATGCGCTAACCCAAACACTATCTACTCCTCTACTAATCTTCAGTACATCACTGTGTTGACATCAATGACAATCACAGTCATGAATGCAACAACAACTACTATAGAATGCCTGCTAATACTCCCATAGGATATATTCAACATTTATTCCTAACAACTTCCTCCTTGAATTCCCTTTCTCTCACTCATAGACTGATGTAGGATCTAATTTCTATGCATCCTCCTCTTTCTAGGCCCCATTTTCCTGAATCTAGCCTCAATTATTACACCCAAATCCTTTGTAGTTCTAGAAGCCTAGGTTACAAACCCAATACAGTGGTCTCTTGGGGAATAGGTTGACCTATTCCCTGGTGGTTGGAAAATGTTGGGCCCAGTCCTATTTCAAAGTTTCATTACTTCCCGCTCACTACAGTCGGCTCTCATGGGGGTAATTTCAAAAATTTACTATAAAAAGGCATCGAATGCCTCATTCGCCTCATGATGGATGATGATAGAAGCAAGGTAAAAGCACACATGGAGACCCCAATCTGAAATATAAAAAATGCAAGGTCGAAGCTAAGGGATGGATCTAGTTCTTTCATTGCAAAGCGAGGTCTTCATCTACATATATTCAATTCAAGCATTCAATCATTTCATGACATCATGGAGATGCAAGGGGATCATGAAGATGGTTAGGGTGCTTTAGAATTAGGGGCTTGGTATGTTTTCTATGCTATGTTTGGATTTGATCTTTATATCTTCATATTTTTGCACACATTTACATTTACAAGCACACTTACATGCTAGGGTTTCACTCATTGAGTAGATTCTTAGCATTTACTAGCTCTTTTAGATTCTAGATCTATAATCTAGGGTTCATGAACACTGCATACACACACAACATATTTCCTAATGACTATTCATGGAGGTGCAAATCACTAAAACTGGGGGTTGACTAAGGCAAACCCCTTCATAGCCACCCACACACACCAATTCTATAACATACTTGCAAGTTATTAGTTTGGCGATCACTGATCTAGAATGCAATCTATGAGAAATTTTTGAAGAAGTTGGGTCGACTTGGCTATTGTATCCCTAGAACATGGTGACTTGGTCAACCTGTTCTGGAACACGATGACCCGGTCGACCTGTTCCAGAACACAGTGACATGGTCAACCTATTCCTAGAGGTTTGAGAAAAATAGCATTTTTCTGGGTTTACTGTTATGATCATGGATCCATAGATGGAAGTTCTATCACAATCTCAGATCCATGATTTTCAGAGCAAAAATTTATATTCCATTACTTATTTTGAGGTAAGTATCCTATCATTTGTTTTTTTTGTTAGGATATATATCTTTCTGCATCTTAATTGGGCTAATTGCATTTACTTATTTCCTAGACTCATCTTACACTTCTTGCTTAAGAAATTGTTTCAATTTTTGTCATCTTCATTGCATATCTATAATCGAATTACATTGCATGAAAGAGGCTTTGTTGGTACACTTCCTTAATATAACTTGGGTTTAGCATTTGCATCACTTATCACCTCTATGTTTTGCTAATCTAACCTAGGTCATATTGAGAGTTATGCTCGGAAGCCCCTCTTTCTCTTGTATTGAATGGCTTAGGGAGAAAGTGTCAAACTTGATATACCTAGTTTGCATTGTTAGACTCATTGACGCCATTTACCCCCTGAACAAACACTATATCCACAACAACTTGAATACTAATCTATACCAAATATTCACAACATCAAGCATGTCAAACATCGTCAAAGACATCTTAAGATGTAAGTATTAATTTAATAGTATAATTAATACAATTATAGGATTCATATGTTCTCTGCAATCTACTCACCTGAACATAGCAACACATAACACAACACATAGGACTATTGATGTCAAACATTTGGCATGGTCACCATGAGATTTGAAAAGAAAAACCAAAGAGGAAGAATTGTCAATTTCATCACTAAATCATAAAAATGCTACCAATTTCAACAATAAATCAAGTGTGGTCACCAAGGGTCACAAGATAGACAAATGGAAGATTTTGGTGACTAACAATCATAAGAAAATTAAACAATATATATGATTCTATTCCTTACAACACAAGGAACATTCTTATTAAGATCAAAAATAAATCATCAAAATCAAAACACATTCACGTAGCTAAGTGCCCTACACTAGCCACATGGAGGGAGTAAAAAGCTACGAGACACCTGAAAATACAACATCTTAGGTGCATTAGAAAACATACATATACACACCTCACAAATGACTCATGTATTACTCCTATATCATTTAGCAACTTAAGTATCAATTAATGCAACTATGCACTCACTTAGTTTGCAAATACTTGTAAGGGGAATGCAAAAGTAGTTTGATGCAAAGAAGTTACTTCATTACACAAGAAGACATATGCAAGGGGAATGTATACCACATCTACATGACATGTGATTAATGCAACAGTTATAATTAATATTACATGGTTTAGGTATATTATGATCACTTCAAGGATATGATGCACGTACTCACTTCTATTACATGTTCACAAAGAAAGACCAAGAAAAATACACTATGATACAAAAGTACTTATGACATTAACTTATACATGGGATGATTAATCCATTCAATCATGCACGAACTACCCACATATAAAACTTACATAAACTCACATCATGAGTCACAATCTAGTTGCAATGATATTAACATTCTTAACCAAGACAATATATCAAAGGCACCAAGCCACATCACTACTAGACCATATTACAACACCATATATAATATGAAATCCACTGTACCCACTATGTAGGGTAGGATCAACAAAACTATGGATTACAAATGTATGTTTCACCTAAAGAACAAACACAAAACAATAAGACATAGGTTTTCACATGAATATGCAGAATAATACAATATAGAGTCATAGATTATTGACCTTAATGATCTATTGTAACCTTATGTATCATTCACTTAGGATCATTTTCATTCACACATGTAATAGTGCATTCTCAAGGAAATAATGTATCATGAACACCAAGCAAGTACAATAGAAACATTGTTTAAATCATGATGCATGGGCATACTTGGGTCCTCGGTGAATCTGCATGGTGGTGTGTTACTTGGTCAGTGGTCTCAGTTATTGGAGGAAGCTTAGTCGCTAAAGGAACTCGTGGAGACTTCTTATGCTTGGTGGAATTGGTTTTTGGTAATGCTTGTGTTGCTTGGTGTTGCTTGGCTTAGTCGGTTATTTCACTGGTGCTTGGTTGTTTCTCTGGCGCTCGGTAGTTCTAGTTTATCGACTGGAGTTCTTGAAGATTTGCTTGGCTGACTTGGTGTATTTATTGTTGGTATCTTTTGTTGGATTCTCCTATGTGGATATGGAGGCTGATATGTTGAATTTAATTATTGTAAGGCTATTTGAGAGCTGACTTGTATTGCATTTAATATTTGTTAGGAGGAGTTAATGGTTTCATCCAGCTGACTTGTGGCTGATGATTAGTATTTAAGGGATGTTTGGGGTAGTTGTTTAGGGAATGACTTAGAGATATCATGAAAGCAGATATGAGGGTAGAAGATAAGTGAAGTTGTGGAAAATATCCTGCAAGATCTTGCAGATCATATTGTTATCTGATAGTTTGAAATAGTAGAGCTAGTGGTTTGCATACTTGGAGACAAGGAAATTGCTTGGAGGCTTGCGAGCTCAAGTTTAGATTTTCCTTAGGGTTTCCATCAATTGCTGATAGTTTTCAGAGCTGAACTAGCTGGAGTTGTAGTGGATCTTGTTGATCTTGCAGAATTATTTCTAATTGTAATTGGCCCTAACCCAGAAGGCCTTACAGCCAGGCTTGTTAATGAAAATATGTTTTGAAACAATTATTGTGTTGTCTTATTTCGCTGTGTTGTTCTGAAGCTGCAAGGTTTGGACTGTCCTTAATTGGATCCACCATCCCTTGGCTACATCAGGTGGTATCAGAGCTGAGTTGATCTTGTGGAGCAAAGGTTGACCTAGCAAGGTTGATCTTGTGGGTGAAGAGATCGTATGATTTGAGTTGCAAAACTGGAGCACTGAACTTGTGGAATCTTTTGTTTGTGCGAGGTGGTAGGCTGATTTGACTTGCACACAAGTTAGAGATTGTCACAAGGCGGTCGGTGTAGGGTTTGTTGTAGAGGGTTTCTCTTATCTTTAAGGATGCCTCCAAGAGGATTGGACTCTAGAGTGATTGTAGATCTTTGTGATACTATGGAATCTAGGATTACAGAGAAGGTGAAATTAGATTTCAGATCTAAGATGGAGTTGAAGAATGACATGGTCACTGAGATCATGAGATCCATGGCTGGTGTACCTTTGAATGTTGGTACTGAAGATGGTTATGAGGAAGCTTCTGGATCTAGTGGTGATGATTGAAGGGATAGATCTGGTGAAGATAGAACTACTCGGTTGCATAGATCTGGAGCTTGGTTAAGTAATAGTTACCGAGTGGAAGTTTCTACTTTCTCTGGTACTTTGAAACCTGAGAACTTGATTGACTAGATTGGTGAACTTGAAGATTTCTTTGAGCTGGAAGAAATTGAAGATCCTCTTTGGGTGAGGCTAGCACAGACGAAGTTAAAAGGAAATGTTGCTCTTTGGTGGAAAGAATTACAAAGAGATAGAGAAGATGAAGGTGAAATGAAGATCAATCAGTGGAGGTTGATGGTGACTAAGTTGAAAGGTAAGTTCATACCTGCTGACTATGAGCTTGACTTGTTTAAGAAGTTGCTGAATCTGAAACAGAAGGATCTAACCATTGAAGATTATACCGAGGAGTTCTACAAACTTACTATTCGGTCTAGACACAAAGAACTTGGTAAGGAAAATGTAGCTCAGTATGTGAATGGTTTGAGATTCAATATTCAGGATGAGATTGGTATGCTGAAGATTGATTCTATTGAAGATGCTTATCAGTATGCTCTGAAGGCAAAAGATAAGTTGAAGAGGAAACAACATAGTAATCCTCGAGGGAAGGAAAAGATTGATTACTCGGTGAAGGATAAAATGATGACTGCATAAGATGAACATAAACCTGTAGAACCGAAGAAGAAGATAGGTAGACTTATCTTTAAGGGAACTTGCTATAATTGTGGTGAAGAAGGACACCATTCTTTTGAGTGCACACAGAAGAAGCTTGGTGATCGACAAACTGCTATGGTGAATGAAAATGTTGAGAATGAACCCAAATCTGAGAACTTGCTGCTTCGGTGAACATTGCTTGGTACAAAGGAGGAACCTTGTTAGAGGAGTAACTTGTTCAGGACTTGGTGCAAGTCTAGGGGTAAACTTTGTGATGTTATTGTTGATAGTGGTAGTACTGATAACCTTGTTTCTGAGGACATGGTTCAGAAACTTGGTTTGAATAGAATGAGACATCCACATCCTTGTAGGATTGGCTAGTTGCAAGATGATCATGCTCTAGAAGTAAGAGAACAATGCTTTATTGATGTTTAGATTAGCTAGTATAAGGATCTTGTGTCATGTGATATTGTGGAGATGAATAGTTGTCATATATTGCTCGATAGACCTTGGCAATATGATTGCAAAGCTATGTATGATTGTGTGAATAATGTGTTTATTGTTGAGAAGGATGACAGGAAGTTTTCCCTAATGCCTTTGCTAGATACAACACTCAGTAGGAGAAGTATGAGTATTGGTAGCTGAGTTGAGTCGGTAGATCCTAAGAGAATGAATGATCAGTTTGGAGAACAAACCTGTGTGTTATCAAGGAAAGACTTGAAGAGACAGAGGAAGCTAAAGTGGAAGAGTATGCAAAGTGAAAAGGTGGAGGACATGTATGTGAAGAACCAATTCGGCATTTATGTGTTGAATCCTGAAAGATGTTCTTCTCACATATAAACATCTTTTCAAACTTGGGGTGTCTGATGCAGGGGCATTCTTGGGTCCTTGGTGAATCTGCATGGTGGTGTGTTACTTGGCCGGTGGTCTTGGTTGTTGAAGGAAGCTTGGTCGCTGAAGGAACTCGGTGAGACTTCTTATGCTCAGTGGAACTAGTGCTCGGTAATGTCTATGTTGCTTGGTGTTGCTTGGCTTGGTCGGTTATTTCACTTGTGCTCGGTTGTTTCTTTGGCGCTCGGTAGTTCTGGTTTACTAACTAGAGTTCTTGAAGATTTGCTTGGACGACTTGGTGTATTTATTGTTGGTATCTTTTGTTGGATTCTCCTATGTGGATCTGGAGGCTGACATGTTGAATTTAATTATTGTAAGGCTATTTGAGAGTCGACTTGTATTGTATTTAATATTTGTTAGGAGGAGTTAATGGTTTCATCCAGCTGACTTATGGCTGATGATTAGTATTTAAGGGGTGTTTGGGGTAGTTGTTTAGGGAATGACTTAGAGAGATCATGAAAGCAGATCTGAAGGTAGCAGATAAGTGAAGTTGTGGAAATGATCCTGCGAGATCTTACAGATCAAATTGTTATTTGATAGTTTGTAATAACAGAGCTAGTGGTTTGCATACTTGGAGACAAGGAGATTGCTTGGAGGCTTGCAAGCTCAATTTTAGATCTGACTTAGGGTTTCCATCAGCTGTTGATAGTTTTCAGAGTTGAAATAGTTGGAGTTGTAGTGGATCTTGTTGATCTTGCAGAATTGTTTCTGATTGTAATTGGCCCTAACCTGGAAGGCCTTACAACCGAGCATGTTAATGAAAATATGTTTTGAAACAATTGTTGTGTTGTGTTATTCCGCTGTGTTGTTCTGAAGCTGCAAGGTTTGGACTGTCCTTAATTGGATCCACCATCCCTTGGTTACGTCAAATCATCCAGTGCGTATAAATCATTTTAGATTTATTTTGTATTCTAGTGCAACACTCACACAATGCAATTTATAATGTTCAATTGAGAGATGCAAGGTATGCATACAAGTCAAATTAGATAGACATCTCATTCATTCATATAAAAAAGCACATGAGGCATACATAACCACTCAAGGGATACTAAACTCTATACTAACCAAGGCTCAAATATTAAGGAGACTTGACACACAAGGGTCTAACTATTCCCTTATAAACATAGAACTCACAAGTGTATCGCACTAGACCTACAAGACAAATAATACAAACTAACTCATTTGTGTGACCTATCCCATCACACATTTGACTCACAAATACATGAGGGTTTCAAGTAAGGAACATATTTCTTTGTTTAATTAAAGGGTTTTGCAATCAAGCATTGCAACTCATTATAGTGAACTTAAGGTCCTAGTGTTAATCCTAGAGCTTTAATACCAAGTATCTCGCAAGCAAATAATTGCTCAAATACTCATTAATATAAATAATCCAAATGTTACCTCATTAACATAGGTAAAAATGTCATAAATACTTCTCAAATGTACATGTGCTTAATTTGAACATTAGCACATAAGTATGATATTCATAAAATACAACTCTGAATCTCATTGCCATAAATTCAAAATATGTAAATATAATGTACAAGTGCATGAATATACAAACAATGAAATACATAAACATAATTAATGTCACTGGTAACCATTAACCCAACTTGGTCAACGTACCAAACCGAGAGACAAGTACTTGCACTTACTCATACTCAAATTGTCATCAATAGGTTAGTCCATAAATCCATAGCTGAAGAACATACAAGAAATGAAATTGACAATCATAAACATACTAATAAACACCATTTTTAATTTTAATTTCATTTCTATGCATAAAATTAACCTTCACATTTTTTGTTTACAAACAAGTAAATATTAGACAATCAAATTTAATAATAAGTGATATCCAATAGTCTCATCAAATAAGCTGAATAATAAATATAACATCTAGGATCAAAATGTGACAATAAAGAGATAATTAGTAAAGTTTTAGATCTAAATCTTATTTAGGAAATGACTAATAAAATAATTAAGTGAGGCTTAATTAAATAACAATGAAGTAATTTGCTTGTAAGTATAAGATTTGAAATAAATCATTGAGTGGTATTACCCTTCTATATAAGACCCCTACTCATTTTATGAGATTAAAAATATAATAGAAAATTATTATCTTCATATTAATTGTAAGGGGAAGAGCACTAGTTACTATCCATGTTCCATTTATTGTTTACTCCTTGCTCATTTGACCCCCCGATTACTAACTTAAAAGAAAAAAATAAGATAACTAAAATCCCATTTTAATCAATTTATCATGTACCAATAGCTACCTTCTTCTATCCCTAGTAGTTAGTTTTTCTAAATGATTACTATGACACTTGTACATAAGTATTGGCAAAATTTGGATGACTACTAAGACATTTTTGCATAAGTATTGGCATTTTTTGAGGTGGCTATAATGTACGAGGTTTTGGGGCATCTTTAAGTAGGTATCACATGACACTTTGAAATGACCACTTTATTAGCCTTGCATAAATAGCGTATCCCACCACATGTGTCATTACTACCCAAAAGCTAGAACAATAACTATGATCAATTAAGTGACATACAAAGACAACAAAAATTTTATTAAAATTTGATGTACCATTTAGGACATGCGGGTGCACAAAGTTAGCTATTACGACTACTAGTACACTTCCCCTGTTACCTAACCTAAACATAACTTTCTATTGGAGTATCTACAAGTTATTAGAATTCTCAATCTTTAGGATTGTATATTAAGTCTATGAAGCTCATACTTTATTGAAGGCATTATAGATCCTCATTGTATTTCTCAAATACTTTGTTAGCTTTTATATTAAGTAATACATTTTAGAATAACGTTCTTCGCTCTCTATTTATAAAAGGAGTAATATTGTTTGTTCTTACTTTGAAAAGGTTTTACTTAAAAAAGAATCATAGAATCGAGATTTTAACATAGGTCTATGCTTGGTTGAGTCACTCATATAAGATGATAGAGAGTTGATAAGAATTAGGAAATAATGCATAAGAATATTGTTTAATTCACCCAATGCTATTCAATTATGTATGTTATTTTCTAGTAGAACTATAACACTTATCATTCATGAGAAAATGATTTAGTCTTGACTCTTCGTATATTATTTAAATAGACAAGGTTTTTTTGGAAGAGATTATATCTTTAATATACTACATATTATGTATAGGCAACACATAATTTATTATTACATTATCATATTTTGAAGATACTTCTAGAACAAGATTTGATAATATTGTGTTTAGTTTCTTATGCAACAAAGTGGTTGAACTTGGTTTCATTTGTGAACCTTATTATCAAATGATAATGCATAGAAAATGATCACGTAAGCCCGCGAGTGCTTCAGAAGACTTGTGGATATGTCTAGACTATAGCACTTATATGCACATATGTGTTCTAATATACTCTTATTGCTCATGTAACTTCTATACACTTATATATGCACAAATGCATTCTTGTGTTTTCTCTATGATTGAGATAAATTTATGTTATTTTACCTCTTAGAATACGAAACGCTTGAGATGGAACTAAGATTTTGAAATGATTTGATAGTTAAGCAAATATAGTTGCTTTTGTCTTCATATACATGCTGTATGCATCTTGTGTGGGTCCATAATATCGTTACATTAACATTAGAATGTAGATATGTCACACTGCATAAACTCCATTACTCCTACTAGATTTGCATTATTAGTGTTCCTCAAGTTGGGTTGGGTATCTTTTGCATCATGAAAGATTCTAGGGAAGCATAAATAGTTCGCGGTAGGGCAGATACACACTTTGACAATGTTCTCACTCATGGAGTACTCGAGGGACATAGATGTTGATAATTCCCGTTAGGGTGGTTTTCATAATTTATTCTTTATGTGTTTAATGTATTCAACCTTATAAACTATTGTAAAAAAATATATGTTTCCTTATGTTAGACCTTAATTGTACTAAATCTTTATATCAAAATGTAATTTCATCTTTATTCTTATATTTGAACACATGTCATTAATTAATGTTTGATTATGAATATTATTATAAATTATGTTAATAATGTTATTTTGATATTATGGAAGTCTCTACACCTAGTTTGATAATATTTTTTAAATCTAAAAAAATGTTTCCATTCCTTATAAACATAAATAAATAATCCTCACGTATTTTTAAGGCTAATTAAGAAAAAATTAAAGCTTTCACAAAGCCTAGGCTAGTGCCTTCCAAACTGGAGAAAGGCACTTTTTTAAGGCTGGGAATGAACTGCGCATCTTATTGAATTTTCAAGCAACGGAAGAAATATTCTTTGTTTTCCCGTTCAGTTCACTTGAACGTCAGGAGAAGATTTGCTTATTTTCCGATATATTATACATCCCGGAGACATTTACATTCATTCACCCCGCTCTTCACCTCCCTCTTTAGTTGCCGCCTTCTGGAGTATTTTTCAGCTGCTTCCCTGCAGTTTTTTGGACATTTTTACACTCAACACAATTGGAATGTATGATTCGTTAGCTCTCTTCAATCTCATCTTTATCATCAGTATTTGAAAATTTGAATAAATATTATCAGCCATCGTTCAATTTTGAGGCGTAATTTGTACCATAAATCAGAAAGGATTATTCAGATCTTTAAAATAGTTTTGCTTCAGTTTTTGAAATGGGAGAGCATTGGTTTTGCTCTAAGGGTAAAATTTGGGAAGAATTGGTTTAGTTTAATAGGGTTCCGTTATTTTTGTTTGAGTGTATGTTTTTGTATTGTTTGATATTGGGGTTAAATTTGAAAGGATGTTGCAATGGGAGTGCTTAATTTTAGCTCGTGAGGTGATGTCTTAAAATTTAAGCAGAACTGGATTTAATTTAGCGGGGTGTTGTTTAGCTTAGTTTGATTGTTTATTTGTTTCGATTTTTGGTTTTGCATTCTGTATTCTTATTTTGTTTGATTTTGAGGTTAAGTTTCGAAGGATGTTGAATGGAGATCATTGGTCGCGGGTTAGGTTAAATAATGTAAGCCTTGCACAAATGGGATGGGCAAGAATATTCGGTGATGAAGAGTTCATGGAGGAAGATGAGCCAGTTCCCAAGCGTTTGAATACAAACCCCAGCTCTCCCTGCTTGGTTATCTCCCCTGACAAGCTCTCTGCACAGTACAGTGGCGAGGGAAAGCATGGTCATGATGTTGGTGCAGCGCAGGCTGATTGCTCTGCCCCTGTTAAGAGAATTCTTTATTACTTTGAGATTACTGTTAAAGACAGGGGACAGCGAGGATTGGTTTCCATTGGCTTTACGGATCGACAGTTCAAGTCTGGCAGACATCCCGGGTGAGCTGATTGCTGTCCTTTCTTTTGTCCTTTTTACTGATATTGGCAAACACCTATCATTCTTTGCAGATGGTACATAACCTGCTTGGATTGCATATTACATTAATGTCCCATATATTGTCAGTCCTTCTCTTTTCCTTATCTGAAATATTGATAACTCTTTCAATTTTGGGAAAAGCTATGGAATTGTTTATATTACATTACATGTTCCACAGATGGCGTTGAACCTTGGTAACACTAATAAAGAAAAATGTTCTCGTTACATGCCATTTCATTATGGACTATTTATGCTTTTACTTGATGACTGTCGTAATTCAGTTTTTTTTTCCTATAATTACCAGTGCAGACTTTTGGCAACCTCGAATGAGCATGTAGATTTGCATAAGGGCCTATAGACGTGTGGATTCCATTTAGAGAGTAGTCTTTGTTTAGGTGGAATACTATGTTGCCAGTGATAATGTTTAGGTCATTCTCATGAGCTTTTCATAGCTCCTCTGGCACTCGTAAATTTCCTTAGTCATAGTCAATAAACTCATTAATCTCAAGGATCAAAGCTTTACCTTTTGTCAAGGCATCCATGATCAAAGCTTGTGGGGATACTGTGTCTACATGTGATGGCAAGTAGAGCGCTTAACACAGTTGCACACTATGGGAGATTGCAGTGGATATGAGCAACAGTATATTGGTGTGGAGAATGCGTCTTACCTCTTCTTTTCTTGCAATAAATGTGTTTTAAAGGTTCTAAATAAGGAGGGTGATTTAGTAGATGTCCTTACTGCTGTAAAACATCTAATAAGCAGGAAGAGAAAGGAATCAAAGTGATTAATTGATGATACATGTGCAGCTGTTGGCTGCCAACTTGGCCATGGATGGAGGAAAAACACAGATTGTACAAATAAGCTGCTAGTTATGCACGAGTCAGACAAATTGGTGTGATTTAAGTTTTTAACCCCTATCTCCTGCTCATGTGGCCAGACAGTGGAGCTTATTATTGATATTCTATCTTCAATAGCTCCAAACTGTCATTCACATGCTAATGTGTGGTAATATTCACCTACAGCAAGCAAGTCTTTATCTTATTTGGCTTGTCCTTGTGTTGTAAATCATAAAGAAAGATCCAATCTCCTTGCTTTGGCTAGTATTCCTTCATATTGCAAATGTGCACAACTTGAATGATCCAATCTGCATGTTGTCAATGTGTTATCTCGCTTGCTTGATGAAACATGAACCTTGAAAGGTATAACTGCTTCCTGATCACATACCAGTTGAATGGCTGTAAAGTATATAACCACCTTGAATGAACTGCTAACTTTCTAAAATACCTGTAGATGATAAAGTTTGTGATTTTTTGCAGAATGTGCCACCAAATTTGAGGAATGTTTGCAAGACAATCTGTACTGTTGTTTGAATTTTTGTTTCCATTCATTGACAAATTACATTCAAGCACATTGGAAAAAGATGATGGCTGCCATAATCCATGCATAGTAAATCTTTTTGATGTTTACTTCGTAGCTTCATGTGCTTCCTGCAATTTGTTTAAAATCTGTTCAAAGGGTACTGTGTAAATGATTCTCTCCTGGCGGTTGAGAAAATTTCCATCTATAAATGATCCAATCTGCATGTACGAGTTGAATGGCTGTGAATTACATAGCCACCTTGAATGAACTGCTAACTTCCGAAACGCCTGTAGATTATGAAGTGTGAATTTTTGCAGAATAATCACATTCAAGCACATTGGAAAAAGACGATGGCTGCCATAATTTATGCATTGTAAATATTTTTGATCTTTACTTTGTAGCGTCATGTGCTTCCTGCAATATGTTTAAAATCTGTTTGAAGAATACTGTGTAAATGATGCTCTCCTGGTAGTTGAGATGTCCATCTATAGATGAGTGAGGTGGACTTTAGCATGCAAGATCTCTTCACATAGTATAAACTTTCTGGTGATAGTTCTATATGTCAAAAAACACTGATTGCCTTCATCAAAGAAAATCCTTCATGTAGTTGGAATGATGTTCATCTACCATTGGGTAGGGTGAAGTTTTGAATGCAAGCGTTTTTCATGTAGTATAAATAACTGAGCGCTTGTTCTGTATGCAAAAAGTTTACTCATTACATTCACCAAATAAAATTTTAGCATCAAAAAATCCATCTTTGTGTTTCATTTGCTCTCAAGGTTCATTGCATTTGTTGTTTAAAGTACACCAATACTAATGGAATCAGTTATAGATTTGAGGATCTTACTTTTTTTGTAGTATAATTTATCCACTAATAAAAAATAGGTTTAACTCAGATTTGCTCATCAAGAAATCAGATGTCTCTCTAAGTCGTCGAGTGTACTGCAAAGCTGCCCACACTAATCTCTACCTGCAGCCCTCTTGTCATCACCACCCTACCAAAAAACTGGGAATCCTCAAAACACTGTCCATTCGGGCCTATCGAATTTGTGCTGAAGATTACCTAAACCTGGAGTTATCCCATCTTCTTAAGGTCTTCAGATTGAATGGATACTCCAGTAAGCAAATCTTTGGAGTTTTCAACCAAGCCAAATCTTGGTCCCTCTCTAACTCCAAACTCCCTCTTCCCGCCACCCACCAACTGGATCCCTTCCCTATATTGAAGGTATCTCCTATAAACTCAACAAGATCCTTTATAAGAAAGGCCTTCATTGCGCATCCAAGCCTGTTACAACAGTTAAAAATCTTACTCCCTCTCTCAAAGACCCTAGGAACATCTTCCTAGAAGTTGGAACCTACAAGATTGTGTGTTCTTGTGGATTACCTTATACAGGTGAAATAGGGTCTCTCTTTCAACACTAGAATTAAAGAAAATTGTGCAGATATTAAGCATGGTCGAGTTTTCAAATCTGCACTAGCCGATCACTCCTCGTCAACCAAACACCATATTTGCTTAGAGAACACTCAAATCTTGTCCAATGAAGAAAACTTCTTCAAGTGAAAACTCAAGGAAGCCATTGCTATCAACAATCATCCCACTAACCTTAACTGTGATGATGGACGAAGTCTCAACCTTTCATGGCAGGCTTTGTTATCTAACCTTAGAAAGTGGCATCACCACCCTACTCCTTGTCCTTTCAGCCTATAATTCATTTGCTTGGACATCTGTCTTTCCTTCTTGTTCTCTTTTCTCTCTCCTCATGTGTCTCTTACCCCTTCATTTTCCTAGTTCTGTTGGTTCACCTTGCTCCCTTTGCCTCATTTCCTTTTCTTTCTTTCATTCCTATAGAGCATTTCATTGCTGTGTCTCTTTTACTTATTGCTTACTCTTGTCTCTTAGTTATTTCATTCCTTCTTTTCCTTGATTTATTTTATCTTGCTTGCTCTTTATTGCTCATTTTTTAAGTTTCTAGTTCTGAGTAATATTTTATGTGGCTTTTATAATGCATTTGCATATTCTTTTACTTATGCATATATGTATAATATATAAGAAATTTTGAGCAAAATTATAGAAGCATAGAACAATTTTGCACATAGAATAATAGGCTTCTATATCTCTTCTCTTCAATAGGCATTACATATTTATAGGATTGGACTCTCCTATTTAGTAGGAGAGATCCTATAACAACTCTCTAATATAGATGAGCTATTTTTAATAGCTCATAATACAAACAAATAATCATACTAACAAACCTAACAAATAAAAAAATATTCAACAACCCATAATTACATGAGTTGTTATTACAACTCTCATTACCTTACACACCACATTATTTTTTTAGATGGGTAATATTGTAGTTTTTTATTAATATATAAATAAAAGGTACATAGCTTGTTTGAAAGAAAACCACCATTTGAACAACCCCAAAACCACCCATCATTACTACCAAAATACTGCCTTGTAAGCGATTTTCAGACAAACCACTTACCACCCCCCCAGCCCAACCATACAATATTTCATTTTAGCTGGTTAAACAAAATTCATTAATTTAAGGGGAATTTTTGACCCTTGAGACGCAACTACCATGGCACATTGCCAGATTCAACATTTTACATCTGCTCTGCCATTGCCAAAATGCAGGGATTCTTGTGCCCTAATCAAAAGGACTAACAAAAAACTAGTTGGCACCACAGACCTAGACCGCATCGCCCTTGTTCAGGTCCTTTGCCGTTTTCCTAGTTGCACCTTTTGCCCTTTGAGTACTTTGTCGCGGCACCCGAGGATGAACCAGCATCCTATTCTCCATTTGCAGCCTTTGCTCTTCAAACTCCCGAATTTCCTTCTTTAGCTTCTCCCATGCCACCCGTACCTTCCCACGACACTCCTTGTTCAAGCGACTTGGCCAACAAATGAATGAGATTAAACCAAATTCTTGTGCTTCACGTGGGTCTTCAATGGTCTCCGAAACATCGAAACCAACCCCAGACACCACTCATTCGAAAATGGAATCCAAACCCACCAGCATATCCTCCTTCACCAATGCATTCAACACCCATTTAATGACATCTACATCTTTGGCTAGGTCAAGCGCCCACCCTAGAATCATGCTAATGATATCCATGTTAATGTGATATCTGTGTTTTGCATCAACAAAATCTTCTCCCAACAATGATAGAATTGCCTTCAACACTGCTTTATGTTTACATTTAAACATTCTTTTCAGCCTTTGTAATTTCACCTTCCCAAAGAAGGCTTGCTGTTGCAATGGCGTGAGAAGGGTAAATGTTGCCTCCATCTGTTTTGCAACTCCGAGAGCCGAGACACAATCCTTACAATTTGCCTCTTGTTTGAACTTTGAAGCACACCCATCATTTAAAGACCATCGAAAACCACCCCCATCCCGTCACACGCTTAACTTCATTAATTTCACCTACAACATTCCCTCTACCTCACTAATTTGACATCAACTGGCCGATTTGTAATGATTTTCAAATGTGAGTTGGAGATTTTGGAAATCCTCCTTATGTACTTCCCCCATCACTAATGTCAAGGACCACTTTGATAGTTTATCCGCCACCTCATTTCCTTGTCTTTTAATATGGGAGATTTTAAAACTTTCAAAAAATGACAATTCTTTTTGTATGACATTAATATACTTCTATAAATGCCATGCTTGAAACGATCTCGCTATAATTGCCTTTACAATAACCAAAGAATCACCCTCTAAATGTAACTTCCTAACAGGCAGTCCCCTACCCAACTTGATTGCTTGTAATGCTGCTAACGCCTCAGCTACATTATTGGTTCCATCTTCAATTCACTTTTCTTCAATACCCAAAATGTTACCCTCACTATCTCTAGCAATACATCCAACTCTTGATGGTCTCGGGTTGCCTTTTGAGGCACCATCAAATTTTATTTTTATCCATCCTTCCTTAGGTTTGCTCCATCTGATGTCAACATTATTTTTATCTACTGGATGAACCCGACTTTGCCCATCAACAGGCCTAATATTAATCCCTGGCCATTGCATTTGAAAAAGTTTGTCGTGATTCGTATATGACACTTTTGGCTTGAAATATTGCGAAACAGCTGCACCAACTATTTCTTCAATAGAATGATTTATCCTAAAACAAATCCTTTCAATGGATTCTCCCTTCTCCTAAAAAATCCTTTTGTTCCTCTCCTTTTATATCTCCCATACAATTATTGAAGGACACACTTTCCAAATGCAAGACAATGTAGATTTAGAGTTTATTCGTGGCTAGCCTGAAAAAAGTTTTTGTAGTGTGTCTGGTACAGGACCTTGCCTCCCCAGTTTGCCAATCACCATACTCCAACATTGCAAGGCCACCGTACACTCAAGTAACAAATGGTCCACTGATTCCTCACCCTATTCACGCATCACACACCTCGAAGGTCCCACTAACCCCAATCTTTTCCTCCTTTCCCCTGTTAAAATTCAATCGTAAAAAGCTAACCTAGTAAAGGTTCCGACCTTTGGGAGGCACTCTTTGCTCCAAAATAAATGAGAGGGCCACTCTTCCTCATTCTCTCTCGCAACCAACAGTTTATATCTCAATTTAACTGAATATTTGCCATTAGAAGCTCCACACCACACCACACCACCTTATCCTTAACATTTGAAATCCAAATTTTCCTAGCTTCAAAGATTTCCTTCATTAACCTTTGCTGTTCTGGAGAGTATTTTCTGCTTGACTGAGATCTTTCCAAACCCATTCCTCCCCCTCAATCCCTTGTTTACATTCAACATAGTCCTTCACTTTGCTACCCCATCGCTGTGTCAAGAGGAGCTTCAAATGCAAAAGCTGGTCATTACCTGCTAATGTTGGAAGTACCTCCCATGAATCTTCCCAAAATTTTGCCTTTCTCCCATCCCCAACCTGCCAAGTAATATGATCCAAAATTGCTGGTCTGCAATCAATTATGAAATTCCACATAGCTGATACCTTTGGAGGGTTTTGGATTGTGAATATTCTATGATATTCCTTTGAGCCCCCATCACCTTTCAATCTACAAATTTTATCCCAAGCAAGCAACGGGATTTTGTCTTGTTCCCTAGCCCCATTCTAAAAAAGCTTTCTCATTTTCTGCCCAATAGTGTTTATAACTTTCTGCAGAATTTTCAAACACATCATGGAAAAAATAGGAATTGCCGAAATGACTGATGTCAACATCAATATCCTGCCTGTTGACGTAAGCCATCTACTCCACCCCTCCATTCTCTTTAAGCAGCAATCGACCAAATTTCTCCAAAGTGCCACTTTACTGGATCCTCTAAGGAGAGGAGTCCCCAAATATCTACTTGGTAATCTTCCTGGACTTGTATCCAAAATTTTGCAAATTCAAAGGAGTGTTAAAGAAAAAGATCTCCGATTTTCTCCAATTGACAAACTGCGTAGACATTCGGCTATACAGATCAATGATGGTCTTCATGGCACGAGCTTCTCTCAAGGAGGCTTCCCCCATAAAAAAGGTATCATCTGCAAATTGGAGATGTGAAATGGAGTCAACACCTCTGACCTCCTTAATTCCTTTCTACTTTCCTTCACCTCGACACTTTGAAATCAGTCTTTCTAGAGCTTCTGCCATAATGATAAACAAGAAGGGGGAAATTGGATCTCCTTGTTTAATCCCCTTATCCATTTAAAAAAAACCCCGACGACTTCCATTTACTAGTACCGAAAATCTAGAGGTTTTAATACAACTCCCCACCAAATCCACCCATGCATCAGAAAAACCAAATTTACGAAGCATTTGCAACAAAAAATCTCTATTTACCTCATCATAAGCTTTCCAAATATCTAATTTAACCATCATCCTTTCTGTCTTTGCTGTCCTAACTGAATGGATGGTTCCATGTGCGATAATGATACCTTCAATAATTGATCTATATGGGCAAAAACCACTCTGCTCTTTGGAGATAATGGACTTTAGAATCCTTTTCAGTCTATTGGCAATAACCTTTGAAATTACTTTATAAATAGTATTACATAAAGATATAGGGTGGTAATCATTAAAGGAAGTTACCTCTTCTATTTTTTGGAACAAGAGCTATAAAGGTATTGTTAAAGTCCTTTAAGACAAAACCACACTGTCTCGATTCCTCAACAACTTCCCACAAATCACTAGCAAAGATGTCTCACATGTGTTGGAAAAAACCAGCTGGAAAACCATCTGGGCACGAAGCCTTATCACCTCCTAAAGGAAAAAGAGATTTCTTCACTTCCTCCAGGGATATCGATTGCATAAGATACTGGTTTTGTTCTTCAGTAATGCACTTAGGAATAACATTCCAAAATCATCATCCTCGTCTCTAGACTGTGCTGAATTACCTCTACCCTTAAAAAAACAAATGGCCTCATCATTGATATCCCCTTGCTCCCTTAAAACATTTCCTTCTTGATCTGTTATGGAGAGTATCGTATTGCTACTCCTAGCTTTAGTGAAATTATGGAAGAACTTTGTGTTTCGATCACCCTCCATCAACCATGTTTCCCTAGACTTTTGACGCCAAAAGATTTCCTCTCTTCTCAAAATTTCAGCATAGTCATGGTTCAATACTTTTTCCATCTCAAAATCCACATTTGACATCCCACTTGCAATCACCTTTGCATGTAGATTGCTGAAGGCTTCTTCCAGGTTCAACTTTTAAGTAAAAATGTTTTTAAAGGATTCCCTATTCCAACGTTTTAGAGATTCCTTCAAGAATTGAAGCTTTTTGAAAAAAATGAATGCTTTATTACCTTGTCTAACTGGGGCAGAAGACCACCAACCTCTGATCAAGTCCTTGAAACCTTCCTTCGTTAACCACATCTTTCAAACTTAAAAGGGCATCTGACTAGAGTAACATCTGCCTGCAAGTTTATACTGATAGGGTAATGATCCGACCCTGTTAAGAGAAGAATCTCAACTTCATATACCCAATTTGCACTGCCTCAATTTTCGGCTAAGAGAAACCTGTCTAGTTTTTCAACAATATTAAAAAATCCGCTACGCCTATTTGTCCATGTAAACTCCCCTCTCTTGAAGGGAACTTCTATCAAACCACTCTCCATTACAAAGTTACTGAAATCTTTTTGAGCTCTATTTCCCCATCCTAAACCACCTTTTTTGTCCCCCGAGTGGAGAATTGCATTGAAGTCTCCCCCCACAACACACAAAGATTCACTCTCATTAAGAAATTCTTTGAGTTCCTACCAAAGTGCACTTTTGCCATCACAACTATTCAGACCATAAACATTCACTACCACGAACAAAGTGTTAAGGGATTTAGAGAAAGCTTTGCAGCCCTGCCAATTTCCTCCTCTTTGGATTACCCTAATATCAACTTTAGATTCATCCCATAACACTCCTAAACCACCAGAATCACCTACAACTTCAACAAAATCACTTTTCCACCATCACAAAACCTGTAGGAAGGATTGACAATCATCATTTTTGAGCTTTGTTTCCTGCCAAAAAAGTAAATCCGGTCTTGTTGATCAAGACATCTCTTGATCAAACGTTTTTTGTCAGGGGCGTTGCAGACCCTGACATTCTAAGATAGGAGCTTCATAGCATTTTCTCGATCTTAATTTGCTTTGGCTGACTGCACTTCCTACCATTTCAAGTAACTCCTTTGTTGTTCTAGCTCCTCGCTTCTTTTTCTCCCCCACTTTCACTTTTCTAGAAAGAGTTGCAGTCACACCCAAACTCCTCTTCTCCTTAATCCCTATAGAGGCATCCAACCCTAATCATCCAATGTTGCTTCTTCCTCATACTCCGAGTAACTTTCTTCATCATTGAAATGATTATCCCCTATACCAGCTTCATCAAAGGACTTTCCCAAATTTTTGATGGGTGAGACTTGAATGTCTTTGAAAATCACATTTTCTTCATCTGGGGGATCTTTCCTTTCTTCCCCTTTAGTCATATTACTGTTATTTTGATCATCTCTATCCAGCATCTCAAAACCCTTTGTTTGAAATTCCACTATTGGCGCTCTAGTGTCAACTGCTAAGTACTTATACTACTCCACTGGTATTTTCATAGAGTTTCTCCCACTGGTTACTTCAAAACCCTCCAACCCCAAATCCTTATCACAAACCATTTCTACTATCCCATTTTCCTCTACTGTGGAACTCCAAACACCATCTCTCTGTCCATTTTGTTGACATCCGTTCTCAAAGATAAGTCAATCACATCTCTTTGCAAACTATCAGCAATAGGGAAAACCTTACTTTTCCAAGCACCCCAATCATTCGAGTCCATTTTTTGACAACCCTGTGATGCATCTAAAGATTCTACCTCAATTTCCTTAATCAAAGACATTAATAAATCCGTTAGGTCATTTTTTTCCAAACTTTTACCTTTATCATTTCGTATGCATTCCTCTGCTGTATGCCCCTTTCCCTTGCAGGAGTTGCACGATTCTATCATGTCTTCCACTTCTATCTTTTGTCTCCAAATACTTTCTCCTGACTTCAGTTCAACATCTCTGGTAAAGGGAGTACATCTTGCCATAAAATACATATGCGTGCATACATTCTGAACTCTTTGTACTCCAATGCTTTGTTCGCTTCAACGAACATCCCCAGTTTATTACCGATACTCTCGAGGATTTCCATATCCTAGTATTCATATGGGAAGTTATATAGACGAGTCAAAATTCGGGGTCCAATCCTTAATGTAAAAGCCCTTTCCCCCCATCATGAATGACCCACTATTGAGGATCCGCTCCTTATCTTTGGCTGTTGGACAAATGACTAAGTAGAAACCATTTGGGAGAGTCTTCAGAACACATTCGTTACCCCAATGCTCATCACACCACCTCCTTACCTTAGAATATGCAGGCCATTCACCACTTCATTTCAAGAAAAAGGCATTTTCCTTAAATTTTATTACAGAATCAACCCATTCTTTATGATCGACCAACAAAGAGATAGTTTTGGAATGATCAACATTTAAACTCACCTTTGATTTCTGGATGCTGTTATCCTGGTTTTTCAGCTGCCAAAATTTTTACTCGATCTTTTTAAACTCAAATGGTTAATGCATTTGCATAGGTGCTAACCCCCATCTATTCTTCGGCTGCAAACCTCGCCAATCCATCTCTTCCTTTTGAGGTATGAAACTACCCCACCTAGTGTTTGTTGGAGCCTTCCACGCTTTAGCTGGTTGATGCCATGCTCTGTTTTGGTACCCTGCTCCATAGCACTTCCGAAAAGGCCATCTGTCCTGCGGCTTCCCATTTCTGTGAAACCCTAAAACCCTGTGCGTACCTTGCTTTGACCCACGCTCTGCCATCATCATAAGGATAATGACATCATTTTGCTTCAAAAGGCGGACACCAAATCTAATGAAGGAATAATTTAATGCAGTGACAGGACGAGGTTAGTTACACTGTTTTTTTAACACACCACATTATTATTTTAACGCATGTGAACACTAATTCCCAACACCCTTTATTAGTGTGAACATGGGGTGATGTCAAGCAGTAGTGGAACTAGCCTCACAACCCTTAGTGTACTTTATCCAAGGATAGGAACAAACACTTCTACCCATGGATCCAAGGACAAGGACTGACACATCTATCCAAGGTCTTACATCAAATTTGGATAGGGACAAACACATTTATCCAAAAACAAGGTTATGAACATGGACACACACATCTGCTCACAACAATTATGATTGTGGACAAACACATCCAATCATAATCGCCAACTCTTGTGACTGGGGACAAACACTTCCAATCACTTACATCATCTTGTGAATGGGGACAAACACATCCACTCACAAACAACCAACAATAGTGATTGGGGATAAACACATCTAATCACTAATACAAACTTTTGATTTGATTTAGAGAACATATTCCTATCTTTGTGTGGAGGGTCTTCAGTAGCCATCCCATGAAGGCATTCTTCATCATCATCATCTGCAACTAGTGCCTTATTTGTATTTAGCATTCCATCAAGGAGAACCTTGGCATGTTGAGTGCAATTCATAACAATGTGTCCCTTCTTACAATAGTAGCACAAAATTCTGTTCTTGAAGAAACAATTTTCCTTTGATGCAGAAGAACTAGATTTGGAGGAATGGTCAGGCTTATTTTTGCCATACATTGTAGTTTCCTCTATAGACGATTCAAATTTCTTGGCTCCTTTATCAATCAAAGTAGATATTATTTCTTCTACGGTAGCATCTACTTTGTTTAATGTGAAAACAATGTTGCCATAACTAGGAGGTATGCTATTTAACAAAATAGCTTTTGAGTCATCATCGTCTACTTTAGCTTTTATCCTAGTTAGTCGATTCAGTAGGGAGCGAAACTTACTAATATGTTGATCAATGCTTTTTAGCCCAAACAATTTCTGCTTTAAACTCATCTTTGCTCTCGTTGCTTGTGATCCAAACAAAGCATTCAAACCATCCCACACTTCCTTTGAGGTCTTTGTTAAGTTAATATGATGGAGGTATGCATCTGACAGTCCAAGACCAATCAGGGCTATTGCCGTTCTATCCTTTGCAGTCCACTTTGCGATTTCATCAGCATCAGTTGGCCTTGTTGTTGCTCCACTTACCACATCCCACAGTTCCTTTTCAACAAGGATCAATTGTAACTTGATCTGCTACGTGTGGAACTCTGAACCTTGAAATTTTTCTATCAATATTCTATTTTTCTCCATTTAAAGAAACAATATTTGACCCTATTCAAACTAACACAACCTGATTTTAAACTATAACAATGAGTCTCCTTATGATTAATATCTAACCCCCCTTAAAATGGATGTTGCGTACAAGTGAAAATGCACCCAATTACAAATGAAGCAGTGACACTTTTTTTTTTAATTATTATGAAAAATAATGGCTCTTGAATGACACCTTGACTTTGACAACATATAATATTTGTACTCAAGTTCTAGACTGGGTGCTCATTCTGCACTCTTGAGCTTGATTCTAAAGGACATGCTCCCGCTGTCTTATACGATTCCTTGAGGGATTCCATTTTGTGGATTGGTTGATTGTTGGAAGACGATGAAGGAGACATGAATAAGGAGTGCAGATACAAGCACCCCACTGGGTAGACCACCCCATGTTGGATGTCCAATGTGCCTACCACTTGGGACCAAGAGGGTGAGTGTCCACTCTTGGGCTTAGTGTGAGGGTTGCTTTGGGCTAACCTATGATGCTCTCAGTCATAAGAGGATGAATAAGGAAACATAGATAGTGGGTGTAAGTACAAGCATCCCACTAGGTAGATCACCCATGCTGTTTTTCCAATGTTCGCTGTTGGGCTTTAGTGTGGCGACTGAATGCTAAATGCTCCTTCATTCATACTCCATTGTAAGTAGACCTATCTAATGAATTAGGATAATTATATGTTTTTTTTAATTTATATGTGTGATTACTAATCCTAATGAAGATAATTGAGATTTATGAATCACGCACACAAACACACATATCCAGTATTGTTTAATATGGTTGCAGGACTTAAATCAGGGTTTATCTTGTAAAAAGGCATTTTTGTTGAAATATGGTTAGCTTCGGTCAGATATAGAAATGATGATCGATTTGATAATATGTGTGGTGTATATATATGTCAGTATGTACTGACATATGTATACACACATATATAATTAATTAAATTAATTGTATATATATTCATGTTATCATTTGCAATAAATTCTGGAAATCGATGATCACTTATATAACTGATTGAAATCTACTATATTCCAAGTATATTATCGATCTGCATTTAGGGGTTATTACTTGCAGATTATTGGCATTTCATGTTTTATTTAGTATCCCGATTGAGCATCATTATCAGTGATCATTTCCAGATTGGATATTATTTATTTGTGCAAGATAAATACAGATCGAACTTGGTAAGCATTTATGTTTATTAAGTAACAAACGCCGATTAGAGATCAGGTGTTTAGTTAAGATGAAAAGGAACAATTCATGAGACATCTCATCAACGGACATGCCTCCACTTTGTGGAGACATGTCCACTCATGGGATGTGTCTCTATCTTGTATATTTAATGCAGATCTGATCCACAATTGGAGACATCAAAATCAATAAATGTTCTGCTCTTGTAGATCAAATACCATTAAGGAAAAATTCAGACTTGTGAATTCATGATCAGTATTTCTCAATATTGATTTGGCATCAACTTCATATTTATCAAGTTCAATATTCTGATTATAATCTGCAAGAAAGTATAGTGATTGTAAGAATCATATTCTGCAAATAGAAAAGCCATAAATAGATCAATTCTGAAAGAGTGATTGTAAGAATCATATTCTGCAAATAGAAAAGCTATAAATAGATCAAATCTGAAAGAGATTTAATCATATTTAACAATTTTTAAATGGTAAAGTTGTACTTCTAACCATCTTACATTTCTTATTTGAATGAAATTTGTGATTTTATGGCAAGATCTAGGATCCTCCCAAAAGGGGACATTACACAAAAGACTTACAATAAGTTTCCCGTTTTCTACTAGAAGATAGTCATAGAGCTATAAACTTATAATTTATATTAATTTTATCTTATAGTAGCCTGCAACCACTGTAACTGACGAAAAAGACCACATCACAAGGATCCTGAAAATCGGATAGGTCTGCCAGTGACTTGCAACATGACAATGTCTGTGACGATACTTTATGGAATATATATATACTTTTGTATAACAAATGACAAAATACAATAATTCAAAATGACTTATTCTAGAAACCACACACATCATAACAATTAGACTGATAACATATCAAGTTTTGTTGTTTCCATGAATCTCTTCTGTATGCCTAATCTGATCCTCACCCAATCCCTTCCTCCTGTATTTGAAAACACCACATGACATTAGTACTACCAGTTTTCACAGAAATAAAACAGTACTCAAATAACTGCAGATAGATCATATCATGCCAAACATCTATACAACATTTCCACATTTTCAATTTTAACAAAATACTTGAAAATACTTTATAACCAAAATAGTCTGTAATCATACTCATCAAGGAGTGAAAACAAAGTTATTACGGTATTCCAAACGTGCAGATACATCAGAATTAAAATTTGCATCACAGCAGTAGCTGAATTACCTCAACTATCCAAAACTGAAAATACAGAAAGAGGGATTTTGCATACTGTTTTTTTCTAAAGTCATTTTTTCTGTTGAGCTGTCTAACGTCTGTAGTGGTTCATTAATAGAATGTTTTCCCATTGCACCTTAAAAGAGGACATATTATTTTGATTCATTAGCTATCTGTTTTCTTGGATTATGTATATACGGTTTATAACACTGTTTCATGGTTGTTGTACTTGCAGGTGGGAGCAAAATAGCTTTGGGTATCATGGAGATGATGGCTTAGTTTATCACGGACAAGGAAAGGGTGAACAATTTGGTTTTCCTACTTTTACAACTGGAGATACAGTTGGCGCTGGCATAAATTATGCTGCACAAGAAATCTTTTTTACGTATTACTCATTTTCTCTACTACCATCTTGCTATTTTCTCATTTTCTTTGTTATTGTTGCAGCAAAGGATTCTTATGATATATTTCTCAGCTATTGACTAATCTGCAGTCTTGCAAGCTAGTAGTATTGCATTCTTTTTTACAAGGAATCTAATGCAACAAAAATATGCATCTTTTTGTTTTTGAATGATGGATATACAGACATAATGGAAAATTCCTTGGATCAGTCCCTAAGGATGTAATTGTGCCCTTGTTTCCTACCATTGGTCTTCATAGCTTGAATGAAAAGTAAGTCTTTTCTGCACTAACCTGTTTATTAATCTTCATATGCTATTGTTGTGAATTGAAAGCCTTTATAGAGTTGCTAGGCCTCAATAAAAAGTTATAGTATGTTAATTTTTGAATTTGTTTCTGTTGTTTTTGCTGTAATGTTGTCTCATAGAGATATGGATAACCTCATTTCTAAAAGAATAATGGAGGGAACTATTTGCAAGAGAATACAAACATCTTTGGGGTAAATAGGCAAGAGTCAAAATATACGAGTAATAGATATGGAATTTGAAGTTTTCTTTTTTAAACCCACTTGATTGATCTCACAAAGCAACATTGAACTTCTGCAAGCATTCTTATTTACCCTTACAATTCAGCACGTGGTGGCAATTTATGAATCCTTGTAGTGAAGTTGAATTCCTAGAATGGTACACATATGGTGCTTAAGTTACAATTCTGTCAAGAAATAGAATTATGTCTGGTATACTTGAGTTGGGTGTATCAGGCATTGTTTTAAGTCAGCTATTCCTTTTCATCAATTAGAAGATATTAGAATTATTAAAATGTTATTATAATTGTTAGTGCTTAAGTTGTTCTTTGAATTGGTGTTTAATGTTTAGGCGTAAACAAACTTACATGTTTTATTAGGACACTATTCTTTACCTTCATTGTCATAGAAATGATTGCGATTCTTTTAGATTCTACAGTGAATAATTTACACTGTTACTGCTTTAATTTGTCTTTTGCAAGACAACATTAGGTGAAATAGTGTGTGAGGATTAGCCTCTCTTCAAATTACAAGGGTAAGCTCGTTGAGATCTAAAGTAAACCTAAATGCTAAGCTAAACTGACCCTAGACACCAAACCATAGATAAGAAATACAATCTGAACACTATACAATATGTTCAAATACATATATTACAAATGAAAGAAATCAAAATATCTAAACACACAAATACCATCTTCCCTTTTTTTGTCGCATGAATGCATGACTTCTGTTGAAGTTGATAGTCCCAGTCACACTATCCAACTATCATTGTCTACCTTTGCCACCTAACACATCTCCTTTCGTTAATAGGCTCCCATTCAACTCATTTCTGCTGTTAAAGAGGGCTGGAGCTGTTGAAGATGAAACAAAATTACATGTCTGAATTTACGAATACACTTGGTACATATAGCAATTTACAAAAGGGTGTTATAAAAAGAACAACTGGTTGAACTGTAGCTTCAAGTGCAGCTTAAAATAGCAACTAAGACTTCTAACAAGAGAAGTGTAAAAAAACTATGACCATTAAAAGAGAACTAAAAATAGTAAAATATTCTAAAATAGTCATTCTATCAACTACATCAAGTTGCCTCCTAAACTTGACAAACTTTTCTGGATTGAGAGACTTGGTGAGGATATCTGCAGTTTGGTACTCAGTGGAAACATATTGCAATGTCACTGATCCATCTTCAACAAACTTGTGGATGAAATGACAATGAAGGTCAACATGCTTGGTCTGGTCATGGAAGATTGGACTTTTGGGCAAGTATCAACACCCTTTGATTATCACAGATGAGGGAAGAGGTCTTGCTTGAGACATGTGCATGTCAGCAAGCATCCTTCGAAGCCAAACTACCTCACAAGCTGCCTTAATAGTTCCTCGATATTCTTTTCTTTGGTCGAGGAGAGAGATATTGCCTGTTGTTTCTTGCTGGACCATGTGATGGCACTTGTGCCCAAACTAAAAACATACCCAGAAGTTGACTTTCTGTCATCAACACAACCTGCCCAATTTGAGTCTATAAAACCAATGAGGCTAGGATCTTTGCTTCTGTTGTACAGAATGCCAAAGTCAGGAGTGCCCTTCACATATCTTAGCACAGGCTATGTTGCAACCCATTTTTCAGCTTTTGGGGCTGTCATGAAGCGAGAGATGTAGCTCACAACATAGCTGATGTCAGGTCTAGCGGCGGTGAGATAGATGAGGCTGCCCACTAGTTGACTAAACACTGATTCATCCACCATCGGTGAATCCGATTTGGCTGATAGTTTCAGCACTTTCTCCATAGGTGTAGATGCATGTTTGCAATCGTTCATCCAAAACTTATCCAATTGGCCGTTGGCATATTTTGACTAATAAAGGAATATGTTGCTATTTGTCTGCTAAACCTCTACAGTGAGATAATAATGGGAAGTCCCAAATCTGTCATAGCAAAAGTCTAGCACAAACTCTATTTGACCTACTCGTTCAAATGTGCTACACTACCAATAATGATTAGATCATCAACATAGATGGCAAGAAGAAGAATTTCACCACTAGCATGCTTGACATACAAATTAGGGTTAGAAGGACTTTGTTGAAAGTTTTGATCAACCAAATACTTATCAATCTTGATGTACCATGCACAAGGAGCTTGTTTGCAGCCATAGAGTGCTTTCACTAGTTTGCATACCTAGTGTTGTTTACCAACAACCTTGAAACTTGGAGGTTGCGTCTTGTAGATTTCTTGCAAATCACCATTGAAGAAAGCACTCTTGACATCCATCTGACGGACTTACCATCCAAACTGAGCTAAAAGAGTGAGGACAAGCTAAATGGTGCTCATTTTGGCTGTGGGAGCAAATGTCTCCTCATAGTCGATGCCCTACTTTTGTGAAAACCTTTTAGCTACTAACTGAACCTTGTACTTATCAAGAGTTCCATCACCCTTATACTTGGCTTTATACACCCATTTGTAGCCAATGGGCTTCTTCCTTGGTGGAAGATTTGATAGGACCCAGGAGACTCTTATGTAGGCAGCTCCCACATAGGTATACCTTTAGACTCTGAATATGTCTGAGGCACATAAATATTGTGAATGTTTTCCATAAGAGAAAAATTGACTGTGTTACGTTGCTTGCTGGTATTTCTAGCTGATCTACCTTCAATAAGTTCATCATCATGAAGATCACTAATGGTCTTGACCCACCACTTATGTTGGAGAGTAGAAGAAGCAACATTCACTGCAGGAGGAACAATAGCAACTAGGATCTCTAGATGCAGATCCTGAATTTACTGAGGAAAGTTGGGTGGTGCAATGTCATGCTTGGGAGACTCTTCAATTGTAGGGTCATCTAAATCCGTTCCATCAGGTGAGCCGAATGGAAGTCAAACACCCAAATCTTTAGCCTCAGGGCTCAAAACATGAGAAGAAGGCTGAAAAGGCCCTCATTCTTAATCAAACACCATATCTCGATTGAATATGAGATGATTAGTGTCAACATTAATCAGTTGATAAGCCTTATGATTACTATTGTAGCCTATGAACATCAATATTTGAGTCTTGGAATCTAGTTTGGTGCACTTGGCATTTGGAATCCAAACATAAGCTATAGAGCCAAAAACCTTCAAATGGTTGATTTTGGTTATCCGTCTACACCAAGCTTCCTCTGGGGTCATCTTCTTAACAACTTGTTTGGGAGATCAATTCAAATGATAAACTGCAGTATAGACTGCTTCCACCCAAAACTTCTTTGGAACATTTCTATGTTCAACATAGATCGAGCCATCTTAGTGATTGTATGTTTTTGCACTCAACAACACTGTTCTGTTGAGGGATGTAAGCTGTAGTAAGATGATGCTTAATGCCATGTGATGCATAGAAGTTGGAGAAGTTAGAAAAACAAAATTGCCCAGCATTGTTGGATTGAAAAGCGACTATCTTACAACCTAACTCTTTTTCCACCAAGGCCTTAAACTTTTGTAACATGCTGAACACCTCTGATTTATGCTGAAGAAAATACACCCACAATTTTCTGCTGATATCATTGACAAATAATAGGAAATAGCTGCATCTCGTGATTGATGGAGTGTCTAGGGGTCCGCAGCTATCTGCATGAACCAACTGCAAAACTTTGGATGCCCTCCAGGCATCACCATTTGCAAACGGAGTTTGATGCTGCTTTCCAACATCATATCCTTCATCTAAACCATTTGAGCTCGTTGGTAGCATCGGTTCACCCCTCTCAATTTGCTGACACAAACCCATAATGTCAACAACAACTACATTGATACAATTTCCTTTCAGCTGCAATTAAGTAACTCTTTGGAGTTTGATGATGTGTTGTTTGTTCCTAGTCTCAAGAAGAATTTTCTTTAAGTTTCAAACTTTGGAGGATAGGTGCATTTGTAATGGTTACCCCAAAATCCGCTTCTAAATGAAGTCACAACTATAAAGTAATTCCCTCAAACACTTTGCTTGCAGTCCCTAATTTCTCTGTTTGGTGTTACAACCCTTATGACTCTAGAATGGGTTGTTGTATTGTTTTGTTTGTGTTCTTTTAACAAAGATCTATGCATGTAACATGAATACAAAAATGAAAGCATAAACACACAACTGAAAATAACCAGCACACTGTATTTATGATGATTTTCAGATTAAGTACAATATTGGCAATAAAACAACTCACTAAATACTCCAGCAATAGAATAGCTTGAATATTGTTTACTTCAAAGAGTGATGACCTGGGTCATAACATTAGGCTGCTGCTAACTAGAAGCTACAGTACGCAGCTGCTACAGTGACGCGGTTGCTACAGTATGCGGCTGATACAGTGACGCGACTACTACAGTGCTGCGCTACAGGAACTGAACAGTGTTGCGCTACAGGAACTGAACAGTGTTGCGCTACAGGAACTAAATAGTGCTGTGCTACAAGAACGGTTTGTCTTCAGCTGGAAATGCGCCCAATCTGCTTGATAATGAAGCTGAGAACACTGGATTCCAAAGGCCAAACCCCAAGGGAATGACGTCTAGAATGTCACAAGAGAGGATAAATGTCCTCAAATGCCAAGAACGGATCTGCAACTCGCACACCAATTTCTTCTCATATTCAACCCCCCTAATGAAGCCACGAACGCTTCCTTTTATTCTATTTCCAAGGGTCGGCTCAACTCTTATGGGCAATGTGGGATAAAAGATGTGCAATATAAAACATATATTAAAATATCCCCTTATGTCTCCCTTGGGTACACATCCCCATAAAATAAATATTAAAGTAACACTTTAATATTTTACAATTAAATTAAATGTTACTTTAATAAAACTTCAGGCATTAAAATGTATTAGCAATCGGACTCCAAATAATGCGAGTGATAGCTCGTCGGAAAGCTCTCATTGAAGAGTATCAAATCCAATCACCAAAATTAGCCTCCACTGTGTCCTGCTGACTTACTAAAAATAGTAAGTATGCCTGAAACTGAGTAAATCAACTTTGTTTTGGCCCAAACTGGAAATGACTAGGCCAAAACCCAGGGTCCCCTTAAACCCTTCGTTAGCCCTCGGGACCATGTAGAACAAGGCTAATGCACACACACTTGGT
The DNA here is from genome assembly GCA_027943335.1 of Chamaecyparis obtusa. Classification (NCBI taxonomy): domain Eukaryota; kingdom Viridiplantae; phylum Streptophyta; class Pinopsida; order Cupressales; family Cupressaceae; genus Chamaecyparis; species Chamaecyparis obtusa. The sequence goes on from BSBK01001201.1 coordinate 62,749, forward strand.
CAACTGCTAAGGTGGGGACATTACAACATTGTAGTAGAATTAAAGGATTAGTGAGTTCTTATCAAACCAAAGGAATCCAGCCTAGTCATAGCAGATGTTATAGGGGTTAGAGAAAGCAATCTACAAATTATAGGATGAATAGGTTCAAGCTCTAGCTCCTAATAGTGACAATTTGAGTGTTATGGCATAAGCGGATGAGGCATATGCATCTCATTGCGTTGCCTATTATGAGGGAGATTGACACAGAACTTCTAGAGTTCAACACTTAGATTAAAGAATATTTAGAGGATGCACACTAGGGAAGAACGTCAAAGGTACTTTTGTAAGCACCCTTGTAGAACTTATCATTCCCTTTCCACTCCATCCCATTACCTCCTATCTTATCTTCTCATTCTCCGTACACTCCGTCCTGTTACCTCCTAGCGTATTCTTCATAGGTAGCTAGAGTAAAAGGGGGCGCTTTACTTCTACTTAATGTTATTATTGTGTAATGTACCATTTTTGGGATTGCCTTAATTTTCCATTAAAATAAGAATTGTAAGATGGTTAGAGATATAACTTTACCAATTAAAATGCCCTTTTAACAAGATAAGCTTTGATTCAGGTGTTGCAATCGCCAAATAAGGAACAAGTGCATATATATATATATATATATATATATATAAAAACTGGACTATATTGCTACTGTAATATAATCTGCCCATATGGTTATGGATTTTCAGAATAATTCTAATTCCTCCCTAGGGACTATCCCTCACAAATAGTGCCTTTGTATGATGTAACCCACGCCCATTCCACCCCACACCATATCTAGTGCCTTTATATGATGTAGTCATTGCTCATTCCACCGAAGGCCTTATCTAGTGCCTTTGTATGATGTAGCATGGTCCATTCCACGACAGGCCTTACCTATCTTGTGAGCTAATAATCCAATGCAATACCTTCACAAATAGTGCCATTTTATGATGTAACCAAGGCCCATTCCACTATAGGCCTTATCCATTGCCTTTTTATGATGTAGTAGGGTCCATTCCACCACAAGACTTACCTAGCTTGCGAGGTATTAATCTAATGCAATTAAAAATATAAATACACATAGTATTTTGTCCATATATCAAATTGTAGATATGAATCAACAATTATCTAAATATAAACATAATACGTTTCATCTCAGGAGTATGATGGATGTGCATTATAAATAACACAAGTATTAATCTGTATGCACTGAGTAATAATTACTATAAACACGAATATTACATTGCATACAAAGGAATAAAGGAAAGGTAGGGGTAGTAGTCATAAGAAATGATAAATAACAATTCATATTTGATTAACGATATCTGGCATGTATTTCTTGGCATGGTAAAAATTATTGAGTGCATATAGATTAATACTTGTGTTATTTATAATGAACATCCATCAAACTTTTGAGATGAAACATATTATGTTTATATTTAGATAATTGTTGTTTCATATCTACAATTTGATATATGGATAGAATACTATGTGTAATTATATTTTTAAATACATTAGATTAATACCTCGCAAGATAGGTAAGTCTTGTAGTGGAATGGACCTTGCTACATGATACAAAGGCAAGGGATAAGGCTTGCAATGGAATGGGCATGGGTTACATCATACAAAGGCACTATTTGTGAAGGTACTGCATTGGATTATTACCTCAAAGGAAAGGCAAGGCCTGGGGTGGAATGAACTGTGCTACATCATACAAAGGCACTAGATAAGGCCTGTGTAGGAATGGGCATGGGTTACATCATACAAAGGCATTGTTTTTGAAGAATAGTCCATATGGATGAACTATTGTGAGAATCCATAACTATATAGGCAGATTATATTACACTAACAATATAGTTAGTTTGTATTTATTATGCACTTGTTCCTTATTAGGTGATTGCAAGACCTAAATCAAGGCTTATCTTTTAAAAGGGCATTTTAATTGGTAAAGTTATATCTGTAACCATCTTACAATTCTTATTTTAATGGAAATCTTGATTCTAGGGCAAAAATAAGGGCAAATCCCAAAAGAGGACATTACAATGGTATCGGAGCATGATTCTGCCATCCTACAGGGTAAAAGATGAAATAAGAAATCATTATAGTCAGTAAAAATGAATCTAACAATATGTGTATTATATGGATACTCCATGTATGCTCCATGTTCTCATGCATTTTTGTGTATGCTTTGTGTCTTCTGTAGTGGAATGGACCTTGCTACATGATACAAAGGCAAGGGATAAGGCTGGCGGTGGAATGGGCATTGGTTACATCATACAAAGGCACTATTTGTGAAGGTACTGCATTGGATTATTACCTCAAAGGATAGGTAGGTAAGGCCTGGGGTGGAATGAACTATGCTACATCATACAAAGGCACCAGATAAGGCCTGTGGTGGAATGGGCATGGGTTACATCATACAAAGGCATTGTTTTTGAAGAATAGTCCATATGGATGAACTATTGTGAGAATCCATAACTATATAGGTAGATTATATTACACTAACAATATAGTCAGTTTGTATTTATTATGCACTTGTTCCTTATTAGGTGATTGCAGGACCTAAATCAAGGCTTATCTTTTAAAAGGGCATTTTAATTGGTAAAATTATATCTGTAACCATCTTACAATTCTTATTTTAATGGAAATCTTGATTCTAGGGCAAAAATAAGGGCAAATCCCAAAAAGGGGACATTACAATGGTATCAGAGCATGATTCTGCCATCCTACAGGGTAAAAGATGAAATAAGAAATCATTATAGTCAGTAAAAATGAATCTAACAATACGTGTATTATGTGGATACCCCATGTATGCTCCATGTTTTCATGCATTTTTGTGTATGCTTTGTGTTTTTTGTAGTGGAATGGACCTTGCTACATGATACAAAGGAAAGGGATAAGGCTAGTGGTGGAATGGGCATTGGTTACATCATACAAAGGCACTATTTGTGAAGGTACTGCATTGGATTATTACCTCAAAGGATAGGTAAGGCTTGGGGTGGAATGAACTGTGCTACATCATACAAAGGCACTAGATAAGGCCTGTGGTGGAATGGGCATGAGTTACATCATACAAAGGCATTGTTTTTGAAGAATAGTCCATATGGATGAACTGTTGTGAGAATCCATAACTATATAGGCAGATTATATTACACTAACAATATAGTCAGTTTGTATTTATTATGCACTTGTTCCTTATTAGGTGATTCTTATCTTTTAAAAGGGCATTTTAATTGGTAAAGTTATATCTGTAACCATCTTACAATTCTTATTTTAATGGAAATCTTGATTCTAGGGCAAAAATAAGGGCAAATCCCAAAAAGGGGACATTACAATGGTATTAGAGCATGATTTTGCCATCCTATAGGGTAAAAGATGAAATAAGAAATCATTATAGTCATAAAAATGAATCTAACAATATGTGTATTATGTGGATACTCCATGTATGCTCCATGTTTTCATGCATTTTTGTGTATGCTTTGTGTCTTCATGCACATAGTTCATATTTTTAAGTGTGTACCCCGTGTGTGGTTCCCCTTTGGTTTATAGATCTAGAAAAAGAGAATAACTAGAGAGATGAATTTAAGCATGCTATCATCCAAATATGGTTTTGGCAAAATTCCTTTGGTACCATCATGAGATGATCTAAGGTCATTTATCGAAGAGAATGAGAGAAAACCTATCTTAAGTTGTCAAATTCAACTATCAAATCATAAGGAGAAAACATATAATCGCTTGAGGGCAAGCAATTTTGGGGAAGGGTGGTCTGTGATGTTCCCTTTTTGAAACAAATGAATAATAATACTAAAATATAGAACTTAATAATAGTAAATAATAATAAATTAAAATATATAAAACATTTATAAATATACAATAATAATTAATAAAATCCAATTAATACATATTCTCAAAGGAAATGGTGATGATAAATTGGTACATTATTTCCTTGAAAAGTGGTACATGATTTTCCGGCGGATTGGGTAACGAGTGTGGTTATCCCCCTCTTTAAAAGTGGTGACATCAATAATCCATTTAACTACCGCACTATTATGGTCAACCCCCTTTTTGGCAAACTTTTCGGGAGCATGATAGAGCGCAAAATCAGTAGTTGGGTAGAGGGCGAAGGGAAAAGGGCAAGAGGGCAAGCAGGTTTCAGACCTAAGCATTCCACCATTGACCATTGCATCACTCTTCGTCATTTAATAGAGAAAATATGGGATAATCAGGGGGAGGAAGCCTATTGCTGCTTTGCAGACTTTAAGAAAGCCTTTGATACAGTACCTAGGGACAAGCTTTGGAACAGAATGATAGAATTGGGTATCCCCGACGAGTATAGAGTAGGGGTGCACAGATTATATGATAAAGTTAGAGCCAAAATCAGAACTAATGAGGGAATTTCTGAATGTTTTGGTAGTGACATTGGTGTTAAGCGGGGATGTTCGTTATCCCCAACCTTGTTTGGGTTATATATTGATAAATTAGAAACTTGGTTAAGCAATACGAATGGGGAAGGTGTGCATCTGGCAGGATATGTGGTGAAACTTCTTTTGTACGCGGATGACCTTATCTTAATTTCAAAAACGGCTCAAGGTTTGAGAGATCACTAAAGGGCCTTAGAGTGCTTTTGCTAGGAGGTTGGGATGCAGGTGAACATTACCAAAACCAAAATCATGATTTTCTCTTTAAGGAGAAAAGAAAAGTCCAATACTTTCATTTTTGAAGGCAGCCCGCTTGAAATTGTGAAGGAATGCGAGTATCTTGGATTGATTTTCACTATAAACTCAGCTGGGAAACATGTAGAGCGGAAAGGCTGCAGGGGGGCTGGAAAGCCTTGTATTTACTCTAGAACAGATGCAGAACGGCTGAGCTTTGGGACTGGAAGACTAGGAAGACTCTTTTCGGTTTGTTGGTCACGCCGGTGGTTCTCTATGGCTGCGAAGTGTGGGGTGGCAGCCTGTCAAACAGCGGATGGAGGCAGCTAGAAAGAATTCAGAAACACCTAATTTCAAGCAATCTCAAAGTTAAGACCTCCATTCCTTACGATATCCTTTTAGCGGAGGCTGGGGCTTTTCCGTTGGAAGCGTCAGCGATAACTTGGTTACTTAGCTACTTAAAGAAGGTTGATAATATGCAAGACCAACAGTGGCCGAAATTTGTGAAGGACGAGGATCTTACCTGTAGAAAGAAAACATGGATGAAACAAAATAATAAGTGGCTGGATAAATAGAATATTAGGCTTCATGAGTGTCCTAATACAAATGTGTACATAAATAAGTTTGTCATAGAAAAGTTTCAAAATGTCATGTGGACTAATAACATTGGCCGTGAAAAGACTTACTACATGCATGTGTTCAACTCAACCGGGGAACATGGAGAGAAAACATATCTAGGGGCTGCTATTAAAGGGAAAGGAAGGCTGTTAATGACGCAATTGAGAATGGGATCGCATCATCTCAAGTGTGAGACGGGCAGATGGAAGAGGCCCAAAGAGGCTTGGGAGGAGAGAACTTGCATGTTTTGTGGGACGGGCGCAATTGAGACTGAATGGCATTTTCTCATGGAATGCACTGCCTATGATGATATTCGTGCTAATTATGAAGCCATTCTGAAAGTGGACAACATGAACAGTTTATTTGAAGAGGATAAGGTAAACCAAACAGTGGGTTTGCTGGTCAAGATTCATAAAAGAGGATCGGAGCTGGAAAGGATTATGGAAATTGTTTAGGGGTGTGGGTTCCTCTGGTCCCTTAGGCTGCTTGGCCTCGTGGACGTCATTAAAATCATTCATTTCATTTCATTGAGTTGCCAGCTGTACATTTCCATGAGGGAACCCCCATAGTGGAGGAGAGAATCTCTAACGTAAGAATTTGTTTGTCTGATTCTTCTGTATTATCTTTATGAATATTGTGAATAAAAAGCAGCTATTAAGTTTGTTAACAGATGTAATATCTCGTAAACAAGGGATACTGTTGGCAAAGAAAGCGCGATCAGTTTGATTAAGAATTTATGAAGGTCCCAAAATATATTTGAAAGATGGTAATTGGATTGACGAATAATTGGGCAGTGTATTATTTGTGTTTATAGTAAACAAAGACAAAAGGTGGAATAATGATTTGTTTGAGTCAGCATGGTTAGTGAGCAAACTAAGACAGGTGGTAAGTTGATATGTCAGCCAAGAATAGTCAAACAAATATAAATAATAAACAAGCTATCATGTTTGATCATAATCAATGATTAGTATGCATTCATATTAATACAAACACAAGTTTGGATTAATAAAGTAAATCAGTCTTAGTAAATATAAAACAAATTATATAAGGGACATGATATTTCAAGGGATATGTGCTGCGATTCCCCAAGAGGTATGACCCTTCAGTAAGAATGATATAACAAGGCAATCTTAAGTCGATCAAAAGAGGGGGAAAAAGCATCAAACATCTTATATTTTTTCTTATCTATCACTGGAAATTACTGTAGCAAATTTTATCACCGCATAAAAGAATACCAAGGAAAAGAGAGCCAGATCATTTTAAGCGAAGTGGGACAGAGGATTGAATATAAAGGAAAAAAGGAAAGGTATGGGCAGCAGTCATAAGAAATGATAAATGACAATTCATATTGATCAATGATATCTGGTATGTATTTCCTTGCATAGTAATTGTTAATGAGTGCATATAGATTAATACTTGTGTTATTTATAATGGACATCCATTGAAACGTATTATGTTTATATTTAGATAATCGTTGATTCATATCTACAATTTCATATATGAACAGATTACTATGTGTATTTATATTTTTAACTGCATTAGATTAATACCTCGCAAGTTAGGTAAGTCCTGCAGTGGAGTGGACCCTGCCACAGCATACAAAGGCAAGGGATAAGGCCTGTGGTGGAATGGGCATGGATTACATCATACAAAGGCACTATTTGTTAAGGTACTGCATTGGATTCTTACCTGACAAGATAGGTAAGGCCCGTGATGGAATGGACCATGCTACATCATACAAAGGCACTAGATAAGGCTTGTGGTGGAATGGGCAATGGCTACATCATACAAAGGTACTAGATAAGGCCTGCAGTGGAATGGGCATGGCCTACATCATACAAAGGCACTATTTGTGAAAGATAGTCCATATGGAGGAATTATTGTGAGAATCCATAACTATATAGGTAGATTATATTACACAAACAATATAGTCAGTTTGTGTGTGTGTCTATATATATATATACTTGTTCCTTATTTGGTGATTGTAGTACCTGAATCAGGGCTTATGTTGTTAAAAGGGCATTTTGATTGGTAAAGTTATATCTCTAACCATCTTACAATTCTTATTTTAATGGAAATTTTGATTCTAGGGCAAAAATTAGGGTAATCCCAAAAAGGGGACATTTTGTTTGTCCATATAAATATATAATGCAATTGTTATTAAGAGCTGGATCGTTTACCTACATGTTTATCCATAGAGAGAGGCACAGATATTATTATTTGAACATGCTCGTTAAAATTCAATACTAGAAAATAATTCTTATCAATACATGATCATAGACAACAAGTATGCCTATAAATAAATTGTTATAACTCAGTAACATTTTATATTTTGATAAATATATGTTATTTAACTCATTTCAGTAATATAATGTTATATTAAATAAACCTAATTTTCAATATGACAATAATACCTACTTTCAATTTATAAGGGTTAGAACATAGTACTGGTTCCCATTTTTCCTCAAACAAAAAGTCAAATATATAAAAGTAATGACAACCAGAGAAAATCTAGAAAAATACATAAAACTAGGGGAATAAATTTTTTAAGTTTAAATATATCAGTCGTTATTACAATCTGTCACCCAAATCTAAAGCTGCTGGAGCAGACATGTTGAACTTCATTCTCTCAGAAAGCGGGAAACAGATATAAGCTTTAACCCTAAACTAATGGTTGCTCATTGTCAAAGCTTTAAAACTAGAAGAAGTTAAGAACATTTTATATTAATATAACTTAAAATTGCGAGAATTATATTATCTGAATATTATATTATCATAAGAATTAGATATTCTGTAGACATAAATTATCAGAATGCAATGTTGAGCTTTTGTGAAACTTTCCGCTCCATTGTTGAGAGCATTCTACTCACACTTGGCTTAACTTCGTTTATAGTGGTTTATATCTTTGGTGGACGGTCACTGAGGATCTAATTAGATAATTTTAGTCTTGCCTTCGACGAAATGTATCTTCCTTAGCTTTGAGGCCTGCTTTTTTCTTGTAAACCCTTTCCATTTTTTTTTGTCTAAGATCAATAGACCTCAAATAGTGAGACAATTTAAATAATGTTCAAAACTGAGTTTGGTTTTGGGATGATGCATTTACTTCTGGCATAGGTACCTTGAATCTCTTGTTCGTTGCTGATAGCCATTTTTTCTATTGCTAGTTTTTTCACTGATGCTGAGTTTCTTGTTTATTTCAAAAGGGATTTGCAGATTAGAACTCAAAATGACTTTAAAAGAGAGAAAGATGCCCACAAATTCACCCAGTGTTGTGTCTAGAGGAGTTCTTTTTGTCCTTTACTGTTCAACAACTTTTTCCTTGTTTCCCTGTGATGTTATTTTCCATTCTTGGAGAATCTGCTGCCTAAGGACACCTTTTTCTCTCTCTCTTTTCTCAACTTTTTGTTATTTGAAACTAGATTGAGCTCGACTTACTTTGAAACTAGATTGAGCTCAACTTACTTTGAAACTAGATTGAGCTTGACTTTCTTAAGAACACAGGAGGATTTTGAGTCTTAGTGTATGCCTGCTATTGTTTCTTCCTTATATTTTTTTATTATTTTATTGCTGGCTGTTAGGAATAACTTGATGCCACTTTTGGCTAAGATGACAACTAGACATACTTGTTCTTACTAATACAGGTGATAGCCAAAAATCAGGGGAAGTGTTTTCTTGTTTTCTCACTGGTGCATGGACCTCTAGTTGACATTTGTTATGCATCTCCTCATCCTTGTTTCGTTGTGGAGTGAAAACACATTCTCAACTAAGTTACCGGTTCGGGTTTGGGTACAGGAACCCGGTACGTGGGCAGGTGAAATTTTTTTTAGGGGTTTGGGTACTTAGTTTTGGGTACATGTGTGTATATATATATTTATAAATCTATATACATATATTCATTATATATAAAAAAATAACAGAAATATACAGAATTGTAAAACTAATACATTTCATAGTATGATGCTTGATCATTGGTCAATGCCAAATGCCAAAGATATACATTAAAAATTTAAATACTTGATCATTGATCTATGTTCACGATTCTAATGTAAATCATTACATTGAATTACATAATTACAAAATGAAAATATTAGGAATAAAATATAATAAAAAAATGTTCTTAACTCAAGTTTGGGCCTACTTTTTTAACTCTGGGTTGTGGGTTCTCACGGGTTTGCTTGGGTACTCAGTGGGTTTGGCCAGGGATTCAATGGGTGCTCCGGGTTTGTGGATGTGTGAACCTGGGCATACCCACAGTGCTGGGCGCGCACCCTGTGCGCACCCAGCACGAACCCGTTCTGGGTTCGCACCTGAACCCGGTTTGAGGGCTCAGGGTGCGAACCCGGTAACATAGATTCTCAATCCTTGAGGACACATATTTATGGTTACATTGGCCACCTTAGGTTATCTGGGGTTCATTACCATTGCAAGTAATCTTGGACTTCCAACTCCATAAATAAGACTTAAATAACTTAGGAATGCCGATCATGCATTTGACGATCACAAATACTTACTCTGTCTGGGGTTTTCATAAGTCTTTGATGTGGGGTCCTTGATGCATATAGAGAAACATTATGTATGTCACATCATTACAAAATGTCATGTCTCCTTTTTCGGATTAAAATATTAAAATATATTATTTAATAAGCTGGGCCAACAATTTCTAAATTTAAGGGCGACTTAATAATATTGTTATATTTAAAATAAAAGATTTTTTGAAACACTAGTACAAAATAAAAGTATTTCTAGATAGTTAAAATAAAATAAGAAATAAAAAATATTTTAATACTTCCAAGGGTCGAATTCAAAAAAGCATACAAGGAGGCGCATATCTTCATCTGAGTATCATCCAAGTTAACTTTGGCAGCCAATACTCAGATTTGAGCAGTTTGTTCAGTCTAGGGCACCCAAGGATGAAAACCCTTGGTGTGTTTGAGGTTTGAGAGGACAAAAGCCCTCTTAAAATCCACATTTGCATCAACGATGAAGACCCTTGTTTCCAATCATGGGTGATTCTACTGGAGAATCACAATTGTGCTGACTTGTGGAGGATTTGGAGTTTGTTAAAGTGTTGCTACAGTGCTACTACACTGTTTTTTGCAAACAAATATCATCACTTCATCACTAAAGCATATTTGAAGCTTTTAAATATTAAGTTTCAGGTTTTTGGTGGATTTTGGACATCACTAGGAGCTGGATCTGAGTTACCCTAGTTGAGTGCCACTTTGAGGAAGTAAAATTCAGACATTTAGGGCATTTTATCAGTGAAAGCAGCTGCCGCATTCACCATCTGAGTCATCCCTTAATGTGTTGAGGGTGGTCACAGTTGTTGATGGAGGAATTTGAGATTTTGTATACTGTCTGCAGCATCAATACCATGCTGATTACACCCAATCTGCCCAGATTGTAGGGATATGAGTACATATGGGAGTGGTTGTATCATACTGTCCAGATCACAGGGGTATCAGAAAATATTGGTGTGGTCACTTCATTTTCTACCCAGATCACAGGTTAAGAGATACTGTAGCAATGTTCTAAGGTGCTGCCTTGGATTTCAAACACATCAAATGTGATTCTTAGTAGCTCATCAAATAAAATGTTAGTTTCCAGATTATGTTCAATAAAAAATAAGAGGTTGTCAACTCAGTTGCTGTCGTATATTATTGTTTATCAATATGTTGAAGATGTCAAATATAAATACCGTGATATGAGGAGATTCCAAATTGTTATATTTACAGTCATTTGCATTTCTTATCACTCACAAGCTGGGCTGGTGGGATTGAGTTTATATTGGTGCTCTTGATCATTGAAACAATTCAGATGTGAGTTTATTTTGCAATCTAGAGTTTGTAACAGACACACCAGTAATCATAATTGTTTAAATTTGATTCAGATTCATCTTCTAAAATGGCATTTCAGTATTTGAGGGTTTAATCAAGCACTTCCAGCTATTTGTTTCCAATTTTAATCTGCAATCTAGGGTTTATACCAGACACACCAGCAATTATAGTTGTTAAAATTTGATTCAGGTTCATCATCTGAAAATATTATTTCAGTTTTAAGGGTTTGGTCAAGGATTTCCAGCTATTTGTTTTCAATTTCAATTTGCTGTTCCAGTTCATTTTGCTTGTCAAACTTTAGGAAATACAGAAACATTAAAAAATAAATTAAAATACAAAAAGGGGACACCTCTCAATATTTAAGGTATTACTGATATTCTTCCATATAATTGGTTTTTCCTGGATGTTGATAGTTAATATTTTTTATAAGTTGATCAATAGGTATTATGAACTTATGATATAAGTTGATCAATACTTAATGGTGATTTTTTTGAAGTTGATGGTTAATGTGAATTTGCATTGTCCCTAATCCTTAATAAATGGTTTGTGAATATGTATTCCTAACATTTGTTTATTAATTTTATCTATAGGGTGGAAGTGAACTTTGGACAAAGATCGTTTGTTTATGATATCGAGGTTTATTTCTTTCTTTACCTTAAGTTTGTTTAGAATGATGAAGTTTAAGTAGAACCATTTTATCCTTTCAAGATATTCATGATTATCTAAATTTAGTGGAGATTTAATCTGAAAATGGTCATGAAACATGTTACAGTTGGGGTTGGTTGCTTTTTTCTATGTTGTTGATGGTTTATAATTATGCACAAAATATTTTCTTATGATTTCTTGAAATTTGACAGCATTTTGGATAAATGTGAGGGAAATGCATGCAGTCTGATCTGTTCTTGTGGCACTTACTAGTTCTTTATTGATTTCTTATAGTTGCAATTATCTGAACTTGAAGTTTGATGCAGTCATGAGAACTAATATAAATATTTTTGATTTTAATTTATTGTAAGTTCATTCTCTGATGTTGTGTGTAATGTCCCCTTTCTAGCATTCATAGCATGATGTGTTGTTAGCCTATTTCCCCACGGCCCTGTAGGCTAATCAAGACACTAAAGGGACTTAGAGGCCGTTTGGCCAAGACAGTTTTAGTTGCAGGCCATTGTGAGGGGTTTTAAGGCAGTTTTGGGCATACTATTTATAGTAAGTCATTCTGGACATGATTGGACATCCAATGGCAATGACATGTCAATGGTAATTGTTTAAAATCAACAAGAAGATTTATTTATCATTGATATGATTTATAGTGTGTTAATAAAATTATTTTATAAAGTTAAATTTAAATATTTAACTTTATTAATGCACAGCCTATAGTTTGTGGGAAATATTTAAATAAAAGAGTCCTCTTTATTTTATAATACATCAGAGACGTAAGTTACGTAAGGGAGTTTTGTTTTATCCCACATTGGCAAAATGAAGTTATGGGCTCTTGTGGGAACATTATAAAAGATATTGAAGAGCTTTCATTGAGCAGGCTGGAAAAATATATGAAATTTATGATATTATTTGGAGAAGTCGTATTATTGGGCTTGGGGGACGAAAACCGTCTTCACGACATTCTCTTCGCTATTGGAAGATACAGTAAGGAGGATTTGTGATTCACTTGAGCTTGAAGGTAAAATCCGATTTTATTGTGGGAGCTGCTCATTTCATTTAAGAAGTTCGGATCATTCTGTGTGATCGATTTGTGCTGCTGGAGGCTGGGTTCGAACTGATTAAGCTGCATATCAATTATTGTTAGCTGACCGTACATATTAAGGGGTTTTTAGTAGCTTATGCTGGCCGTACAAGTCTGATAGGAAGTCATACCTGCTGGTAAACATTTGCTGGGAGGCCGTACAGGTCTGTAAACTCCTGAGACTAAGCCATACAAGCTGTGGAAAGGCTGCAGAGTTGCCATACAGGTTTGGGCCTGCTCTAAGTGTGCCATACTTGACAAGAAGGGGCTGTAGCAAGTCTGAAATAGAGATCTGGGCAGCATACCAGGTCTGAGACAGTATTCTGGGACTCTTTGTCCTATGTGTTTCTTGTTATCTCTGTTTGAGCAGCAAAGAACAAAGCATATGTAATCTGAACTGAGTTTCTTGCAAATATAGGACATTGGCATTTGACTCCAGCTTTGATGAATGTTGTAGATCAGAATATTGTTCTATTTGTCACTGTGAGGAAGATATGCTGTTATCTTTGTGATTATACATGTATTGAAAACTGTTTATACACTTGTGTCCTGTTTAGCTATTAGGAATTAACAATATATACATGTGCACATTGAGGACAAATCAGAAATCAGTAATTTGCTTGCAAGCCAATGGTTCGACAAAATTACATTGAGTAAAAGGGCACAAAAATTTGGTCTAGAACAGGGGGTTGTCTTTACATTGTGATACCAAATCTTTCCTGTTTTAGTAACTTCCTACTGATTTCCCCTTACATTATTGCTCAGGTGTAGAATTTTGGCAACTTGCCCATGCTATTATTGTGTCTCAAATTAAGTATAGCAAAGCACTTATGGAAAGTTTAGAATGAGAGAATGCAGTCGAACATCTACACCTATGGAAGTTGGGATTGAACTCGCTACTTAAGTTGATTTTCTGCTAGTTCCAAATCCCTGTAATGTCAATTAGTGTGTAGTTGGGTTTATGCTTTGTAATGAGATGTCTCACCACCACTAAACTGGGTGTATGTTTTGTAATGATGTATTTTCCTTGATTCTTGTCTGTGCCACAACAGGAACATTGGCATAATGGCATGTTGCACGACCTATGCTTCACTATGTCAAAGGGACATGACTTTTGCATTCTGTACCAACTATCTACAAATTTCATGCTATCTAGATATACTGATTCTGAGTGGGATGGACCAGTTAATTATCTAAAATCTGCAGTCTCTAGTTCAACCCATCCACTATTTCTTCTCCAATTATACTAACAATACCTTGATTCTCTGATTGTAAGCTCTTACATATTTCACTTCTCCTTGTCAATGTTGTAGATTTCTGCAATGATTCCAATTGTAATATTCTAGCTGCCTGTCTGAGATTATTATCTGTGAGAATAATTTATTTTGGGAGATGGGAGCCAGTCTAGCTTTTTGTGAGGTATAAATGGGTATGTTTCTGATTCAAATCCTTGGAAGTGAAGGAACACACACATAGAAAATTTCACTAAATCACAAATGCTGGGTACATCTCATCATTTAGTTTAAACATATAAAAGACGTTGCAGGAATAAGATCTTACTGTTATTAAGCAACAGCAATGAAGTTTCCGTTACAATCATAAATGCAACTTACTGGATTCCAGCGAGACGTACATTCACCATGGTGCAGTCATGTAGCACGATGCTCGGTACACGGTATGCATCAGCTCCTTAGCGCACGTGACGGCATCCATTAGTAGCGTATGGTATTGACGCTGAGCTTGCAACGCGTAACTGTGAGATGCATGGGTTGCTGTTCAATAATGGTGGGGTGATACTACCTGCACCCAACACCTTCGTTTCCAGTATTGGGCCACGTGACAGCGCTGTTCCCTCTTATGTGGCTGTGTGCCTTCCGAAACGGCACCGTTAATCCTCAATCCTCCTGCCCCCGTTCTTGAATGGCTGGAGACGGTTTAACAGACTGGTCACTGCTAACTGAATGTGCGTGACCAGTATGCTCGCAGCCTCCCTTCCGCTTAGTATGCTGTCAATACACAGTCCACTGGACTGTAACTAGCTCGATACCCACGTGATGGCTTCCTCCCTCTCACGGCCTCCGTGTTAATCCGCACACGAGAGATGGCGAGCTGGCTGCACTAGCAACAGTCGGGTCCTTGTCGTGTCAACATACACCAATGGCAGATTCAAAGGTACCGTCACCACAATATGGAGAGCTGACTGGTAGTCGGATTTCTTTAACTTTTGGGATATTACCAAATCCTTAAATGCTGTGCTTCATTCCAAGAATGCAGATGAATAACTTAATTCTTGAACTTACTCATTGAGCTCCTTGTGAAATCTGAATGATCCCACCGATTATCGAGATGCTGGGATTGCGTCCAACTTCCCGGAACTTCCTCAAGGGTTTCTATCCTCAAGAAATAACCAGTCACGTGAGCAACCTGTTTTGTTTTCTTTTTGTTTATAAATTTCATGGTGTTGATCCCAAGGCGTACTTTACACTTTTATAACCTCGAAGTGAGGGAAGGCACAAAAAACTAAGCAATGTGGGATAAAGTACACTCACATAAAGTCACTTTAAGTTACTTTTAATATAAAGCGACTTAAGACATAAAGTGACTTTTATAACCTCACTTTATAAAATAAAGAGACTTAACTATAGAAAAGGGATCCCAAATAAAAGATATTCATCCGCTGAAGCCTGTGGCTGGCTGACATCCTCTAAAAGAATCCATTAGCCTATCCGGATCGGTAGATAGACTAATCGAGCACCATGATGGCCTAACATGGAGAAGGGGACATTACAGTCCTCCCTTCACCGGATTGCTTGTCCTCAGGCAATTGCAACGCAGGATGGTGCAGAATAGACTCACACTCCCATTTGGCGTCCTTGATAGGTAAGTCCTTCCAGCGAATCAAGTACTCTCTGATAGCTCTGTTCCGCAGTTTCCTTTCTCTGATCTCAATCACCTCAACTGGAACCAAAATCAATTTACCTTCCTCATCAAGCGGGGGTAATCCATCTGAAGGGACTATTTGCTGCCCAATTGCCTTCTTGAGACAAGACACGTGAAATGCATTGTGAATCTTGTTGTCTGCCGGTTGCTCGAGCTCGTAAGCCACCCCATCAACCCTCTTGGAAATGCGATAGGGACCATAAAATCGGGGCTTGAGCTTCTCTGACTCACTCTTTTTCAGCGAACTTTGTCGGTATGGTTGAAGACAAAGGTAAACCATATCCCCTGACTCAAAACTCTGCTCTGTCCGATGTCGATCAGCATATATCTTTTGCTGATTTTGCGCCCTCTGAATGTTCTCCCTGAGAGACCTAAGAATATCTTGATGATCCTGTAGTCAGTCTCTTGCAATTGGTGCCCTGTTGTCCTGTAGCGCCAAGTCTATAAATGATAGTGGCTCGTTGCCATAGAGAGCCCGAAATGGTGACATGCCAATGGTCATGTGATAGGTGGAGTTGTAGCAAAACTCCCCCAAATACAACCACTTAACCCATGCGCTCTGCTGCCCCGCTACATAATTCAGGAGATAACCTTCCACCCATTTGTTCACAATCTCCGTTTGGCTATCTGTTTGTGGGTGGTAGCTGGTACTGGGAGTTAGATCGGTACTTGCCGATCTGAACAACTCTTGCCAAAAGGTGTTGAGGAACTTACTGTCTCTGTTGCTCACAATGGTCTTGGGAAGACCGTGCAGCCTAAAAATCTCTCGGAAGAATAATTCAGCTACCTACGAAGCTGACCAATCTGTTGCAGTAGCGAAGAAATGAGCGAACTTAGTAAGTCGGTCCACCACCACAAATATGCTATCCTTGCCCCGCACTCTTGGAAAACCAGCAATAAAATCCATCGAAATACCCTCCCACCTCTGAGTTGGAATAGGAAGGGGCTACAATAAACCGATTGGATACTCGTGCTTGGACTTGTTCTGTTGACAAGTCTGGCACTCTCTGACATGTTGAAGGACATCATCCTTAAGGCCCTTCCATGAGAACCTCTCTCTGACCTGCCTGTAAGTTTTGAAAAAGCCCAAATGTCCTGCTATGGGCGCATCATGAACAACCCTCATTACCTTAGCCTTAAGCTTAGACCCTGGCACTAGGTAGATTCTATCCTTATAGAAGATAATATCATCAACTACCTTGTACCTGTTATCTGGAAGTTGACCATCCAAAATCTGACAAGTTTGAGTATTCTTAGAATACTCAACTAGCAAATGAGATTTCCAATCAGCGGAGATCTCTGATAAAGCACAACAAGACACTATTGGGGGCCTCCTGGAAAGTGCATCAACCACAATGTTATTTTTCCCTTTGACATACTCAATGTCAAAGTCGTATGCCTGAATTTTACTGACCCAATTTTGTTGTCTTTTGTTCAACTCTTTTTGTTCCAAGAAGTAGCGCAGGCTATTGTGATCTGTCTTAACTGTAAACTTGCCACCCACTAGATATTGTCTAAATTTAGCCAAGGCATGCATAATGGCAAGCATCTCCTTGTCATAAGTAGAATACAATCTCTCACTGTCCTTAAGCTTCCTTCTCTCGAATGCTATGGGATGTTTGTCTTGCATCAAAATTGCACCAATCCCATTCCTAGAAGCATCGCACTCTAGAACAAATGAACGAGAGAAGTTCGGAAGTGCTAGAACTGGACAAGTACTCATGACTGTCTTAAGTCTATCAAAGACTTCCTCTGCCTCATCTGTACACTTGAAAGCCCCTTTTCGGGTAAGATCGGTGAGGGGTGCCGCTGTCTGAGAGAATCCCTTTACAAACCTCCTGTAATAAGAACACAATCCAAGGAAACCCCTCAAGTCTGACACATTCCTAGGTGGTGGCCAGTCTCGAATTGCCTGTATTTTCTCCTGGTGAACCTTAACTCCATCGGCCCCTATCACATGTCCTAGGCAGAGAATCTTAGTCAATCCAAACTTGCACTTGGATTCTTTCGCAAACAGGTACTGACTCTCCATGATGCTAAGAATCTCATCCAAGTGTCTTAAGTGTTCTTCCCATGTCTTGCTGAACACCAATATGTCATCAAAGAATACCAAGACACTCTTGTGCAACTGCCTTTTGAATATGTGATTCATGCAAGATTGAAAAGTGGTAGGTGCATTAGTGAGCCCAAATGGCATCACTAGAAACTCATAGTGCTCGTAGTGACATTTGAATGCTGTCTTCTGAACATCCTCCTCTCGGACACGTATCTGATGGTACCCTGATCGAAGATCTATCTTTGAAAAATATACTGCCCCATCTAGCTCATCTAACAGCTCATCTATCCGGGGAATGGGATACTTGTTCTTAATGGTCCTCTTATTAAGTGCGAGGTAATCAATACACATGCGAAGAGTACCATCCTTCTTCACCAAAACCACTGAAGAAGCAAAGGGGCTGGAACTGGGCCTGATGTGCCCCATATCTGGAAGCTCCTTAATCGTGTTCTCAATTTCTTCCTTATAGTGCCCGGGATGACAATAAGGGGTAATGATCACGGGCTTGGCACCCTCCAACTCAATGATGTGCTCAAAGCCCCTGTTTGGAGGTATACCTGGAGGGATGTCCTCAAAAACCCGTTTGTGCTTATCAAGCACATCCTGAATATCAGTGTGAACCTGCTGCCCTGAATCTGGCGTGGGTTTAGAGGATATGAAACATTGGGCTGCCCACTCCATATTGCTATGCCTCATGATGACCTCCATTCTGTGAGCCAAAACCAACTGGGACCCGCCATCTGGCATGGCCTTAAGCACAATCCGCTGATCACTTTGCATGAACTCCAACTGTTTCAACTTATGATCAATGGTGTATCTTCCTAGGGTTTGTAACCACTGCATACCCAAAATGGAATCAAGACTATCCAAGTCAATGACGTAAAAATCAGCTTCTAGAAGCTAATCCCCAAAATGAATCGGGAGTCCGGAGATCTTCCCTGCACAGCTCAACAAATCTCCTCCGGCAACCTTTACCTCAAACTTAGAAATGTTGTCTATATGAAATCCTCTCCTGGAAACCATACCTGTGCTGATAAAGTTATGTGTAGCACCTATGTCTAGGAGGCAAATGATTTGCTGTCCTCTAACCACTCCCTTTAGACGGAATGGGTGACATGTGAGAATACCTGAAAGAGATGCTAAAGTAATAGGAGGCTGCTCATGGGGGGCTTCCCTCTTCTTCCCTTTTGCTGATCGATCTTCCTGAGCCTCCTCATCGCTGTCCTCAACATCGCTGCCCTCGTGCTGCTCGCATTCACCATTGGAAACCACCTCAATGTAATGTATCTTGCCTTTTCCAAGGCACCTGTGGTTTGGAGTCCAAGGCTCTCTACATGTGAAGCATAATTTCTTTCTTCTCAATTCATTTCTTGTCTCGAAATCCAATCTAAGGGGTGTACTCTTATTCTGATTTTTATTTTTTTGGAATGAAGAGGATCCCTTAAAAGTTTTCTTAGGTGGCTGCAAAATGGAAGAGGGTGAATCCAAATCATGTGCTAACTTAATAGTGTCATCCAAGGTGCTCAGCTTGAGGACTCTAACCAATCCTTTGAATCTATCCTATAGGCCCTCAATAAACAACATCACTTTCCTCCTCTCAACATATCAGGAACCATAATGGAAATCCTTTGAAACTTATCAATGAAGTGGTTCAAAGACCCACTCTGTCTTAGCTGGGCTAACTCCCTGTAGTAAACCTCAATGTCTTTCTTGTCAAAACGGGTAATCAATTTCGTACTGAAAGTCTCATATGAAGTAATCGACCCATGATCCTGGGTGACAAGGCCATGATGCCACCAGTCATATGCTGCTCCCTCTAAATGCATGGTTGCAAACTTAATAGCCTCCATTTCTGACATGAGTTTGAGGGTCAGGAAGGTGTCTAGCTTGTGAATCCAAGCTCTCGCAAATGCCTTACCGCTGCAATCAAAAGTAGGAAGAGTTAATTTGTTCATTAAATGCTTTAAGTCCTTGTTTTGACCCCTGGGTCTCCTATCTTGCTAAGCCCTGCCAAACTCTCTCTTTTGAGCCATATACTAGACAGAGCTTAAATCAGCTTTGACGTGATTAGGTAGCATATCCCACTCATCATGCATGGTCAACACATTATCTAGAAGAATGGCTGCTGTCTCAGGCTGTGCTAACTCTTCCTTTTCATTATTTTCCGTGAAGGTAGGCATAAGGGGCCTATCTGAAATACGAGTGGGTGCTCTCGTTGCTCTAGGCGATCTTGCTATATTGCCTTCACCACTGTGATGGCTCGGTGGTCTCCGGGGTGCTACTGTCAACTGTTGAATAACCCATGTAAGCTATTGTAATACATCGGCAATATGATCCTGTCCGTCGCGTATGGCTCTCAATGTTTCCCTGGCCTCTCTATCTGCCTCCTCAGCCATACGTGTACCCCGAGTACCCTACTCGAATACAATCTCCTTGTCTGCTTCGGTGTGACTATCCTCTATATCAACCTGTATTGAAGATTTTGGCTGTTCCTTTTCAACTCTGTTATGTTTAAAGTTGTACGGTCTATGTCTGCTATGCATGCCTACTCAACATAGTCACTGTCGCATCATCCTATTAAAACTGAAAATCTAGCCCACTAGGATGGCAAGATCAAAGGCTCTGATACCACTGTAATATTCTAGCTGCCTATCTAAGATTATTATCTGTGAGAATAATTTATTTCGGGAGATGGGAACTAGTCTAGCTTTTTGTGAGGTATAAATGGGTATGTTTCTTATTTCTTATTCAAATCCTCGAAAGTGAAGGAACACACACATAGCAAATTTCACTAAACCACAAATGCTAGGTACATCTCATCATTTAGTTTAAACATATAAAAGACGTTGCAAGAATAAAATCTTATTGTTATTAAGCAACAACAATGAAGTTTCCGTTACAATCATAAATGCAACTTATTGGATTCCAGCTAGACCTACATTACCATGGTGCAGTCATGTAGCACGATGCTCGGTACACGATATACATCAACTCCTTAGCGCACACGACGACATCCATTAGCAATGTATGGTATTGACGTTGAGCTTGCAATGCGTAACTGTGAGACGCACGGGTTGCTGTTCAGTAATGGTGGGGTGATACTACCCACACCCGACACCTTCGTTTCTAGTATTGGGCCACGCGACAACGCTGTTCCCTCTTATGTGGCTGTGTGCCTCTCGAAATGGCACCGTTAATCCTCAATCCTCTTGCCCCCTTTCTTGAATGGCTGGAGATGGTTTAACAGACCGGTCACTGCTAACTGAATGTGTGCGACCAGTATGCTCGTAGCCTCCCTTCCACTTAGTATGCTGTCAATACATAGTCCACTGGACTATGACTAGCTCGATACCCACGTGATGGCTTCCTCCCTCTCACTGCCTCCGCGTTAATCCGTACATGGGAGATGGCGAGCTAGCTGCACTAGCAACAGTCAGGTCCTTGTTGTGTCAACATACACCAATGGTAGATTTAAAGGTATTGTCACCACAATATGGAGAGATGACCGGTAGTCGAATTTCTTTAACTTCTGGGATATTACCAAATCCTTAAATGCTGTGCTTCATTCCAAGAATGCAAATGAATAACTTAATTCTTGAACTTACTCATTGAGCTCCTTGTGAAATCTGAATGATCCCACCGATTATTGAGATGCTAGGATTGCGTCCAACTTCTCGGAACTTCCTCGAGGGTTTCTGTCCTCAAGAAATAACCAGTCACGTGAGCAACTTGCTTTGTTTTATTTTTGTTTATAAATTTCATGGTGTTGATCCCAAGGCATACTTTACGCTTTTATAACCTCGAAGTGAGGGAAGGCACAAAAAACTAAGCAATGTGGGATAAAGTACGCTCACATAAAGTCACTTTAAGTTACTTTTAATATAAAGCGACTTAAGACATAAAGTGACTTTTATAACCTCACTTTATAAAATAAAGTGATTTAACTATAGAAAAGAGATCCCAAATAAAAGATATTCGACCCCTGAAGCTTGTGGCCGGCTGACATCCTCTGAAAGAAGCCATTAGGCTATCCAGATGTGGAGATAGACTAATCGAGCACCATGATGGCCTAACACGGAGAAGGGGACATTACACCAATACATCTCCAAACAATTTAAATTATCTTTCAAAAGTCTTCCATAACTTATCCCACATATTTTGATTGTCTAGTTAAATTTTGAAGTACCAATTAGTTGCCACACCTCTGAGGGTGGTTGGAAATGACCACAAATATGCTTTGTCATTATATCTTTGCTACCAAAATTGTCTCACAAGTTTTCTACTATCTCACTAGATCCTCAAATCTATCTCTCCTAAACATAGGCAGGTTTTCTGTGTCTAAACATAAGCTTGCGAAGAGATATGCTTTATGAAGGAATTGAAGGCAAACAAGTAGTCCAAGAAAGGGCCTCAAGATTGATGATTTACAAATTGTAGAGCAAAGAGTCACACCAAAGCAAACTACCCTAAAAAGGGATTATGTAATATTGGTTAGGTAATAGGCTATTCAACAAAAGAATGCACAGTTAAGCAATATCTCACAAGTACCCTTTATGCAAGATGAGTAGCCTAGTCCATCCAACAGACCACCAAAGAAACAAAGAAACAAGAGCGTATATCTTTGGAACTATTCGATCAAGGTGGTAATAATCATAAATTCACTAACAGTGGAGGTAGGATGTGAATATAATATGACTCTAGAGGTATGACTATCATACCATGTTGAGAGTGCAACGAATAAGTTCACTTCGTAAGGGATTGTCTGATAGCTTAGAATAATGTGGGACTATTGTGTAGAGGGTGGGAACCCAATGACCATGATGATGTTGGATGTTCAAAGCATAAGGTGAGCATCATTTTTATTAATGTAAATAACAAAGTGTTCGTTGTTTCTTGAGAAAAACAAAATAAGGCTATATACCTGAACCCATGGACTAAAAAAAGAGACATTGTGAAACAATAATCTTGGTGGAGCATGCTATGGATAAAGCACATTGCAAATCAAATGTAAAAATGAGTACAATAACAAATCAATTGTAATAAGATAAAATTTCCCTATGTGTCAATAGCTGTTCCCTTTCATCCCCTAATATGGTCTCCAAAAAAATTGTCCCCAAAGTTCATCATCCGATCCTTGTCTCATAAACTTGTTGGAACATAGTTTCTATGTCTTATGTTTCATTTTCTCTTTAGCATGTTGCAGCATTTCTATACGTATTTGTTTAAAGTTCCATGTTTTTGGGTAAAGATAGTTTTTTTGGAAATATTGAAATAGATGTAATCTAGAAGAACTATCTATCATTTCTCTTGGGACTTATATTGTTTTTAGAGGCCTTTTGGTTGCAAATGGCAATTGTTTGATGCATTCTTTGCAATGTTTAAAACTTTTTTTGCAGCAATTAGTGCAAGAGGAAAGAGACAAACTCCAATCTACAATAGAAAATGTATCATTGCCCCTCAGTATTAGTCACAGGTATGGTTTTGGAGTATATTTTACGTTTATTCTTTTTAAAATAAGAATTCCGTAAATGCTATAGAAATGTTTCAACATGAAGAATTTGGAATCTTGCATGCAATACTATTTGAGTGCTTGTTCTTAATTTAGTCCTCTATTCAATGAATGTGTTCGTTTGTCGATTGCTTTGCCATACTTAGCTTGTGTTCTTTTCTTTTTTATCTAAGTAAAATCTTTGTATATGGCATCTTCTCAAATAAGGGTAGATTTAGTTTAAATTACTCGCCTAAGAACCTATCACCACATCTATTAGAAAATATGTCTTATTAGAAGCTTATTGCAAGTATGTTTTTTTTTGATTCGTT
Source organism: Chamaecyparis obtusa (assembly GCA_027943335.1). Classification (NCBI taxonomy): domain Eukaryota; kingdom Viridiplantae; phylum Streptophyta; class Pinopsida; order Cupressales; family Cupressaceae; genus Chamaecyparis; species Chamaecyparis obtusa. Next base: position 86,428 of record BSBK01001201.1, read on the forward strand.
TGTTGACGTGTTGTTGGTCATACAAACTGGAATGTTTATTGGCGAGCTTGCATCTGCGAGCAGTTTGGTAAGAAACATGATATATAGAGATTTTTCTATGGAATCACATTCTTTTCTATGCACTCTTCTCTAAGACAAATTTAAAGACACACAAAACTAAGTAATTACATGCTACTTTTCTCAAATACTTAAGCTTACATCAAACAAATGTGTTCAAAAGGGGATTTGAGCTGAAGGATACAAGATCTTTTATACATAAATAATTGTAGGTGTTTTTGGTCTACAAAAAATTGCGAATTAAGATATCTATGGCATAAAAAAGGAAGTACAACATCAATTTAAGGATGATTGAAGGTAGGAGGTGGTATCTCTTAGCCTAGAATTGCTAGCTATATGCTGCCACAACAGTGATACCTATGAATTTGTCAATGACATCCAAGAGATTAGCCTAGAATTGCTAGCTCTATGCTGCCACAGCAATGATACCTATGAATGTGTCAATGGCATCCAAGAAGCCTACTTGTGCTTTCTTTTCCTTCACCATTGCTACTGCCTTTTTCTAAAGCTCAAATCGATGAATTGGATGTGGTCATCCTAAGTAACTGTAGGATCCTTAACCTTGCTAATCCAATTTGATACTGGACCAATCTCTTTTAACTCATTGGGCTATAAATCGATAGCCAAGATTTGGTTGTGATGGAGGTTAAGGTTGCAGAGAACCTTTGCACCATCATTATCTTCTTCTTTTTGGAGTGCAGGTGTTCAAGTATATTCCAATTGCTTTTATATGTTGAACTATTCTATGAATCAAGACATGTATGACAATATTTTAAAATTTTGGCACCATAGCACCAAACCTCTCTTGCCATTCACCCAAAATGAAAAAAAGGAGAAAAGAACTCAAAATCAGTGTTCAAGATTAACACAAGTAATATAGTAGTACAACTGAATGCAACTTTTTCTTGGCTGCAATGTATTTTGTTTTGTCTTGCATATATCTTGAGACAAGGGATCCTTGTGCAAGTCTGAAGTACTTGATTTCAGAGATGATTGTTACACTAATTTGAGAATTTTCTACCATTTGCTCTATGGTTCTATGCGATGAGCACACGGTTATGCTGAGTGAATCAGTACAACAATAAACTTTTACCTCCAACTTTATATTATAACCATATAACTTAATCTCATAAACACATTCATTGCATATTGTCGTTCACATGAGATCTAATTATCAATTTATCATGCATCACGAATAAAATAGAAGATGTACGTGGAAACCCTTATAGGAGAAAACCACATAAAATTAATGCTTTTTTATAAAATCTTCTTTTACAAGTTTCTGGGCACCAATCTACTAGAGGCATCAAATTCTCATTCAATTCATGAGAACTTTCCCACTAGAGGCACCAATCCTTCATTCTGTTAAGAGGCACCAACCCCTCACTCATTTAGAGGCACCAACCCCTCATTCTAATTGTCTTCAAGGGTATTTCACTTTATTCTTCAAATATGCTATTACAGTGACAATATATCTACCACAAAACTTCTCACCATACTCTCTTCAAAATTCTTCATAAATTTGTATAACAATAAACTTTTACTTTTTCAACCTTATGTTATAAGCATGCAACTTAATCTCTTAAACATATCCTTTGCATATTATCGTTCACATAAGATCTAACTATCATGCACAACAAATAGAATACAAGATATATTTGGAAACCCTTATGGGAAGACCATGACAAAGTAATGCTTCTATATAAAATCTCCTTTTACAATTATGTAGGCACCAACTTACTAGAGGCACCAACCCCTCATTCAATTTGTGAGAATTTTCCCACTAGAGGCACCAACCCCTCATTCTATTGGTGAGTACCAACCCACTAGAGGTACCAACCCCACTCATTTAGAGGCACCAACTCTTCATTCAACTTGTCTTCACAAGAAGTACAGTTTCTTCTTCAAATCTGCTATTATGGTGACAGTAAATCTCTACCCCAAAATTTCTCACAACACTCTTAAAAATGCTTCATAAATCTTCTGCAAAGTCTTCTTTACCTTTGATCCCTCTTTAAAAATCTTCACAATCAGGCTTAAGGAGTCGTTATAAATCTGCTTATAAAACTTATCATAAATCTGCTTATAAAACTGATCATAAATCTGCAAATTATGTTCCTAATGGCTGCTCATCAATTTATGTATATTCTTGATTCTCTTCTTTATTCACTACCCTCTCTTCTCAAGATGTTACCCTCTTTTATGTCTTGATACTTTCATGAAAGGATGCAACTCTTCAAAAAGATACAATCATTTGAATAGTCATATCTCTAACAAATCTTTCTTAATTCCTTACAATCACATCAGCAAATAATCTTCTTTAAACTTTGCTCTTCATGATATGTCTTCCTCAACTTCTATTCTTTTCATATGATGTTATACTTAGAATATTATTTTTACTCACCACACTTCTTTTCGCATAATTCTACACTACACTTCTCTCCTCACAATTCTCATTCTATTTTACATCTTCATTTTTTAATGGAGAGATGCATCTCTCTTGAAGGATGATGTCCTTCCAAATGGACATAACTTTGCTTTCATAAATCGCACCGTTTGCTTAGCAAATACTATTTTCTGCTTCTGGTTTTCTAAGTAAATTGGTTCCTTTTGCGTTGCTTTGTACTAATCACTACCTTTAATTGTTCTTTGTTTATAGACTCTTTATTGCCCAAGTCAAAGTGCTTAATAATCACTGCATTTAAGGAATGTATATTAATCTGTATTTGCTCTTTAATTTCCATCGTTGTTAAACTCCTTATAATTGCTTCCATTAAATACAGTGCTAGCTAAGTATTATAAAGTCAGCATGCCTTATAAATTTGCCAATCTTTATAAAATGAAGTACTTATATCATTTGCCAAGCATAATCCTTTTATTTTCTCGAAGAGTTGGCCAGCATACTACTATTACATTCTCTTCCATTCTGTCCTCCTTTACAAACAATTGTGTGACTTCCAAAAGACATCCTCACACTGCTAAGTCACACTTCTTGTCATTATCGCAATTTTTTCTTCTGCATTATCCTCTTATATGAGGACTTTGTCTTTTTTCATCTTTGACTTCCTCCATATGTGCAAATAATAACCATATTTTACTAACAAGTAGCACCAACAAAATTGTATCATCCACCAAACAATGAGGATTGACTCCATAGAAGTTCGACTCCTGAATTATTAATTGTTGCATTTGTTTGGCTCAATACACAGTGCCTTTTATAGTTCATTATTTTAGTCGGCCAGACCAAGCATATTAATCAAGTGCCTTTGTTGTTCATGAAGTTGCCATTTTCTATAAATAAATCACCTGTGTAATTAAAATAATCTGCTACTGTATATAATCTCATTAATATCTGAAGTCACTTCCTAATCACATACAATCGTAGCTTTTGTCTAAAACCAATTGGCACCTTCATATTACAAGTCTCTAGATCATGGTGTTAATAAAATCACTGGATGTTGATGTTCTTCGATCACTGTGCATATTCTTATCATCACTATTTCATTGTTCACTGTAGTTCGCCTTCTCAAACATATGAAGTCGGTAATATATTTAGACTTATACTTGCTTATCATGATGAGGTCTGCCATCTTAACTTAATCACTAATCAGTAACCATTATCACTGTACCTTTGTATGTGTAATCACTGCATATCAATTACTGTTAAATTTTAGATCAAGAATGTATGGCTTTTAATTTTTCTTATCTCAACTTAGTATGTGTGATACATATAATCACAATAGATGTACATATTTATTACAGATATATTAACAGATATATCTAACTGTATTATATTATAACTCTGCAGATTGTAGTATATATTCAAATTCAATTCTCTGTATGTGCTGCTGTGATATGACAATATCGATCTCAGACAATATTATTCTTCACTGCTGTACACCTCCCTGTTTTCCTGTATATCAATGTACTTGCAGTGATCAGAATATATAAGATAGAGGAGGTAGTGGCGTGTCTCTACGTAGAGACAGGTCTAACGTAACTAATACTCAACCCACCGATTCAATGCGGACTCAAGTGGTGAGTAATATTAAATGCCACGTCAATACTCGTGACTGTATGTGGTCAATACATATTATTGACTATAATCAGTTCAACGCAATAATCATTATCGGTTTATAATTGATAGTTTATAATCTATGCAAACCGATTCATAATCGGTAGTATATAAACCGATTCCTAATCAGTAAGTTAGAATGATGTTAACACAAGCATCATTAAATCGACACATTATCGATTATAATAAAGATCAATTAAAATATATACATTGTATATGTATATTGATATATATAATAATATCATTATTATTATATATATTAATATGCGTATATAATGTATAACAATTCAATGATGTTTATTTAATTCAATATTATAAGTTTGTATATTAATATAATAATAATGTCCATCATTATATGTATATTAATATATTGCTTATTTATTTTCTCATAATATTGTGATCATTTTATCTGATCAAAACTATAGACATCAACAATTACAACCTTTAAATAATCTCACATACATTCTCACCTTTGACATAAACGATAGTCTTGTGACTCTTGTCCATCTTGTCTATTCGCCTTCTGACATTAATGACAATTTGTCCATCAATAACAGTTTTTCATCAAGGATAATGAATATCTTCTTGACATCAATGACAAACTATGTGGAGCTAGCTCAAAACGTCTTCTTTAGAGTTGAAGTTCAGGTGGAATTGGATTGCTTTATTTAGGAAACAACTTATTGTATGCGATAAATTATAAAGTTGACGGTGCTATCATCAAACATTAACTTTTTTTAGGGGATAATATTTGCCATCAACTCTGCTATTAACGACACTAGTTATCTCCTTAGTCCTATCCATGTCATCATACACAATCCATTATAGACTCCTCTCCATCCACAATATAAAAAGTCTAACAAAAAGCTAAATGACTTGCTAAAGAATAAAACTAATAAGTAGTAAGATTTGAGAATAGAATATAAACAAATAAAAGGATTATAAAACTAATACAATTTGCAAAATAGGAACTTGATAGGAGCTTACCTCAATAATCTTTTTTTTGGAAGCCAAAATTTTTGCTCATCAAAGACCCAATTCATGACATTAACTTTAACAGTGGCCTTTTAGTATGAAGATTCTGACCACCTTTGACTCATAAACATATGTTTCAATGAGGTCTTTAATTGAAGCAAAGAGTGCAACATGATGAAATTGATTGCAAAGTAGGTTAAATGACAAGTCAACTCATTTTTGTTGAAATTTAACCAGAAAGATAACAGAACAAATTTAAATCATTACACAAGAGTATATCCTGGGAAAAACCCCCTTGGCAGAGGGAAACAACCCAGCCCCTAAAATGTGTTCCTTTTATTGATACTCAAAACAAAATTACAATGTTTCTCTGAAGATGATGCGCTCAGCCAAGATGATTAGGCGATCATCATAATCTTAAACACAGTGACATATACAACATAGGTGTAACGCAGTGGCAAAATATCACTCAAATAAACGCAACACAAATGTGTCCGAAGATAAACACAGCTCTGTGATATGTGCCCGATATGAAACACACCTGTTAGATATCAGACACTTCTCTCTGATGAGCCGATATGAAACACGGCTATCGCATGTCAGGCATGATTCTCTGATGAACTCGAAAATGAGACACAACAAGAAGAGTGTCGAGTTGAAGGCATTAACACATTAAGATGATCTCGCGATGAATACATACATTAAAAATGCTCACAGCAATGTTGTTTCCATCTTTCTTTGCAAGATACACGTTATCGAAGAAGAAGACACGTAGTGTGATAACGTCTAAAGAGAAACTCATACACCAAGGTAGGTGACGCTTCACCTTACTTGGTGATCCACCCAGTAAGGTGAAGCGCCATCGTCATGCACGTTACGCACGGTGGGAAGATAAAACACCAAGTAACAAATGCCATGGGCGTTACATAGAGAATACACACCATAGTTAATAACATCTGCATGATGGAATCAACAACGCACGAGACGGAAAGAATTACATAGGCGTATGAAGAAACAACCGTATATAACTGTCGGTGACGGTTACATAAACGAATGTGTTCAAAATGCGATTACTTTGATAAAAGCACAATTGCGGTGGTGGGAAGAAACCAGTCAGGTCTCTATTGCCACTACAAAATTCAACACTCCCTCTTAGCGAAAGAGAGACCTTATGGAGAATTTACCTGGACAAATATATTCAGCTGCAAATGAAACAACATCAATAGACAACCTCAATATATTTAAAAATCGTTATTTCACACAAAAGAGTTCACCATAGCTAATCTAGAGGGTGATAATGAAAATAACAGGCCATCCATTATAGCTGCACCTAGAGCATGGATATAAAAGATCACAACAAAATATTCAACATGATTATTTAGAGATCACAACAAAATCATGGAATTCACATGAACAACTTCCACCATGGCTACTCCCAGAGGGTGGATCAAGGGCTTTCACCTCAAACTTTTCCTTGAGAAGAATGCATTATCACCTTGCCTACTTGTAGAGGGTGATCCCACCATACTTACTCGTAGAGGGTGGGTCAAGGGCTTTCACCTCAAACTTCTCCCAGAGAAGAATGCATTAATCACCTTGCCTTACTCACAGAGGTTGAGTCAAGGGCTTTCACCTCAAACTTCTCCCAGAGAAGAATGCATATAAGGGATGGAACACTCCGCCTAAGGTGCCTTCTCAACAAGAGCCTCATTTTCCACTAAACCAAGCTGTTCTCGAAAGTAACAAAACTTCACTCTTGGAAGTGGCTTGGTGAGGATGTCTGCAGTTTGCTCTTCAATAGAAATGTATTTCAGTTCAACTGCATTTCTTTGCACCATGTCTCTCAAGTAATGAAACTTGATTTCCACGTGTTTGGACCTGTCATGAAACACTGGGTTGACTGAAAGCTTTATGCAACTCTGGTTATCACACATGATCATGGAGGGCTCGAGAGGCTGTCCGAACAATCCTCCAAGTAATTTGCGAAGCCATACAGCTTCTTTGGCAGTCATACATGCTGCTACATATTCTGCCTCAGCTGTGCTTTGAGCTACACATGACTGTTTCCTGCTGCTCTAGGAAATCACGGCGGAACCAAGCTTGAAACAACTACCTGAAGTGCTCTTCCTATCAGATACACAACCTGCCCAATCAGAATCAGAGAATCCCTGCAACTTCAACTTGGTGCAAGAAGAGTACTTAAGTCCATATCCAATAGTACCACGAATATATCTCAATACATGCTTCACTACCACAAGGTGAATATGTCTTGGTTCACACATGAATTGACTTAAGGTATTGACGACAAAACATATGTCAGGTCTTGTGTTGACCAAGTACATTAAGGAACCAATGAGTTGACTATACATGGAAGGATCAACCAAATCTGAATTAATCGAATCATCATGAAGCCTTTTCAGATTCACTTCCATAGGAGTCACCATCGATTTATAGTCCAACATACCAAACCTTTTCAGGATATCAATAGCGTACTTCCCTTGACTTAGGATGATGTCATTTTAGTTCTGCCATACTTCAAGGCCAAGGAAATAGTGCAGCATGCCAAGGTCTTTCATTTCAAATTTTGAAGTTAGCTCCTCCTTACATGTGATGACGAGATCATCATTGCCTGTGAGAAACAAATCATCTACATATAGAACCAAGATCATAATTTTATCATCATGAAGCTTTAAGTATAAATTAGGATCAGCAACATTCTTTTGAAAGCCTAAACTGAAAAGATATTTGTCAATTCTCTTATACCAAGCACGTGATGCTTGTTTGAGTCCATACAAGGCTCTTTTCAGCTTACACACATGAGATGCTCTGTCATGGATGATGAACCCTTATGGTTGTTCCAAATAGACTTCTTCTTCAATGACTCCATTTAGGAATGCTGTTTTCACATCCATCTGGTGGAGTTTCCAGCCTCTAATCGCAGCTATGGCAATAATGGTTCTGATGGAGGTGTAGCGAGCCATTGGTGCAAAGGTCTCATCATAGTCTATACCTTCTCTTTGGGAAAAGCCTCTAGCTACAAATCGTGCCTTATATTTGTCTATGGTCCCATCAGCTGTATGCTTAATCTTGAATAACCATTTAGATGAGACAGCTGATTTGTCTTGAGGCCTAGGGACAATGTCCCATACGTCATTCTGTATGATGGATTGGTATTCCTCCACCATAGCATCTCTCCATACTTGATGTTTGGAGGCCTCCTCAACATTAGGAGGTTCAAAAGAAATAATGTGACTCATCAATTCAACATAACCAGCAAACTTGTGAGGCCGTTTACTTTCTCTGAAGGTCCCTCGAGGAGCTGCAAAAGGTGTAGCTTCTTCCACAATGTTTCTAGCCCATAGGGGTCTCTTCTTATTGGTGGAAGAAGAGTTGGACCTGTGGGATTAAATGGTGCATGAAGAGGAGCAGGATCAATAGGGTCTTCATACTCCCTCTCAACCTCTGAAGGAGAGTACAGATCAACCATGGTGAGATCTTGAGGGAGTTCAAGATCTTCCTCATCAACCATTCTTTGGGAAGCTTGCAAGCCATATCTTCATCAAAAATGACATCTCTACTGATCTCAATCTGCCTTTGTCCAGGCACATAAATTCTGAAAGCTTTAGAAGAATCACTGTAACCAACAAAGAATCCTTTCTTGCTTGAAGGTTCTAATTTGGATCTTTTCTCTTTTGGAATATGTATCACTACTGGGCAGCCAAAAATTCTGAAGAAGCTAATATCTGGCTTTGATCCTGAGAAGACCTGTTCAGGAGACATGTTACCAAGAATCTGATGGGGGCTGCGATTTTGAATAAAGACAGCTGTGCTGCATGCTTCAGCCCATAAGAACATAGGAATATTCTAATCATGAATCATTGCTTTCGCTGCTTGAACAATGGTCTTGTTCTTCCTTTCAGCCACACCATTTTGTTGAGGGTTATAGGGAACGCAAAGCTCCCTCTTGATCCCAGCATCAGCACAAAAATTATGAAAGACTTTGGATACAAATTCTCCACCATTATCAGATCTCAAGGTTTTGATCCTTTTCTCAATAGTGTTTTCAACCAAGGCCTTGAATGTTTTGAAATGGGACAGCACCTCTTTTGATTCTTTTCACTTAAGGAAGTAGATCCAACACTTGCGAGAGAAGTCATCAATAAAAGTAATGTAATACCAAAAACCGCTAATAGACGCAACAGACATGGGGCGACACAAATCTGAATGAATTAAATCTAAAATGCCTTTAGCTCTAGATTCACTACTATGAAATGTACTCTTAGTATTCTTACCTAGAGTGCATCCCTTGCAGATTCCTTCATGATCCTTATTTAGCTTAGGAAGACCTATGACAGCCTTGTCCATTAAGGCCAGGGTTCTGAAATTTAAGTGTCCAAATCTCTTATGCCAAAGAATGTTTGGATTTAAGGAACAAAGAGAAAGAGCTTGAATAGGGCAGGCTGAGAGCTTGTAGAGACTGTCATGACGAACTCCAATCTCATGGGCTGACAGGAAATTTGAGTTCTTCTTCCATGCAAGGACTTTACCATCAATGAAAGATACATGATATCCTTTGTCTTCAAGAGTTGAAATTGATATTAGGTTTCTCTTAATGCCAGGAACAAAGAGGACATCACTTAAGTGAAGAGATATGCCTGAATCAAGTTGGAAAGAAGTGGAACCAGCCCCTCTCACTGAATAGCTAGCATCATCTCCAATTATCACTTGAAGGTGTGAATCCTTTTCTTTAAGGTTGAAAAGGTGATCACGGTAACCGGTGATGTGACGTGAGGCTCCACTATCAATCAGCCAGGTGTCACTGTTGGTAGGAATGTTGCTGGAAAGAGCAGAGATGAAACAAAACCCCTGGGGTTCATCACATGATTCCCTCTTAGGAGTAGAGTCTTCAACAAGTGCAGCAGAGGCTTGAGGCTTCGGCCTTAAAGCGCAATCTGTAGCATAGTGTTGCATCTGAAGCACTTAACTTTTGAGATATCAATCTTCTTTCTTTTGTGGGAAGAGGCTGGATGAGAGTGGTTATCTCTAGATCGCTTGAAGTATGGTTGCTTTCCTTTTCCTTTAGAGGTGTGGGCTGCCAGCACTTGATCATCTTCATGATGGCTTTTTCGACCATTCCCTCTAGCCTCAAGTCTGCATTCTTCTTGAATACAGTCAGCTCTCAATCTGTCAAATTTGGGGAGATCGTCTCGTCCACTGCTACCTTGGATAAACGATTCCCAAGATTAGGGGAGACCATTCATGGCAAGCATGACTAAGTCTTTGTCCGGGATAGACTCACCGATGGTACTTAGCTGGTCCCTGAGTTTTGTGATTTTCATGAAGTAGGATATCACAGATTCTCCTTGAGCCATCTTAATGTGAAGGATCTGATGTCTCAAGGCTAACACTTTGCTTGTATTATTAAACTCATATAGATCTTTCAAGGTTTGAAACATCTCACTTGCTGATGACAATTTGGATATAATGGGAACTAGGTGATCCTTCATTGAATCAATCAGAACTTTCTTAGCCATCACTCTGTTCTTTTTCCACATTGTTTTCTCAGCATCATCGGAAGGTTCTTCGGGTTCAGAATTTACATAAGCAAGAAGATCGTTCTCCTCTAGAGCGATCAGGATTCTAAACTTCCACGAGGAGAAGTTGGAAGAACCGGCAAGTCTGTCCTCGACCTTTAAACCGTTGACCATGATGGAGCGAGGAGGAAGAAGAGATGGGAAAGAGGTCTTTTTGGTTCTGGATCGAAATGCTCAAACCCGCTCTGATATTATGTTGAAATTTAACCAGAAAGGTAACAGAATAAATTTAAATCATTACACAAGAGTATATCCTGGGAAAAACCCCCTTGGCAGAGGGAAACAACCCAGCCCCTAAAATGTGTTCCTTTTATTGATACTCAAAACAAAATTACAATGTTTCTCTAAAGATGATGCACTCAACTAAGATGATCAGGCGATCATCATAATCTTAAACATAGTGACATATACAACATAGGTGTAACGCAGTGGCAAAATATCACTCAAATAAACGCAACACAAATGTGTCCGAAGATAAACATAGCTCTGTGATATGGGCCCGATATGAAACACGCCTATTAGATATCAGACACTTCTCTCTGATGAGCCGATATGAAACACGGCTATCGCATGTTAGGCACGACTCTCTAATGAACTCGAAAATGAGACACAACAAGAAGAGTGTCGAGCTGAAGGCATTAACACATTAAGATGATCCCACGATGAATATATACATTAAAAATGTTCACAGCAATGTCGTTTCCATCTTTCTCTGCAAGATCCACGTTATCGAAGACGAAGACACCTAGTGTGATAACGTCTAAAGAGAAACTCATACGCCAAGGTAGGTGACGCTTCACCTTACTTGGTGATCCGCCCAATAAGGTGAAGCGCCATCATCATGCACGTTATGCACGGTGGGAAGAGAAAACACCAAGTAACAAATGCCATGGGCGTTACATAGAGAATACACACCATAGTTAATAACATCCGCATGATGGAATCAACAACGCACGAGACGGAAAGAATTACATAGGCGTATGAAGAAACAACCGTATATAATTGTCGGTGACGGTTACATAAACGAATGTGTTCAAAGTGCGATTACTTTGATAAAAGCACAATTGCGGTGGTGGGAAGAAACCAGTTAGGTCTCTATTACCCCTACAAAATTCAACAAGTTTTTGGGTATGTTATTGTTGTTAGTATTTTTCAGATTCTCACAAGGAATATTCAATCTATTGAAATCTAACAAAACGAATCACAGGATGTAATAGTATAAACACAATACAAGGAGAGATAGTACCCGGATTATAACTCTTGATGTCCGTCCATGGAGTCTTTAGATCTGATCCTTCAGATATGACCTGAGTTAGCCCACCTAGGGCTTCTCTTAGCTTAGATCTAAGGTGACATAAACCAGCGCTATGTGTCTTACAATCTGCAATTGTGACTGCACCCAATCTGCACTATATTTGTCATGAATCTGCACCTCATCCAGTTCGCAAGCCTAAGGGCTGTAACAACATCAGGTCGCAATACCTATCTATATATATCAGACTCTGCTGAAGTATATTGTACAGATTTCTGCCCTTGAAGTGCACTTGACCAGTTACGGATCCTAGCATTTTCGCATGTGACAGAACTTGCTTATGATGGCAGGATTTCGCTCCAGCAAATGAAAGAGTTCGATCTTCTAATCAATGATAGATTTCGCTGCTCCAGTTAAGAATGATTTCGATTCTTGAAGGAGAGAAGATATGTTATGTTTTTGATACATTCTTCCTCAAGAATCGAATCACCATATATATGGGATCTCCAACAAAAATGGTGCCAAAACAAGGTAGGCCGACTTGGGCTTTTATAATAAATAAATCTTTTATTTATCAACTGGCGACTTGGGCCCTCCCAAGTATATTTGCACTTATAATAATAATTAAATCGATTTTAATGAATAAACAATAAATAATAAATAACCCTTTTATTTATTATTATTATTTATGTATATCGAAATATATAGAATTATATATTCTATATTCATTATTATTATTATCCAAGTTGTGGATATTTGCCGTAAAGGCCAAAATATCAACAATTGTTGATGTGAGTTTGTGGCCAGTCCAACATGTAGGATGAAACACTTAGTATTCCAAGATGAAACACCAAATATAAAATCCTTTCTTGAACAATGACACCACATATGCTAAGATTGCAAGAAAGATCATAGAGGTGACTCCAAGGTTCCTATTCTTGTTATACACAACTCAGTTTATGATGTGGTTTGCTAGTAACCATGCGGGGACTTACGCAATTGATTCAATGAGATATCGACTTTCTAATGTGAATGATTGGGCAATGATGGCTCTTCAACTACTTCTAACAAAACAAAGTGCAAAAAGAGAAGGGTTTAGGAATTTAATCTAACTCCAGCAATGCAAGACAATATTGACGGTGAGGTGAGAGTGCACGAGTCCTTGCTTCGTCAAATCAACTACCCAAACCAATATGTTTTTCATATTGTCGACATTCATTCAAATACCCAATGAAGGCACGATCCAAATGAACATTTCCAGTTGAAGTTAAGTTTTTGCAATGAGTGCAAACCAACCTTGCACTGCCATGCGATCAACAAGTATCAAAAGGTATAAACTTAAGTTCACCATAATTCACCAATCAACATTATCTTCCATTCATCTACTTAACTATTTTTACTTCAACAATCAAAATCCTAATCTAAGTGAGGAAATGTAGAAACCATGCAATACTCCAAAACTTCACAAGCATTCACCATGATAACAACAATGAATTAGGAATAATTTTGGTAGTATTATAGTAACAATTTCTCCAAGTCTCACCTTTTACAAATGAGAAACCCTTTCTTTTTTTGTAGTTGTTCCAAGTACAATGAACGACCAAGATTAACTTGAGATCAATGGCCAAGATTGTTCCAACATAGCCCTAATGGAACAACCAGCTACAAGCATTAAATGCTATCCAATTACAAATGGACACCAATTTGTGGGCCAATGAGAAATGAACTGATGAGAATTTTTTTAAGTGAAGACATTAAATGCACTCTAAATGCCAACTTGGAATAGCTTGATTGGTGGAAATAGTGTGAAATTGGAATCCTCTGAATGGTTGAAGATGAGCGGGCGCCACCTCAACATGTTTATCTTGTAAACTTCATCAATTCATGTTAATGAAGATATATCTCTTTATACTCAACATTATTAAGCCTTCAGTTGTGATGGTTCATATTTCCAAATTGCTTCATCTTCATAGATTTTCTCCATCATTTGAAATTCTTTGTCTTGAATTACTTGAACTTGTATCTTGTCATGAGCTTGTAGAAGTGATGAGGTTCTTCATGTAGTTGGATCATTCTAATTGATCTTGGATTTCAAAAGGAAATTCAAGATGGTGATAATCTCCTCCATTTGTAGACTTGTTCATTTTCCTTGTTCTTTGAATTCCATTTTGAGGTCCGAATCTTGTTCTTCGGTTTTGGATTATCTTTGCACATGAAATGCTCGACCTTGAACATCCCCTTTGCCTATCATCTCCTTTGTGATTGTAACTTGAACTTTGCACTTCTTCCGTCATTTTCATCTAGCTTGAAGTCTTGAAGTTGCATCCCTCTTGTCTTGTCTTCGAGCATCTTCCTTCATTTCCTTGCAAAACATGAAAGAAACTTGTGTTAATTTTGCAAAATGACAAATATTGGACAAAATTAAAACATTTTCAATTACATGATTTATCATTGGAGTTAAATTTGAAGGAATTTCATCTTGCTCATAATCTTGAATCAACCCACGCACTAACAAAAATTTATGACTAACAACTCTTTGTTGCATGTCTCTTGACCTTTCATTAAACTTAAAAAACTTCTAATTGTGTTGTATTATATTTTATGAATTTTTATATTTTAATTTTATCATTATTATATATTATTAAATCCTTTTTCAGAAAGAGGACATTACAATAAGAAGCCATCTAGGTGCAAGAAACTCTTGTTTCTTAAGTAGGGGAAGATGACGGTACTCCCAACAAAAGGTGGGCATGGAGCGAGGGTCATAGGCTAAGGAAAATCAAAGCCCCTAAATGAAAGGTTTTACACTTGTCATGTCATTGATCCATAGTGCAATGATCTATTGGAAGGGGATCTAACGCATAGATACAAGACTCTGCAAGTCCTGGCAGGACTCTGTGAGTCTCGAGCCGAGCTAGGGCTCCAGAGTCTTTTTGGCTCTGGGCTCGGACTCGGCCAAGTCTTGCAGAGTCTTGGTGGACTCGTCGAGTCCCGTTGACTCTACAAGTCCCGCGGGTAGGACTCTGCCGCGGTCAGTTAGCCAATTAAGTAAAAAAAACAATTTTTAATTATTTTCATTGACTTGTCTTTTTTTCTTATTTCCCTTCTTTAAAACCTAAATCAAATTGAAATAAGCTTTTCGTCAAATGTTATTCACTTCAAGTAGAACAAAAGTATAAATTGCCACTCAAAGAAAATCGTGCAAGCTTGGTGATGAACCCACATAAAAGGCTTACTTTTTAAATCTGTCTTCAAAACTTCCGATGTAAGGATATGATTCACATTATGTGCTATTTCAGATGACTTGCAAGAAATAGTTACTCAGCCAAAAACTATTTTTACGAGTAGTGCTCCATTACAAAGGTGGGCCACATCCTCTACAGAAAAATATATACAGCCTTACAAGAAAGTAGGTATAAAACTGTAATTGTGTTGTCAGCACTCAGAAGTACTGTTGCAAACAAGACACAAACAAAATGCAACTTTAGTTATAATCAAAATGGTATTTGTTTAAATTTAACTATAATCAAATTGTTAGAAGATAAACATTTGTTGTTGTTCAAAGTACTTCCCACTTATCAATTTCGGTAGTAGTATTTTGAACAGGCTGATCCATATTAATATGAGCATGGTTGTAATTGGTCACGTCTATGATAGACGTGACTCTTTGAGGAGTCACGCCTATCATAGGTGTGACAAATGATCACACCCTTTGAACGTACAAATCCCTACGACTTGTTATCGGTTAGATACCGATTCAACACTAAAACGTTTCAACACTAATGCTTTATCGGGTTAAAGCCGATTCAATACCAATTATAATTCGGTTTAATTCGAGCATAAAGAATATATTGAATATGATAGAATCCATATATATTAAATGTATATATATATTAATATATATTTATTATGATAATAATTAATATCATTATATATATATATATATATTGATGTATTCACATATGTCTCTTGATCGATGATATATGCTTCATGATTATGAATTTCTCTAATTGATATATGCAATAGTAATATGAATTTATCTGATCGTGGCTATATGCATCAACACTTCCTCTTAGCTAGGGAAGATAAAATCATATATCACATTTCTTTTGATAAGAAATCTCATGAGATACATCACATAACACGTGATGATAAGTATCACATAACTCGTGACACTAAGTATATCACATAACTTGTGATAAGAAGTCTCACATATCTTGTGAAGACAAACATCACATAACACGTGATGATAAGTATCACATAACTCATGGCACTAAGTATATCACATAACTCGTGATATGAGGAATCACCTAACACGTGATACCCAATTTTACATATCACCTAACATGTGATATGAGGAATCACCTAACACGTGATACCCAGTTTTACATATCACCTAACATGTGATATGAGGAATCACCTAACACCTGATACCCAGTTTTACATATCACCTAACATGTGATATGAGGAATCACCTAACACATGATACCCAATTTTACATATCACCTAACATGTGATATGAGGGATATAATATGCTTGAGAACATTACATTCTCCTTATATATATATCCTAGTTATGGTATGTGCACTGATATTACCTTACATAATGTCTACCATAACAAATCATGGCACAAACATGATACCCACATTACAAGATCATCATCTTATAATGTTAAATACAAGTGTTCATTTACTAAAAAATTGTCACTTTTAGAAATGTACACAGGATGGGTGGGCCCATAAAGTCACACATATGACAAAAGAAGTTTACACATTAAACATCTTTATTATATTAGTACAAATCAAAATTTTACATTTCAACCATACCAAGATTCTTCCTGAAGTGATCAACTTTCACCTTGGGGAGCAGTTTGGTAAGAATATCTGTTGTTTGATCGTTCGTATTAATATACTCCAACTGGATCACAGTCCTTCCTTCCATGTCTCTTACATAGTGATAAGGAATCTCTATAAGATACAAAATAATGGATCACTGATGCTGAAATTCCATCCTATGAATCACAGTCCTCTAATTGCTGATCACTAAGGAACCCATCTTGACATGGTCTGCTCCCTCTGAATCAAGATCCTTGGATGTCTACTGATGTAGATCCTCTAGTTGCTCCCTTGAATGCAATCTCTTATGCTTCTTGATTTGTCCTCAAAGCATTTCAAGGAGAGATTACAATTAGTTCATAAAACTAAACTATCTCGAAGGGAAATATCAATGATAGAAGCATAAAAGATTTACTATCTCAATTTTATAGCATGAATCAATGACTCAAAATTTGTAAACAACATTATTCAAGGGTAGAAATACTTATCTCTTATTGTCAAATATTGCTACCCTCTGGTAATTTCTTCCGCCAACTTGAATTATTATTGTGATCCTTCTAAAGCTAAATTCAACACTCCCTCTTTGCTAGGGAGGAATCCTTCTCGATAACTTTTGGTTTGTCCTCCTAATGCTAACATCAAAACTCTCTCTTAGCTAAGGAGGGTCTTCTCAGAGTAATGTCTACCATGGCTACTCCCATAGAGTGGCTCCATCATGGCTGCTCCCATGAATGAAAATACAAACAAACACAAGTGTTCATCACGGAATCACTCACGTGATGTCGTCATCTCACAATGACGGTCACCATAGCTACTCCCAGAGGGTGGATCCACCATAGCTACTTCCAAGGGGTGGAAGAAAGGTTTTTCACCTCAAACTTCTCTCTCACAGACAAGAATGCATTACAAGGGCTGACACCTCAAATTTCTTCATCTCATAAAAAAAATGCTACGAGGGTTTGCACCTCATATTTCTCTTTCATAGAGAGATATACACTACAAGAAATCTTCATGATGATGTGACTCCCTCTGAAGCTTTGAGTACTAACATCAACCTCCTGACCTTCTCATCCAAGGTTGCCTCTGTAGGTTTGTCAGACTCGTTCTGAACTAATATGACCAAGATCCTTGAATGTCAATTGAAGAAGTTCCTCTAGCTGCTCCTTCTTGTTACCTCACATGGTCCCAATCATCTAAGATATCTTGCTCCAAGAGAATCTCATTACATGATTATTTGTTCAATGGTCACAACATTGTTCACAAGAGAACTTTCTCATACATGCATTACGCTGAGGTAGGAAATGAACATGGGCTGAGGTTAGACAATGTTCACGCGGTAGTTATCAATCTGCTGCACCTTATATACTACCTGACCAAGTATAAATTCTCTAAAAAAACACTAAATCCTTAAATTCAAAATCAATAATTTTTTAGTGAGTTCAAAGGCAACAAGTTGTTGAAAAATTTCAAGTGATAGAATTAATGTTAATTGAACTAAAAGCAGATTTGCATTCAACATCATATACTCGTAGATAACATTTACAATTGAAAAAGTAAACCCATCTATTTGTTATCTGCATGGGTTTCTTTCATTTATACTTATGTGATCAATGTAAACTTCTGTATGTGTGCAAAGTAGCTTCTATTTATCTCAATTATTGTGTCTTTGATGTTAATTGACTAAATGATGCATGAAAAATGTTTTAAATCCTTAAAAATCTTTGAATTTCTTGGGTTTTTCAATTTGCCAAGTCATTGCCGAGTTTTTGCCGAGTCCGGATGCCGAGTTCGAGTCCAAGTCAAAAATCAGCTTGCCGAGTCCGAGTCTTGTAACTATGTTTATAACTCCTGATTTCAAATTCTGATTTCCCATTGTGAGTTCATTTTCAAAGCTCACTTTCTTGGCTGTGATAAAATTTCTGAGTTTTACAACTTGAGATCTGTAAGAATTTGCTCCTCTTGTGGTTGTGTTTGGGAACTCAAAAGGCTTCTTCTAATTTCAGTCCCGATTTTTGCACAAGGCCTGGGATTTCGCCTTTGGATTTGCCTTGGCTTGATAGAAAAATCTATTCAATTATGTCTGAAATCTTCTTTCCTTAGCAATTCGCACCAATAGGGTCTGCTTTGCCTTGATTATTGTTTGAATCAACTTGATGTTTGATGGTTGGAATGAGAGGTTTGATCCTTCATTTTACAGGCATTAAGTTCCAAGAGACGTGACGCCTCATTGAACCGACTTAATTAATGATTCTCTTTGGATTACAAATCGTTTAATCTCTATTAGGGCCGACCTTGCTATGTTTAAATTGAGTTGCTATCCAATTTATTTTGACCAAGGCCGACTTAATTAAGTCTTTCACATAATTTCTAATGGTCTTTTAGGGAGGGCAGAAATTTTAAGTTGTTTGGAAATTGGTCCCAAACAAAGGGTTGGAATTTTGGGGGCACATGGAAATTGTTCCAAGGTATGGTTGGATTCCGACCATGCCTTAGAATTCAATTTTGAAGTGAGGTTGGAATATGACCTACCATTGGAATTAATTGAAACTTTAAAAAATGGAATAAATTGTATTAACCAAATACCCAAATTAATAGAGTTTACAAAATCTTTTAATGAAAAAGCAAAAAGCGAAGTCTAAATATTGACAACAAAATTAAACTAATTAAGACAACCTTAATGACCATTAACTAAGATTCTAAAATAACGAGCTAAAAATAGCAAGAACCTAGGATACTAAAAATAGTCTAATGCCCTCCCTTAATGGTCATTCTATCAACTACACCAAGTTGCCCCCTAAACTTGAGAAACTTTTCCGGATTGAGAGACTTGGTGAGGATATCTACAATCTGGTCCTCAACGGGGACATACTGCAACATCACAGATCCATCTTCGACAAGCTGACAAATGTAGTGACAATGAAGGTCAACATGCTTTGTCCGTTCATGGAAGATTGGATTCTTGGCTAACTTTAGAACTCCCTGATTATCATAGAACAATGGAGTAGGTCTTGCTTGAGGCATGTGCAAGTCTACAAGCATCCGTCTAAGTCAAACTGCCTCACAAGTTGCCTTAATATTTCTTTGATATTCAACTTTGGTAGAGGAGAGTGATACTGCTTGCTGGTTCTTGCTGGTCCATGTGACTGCACTTGTGTCCAAACTGAATTCATACCTAGAAGTAGACTTTCTATCATCAACAAAATCTGCCCAATTTGAGTCTGTATAACTTATGAGTTGAGGATCTCGATTTCTGTCGTACAAAATGCCAAAATCAAGAGTGCCTTTCACATATCTCAGCACATGCTTCATTGCAACCCAATGTTCAACTTTTGGGACTGTCATGAAGCGAGAGATATAGCTCACAACATAGCCGATGTCAGGTCTAGTGGTAGTGAGATAGATGAGGCTGCCTACTAGTTGTCTGAATGCTGACTCAGCAGTCATCGGTGAATCAAATTTGGCTGAAAGTTTCAACCCTTTCTCCATAGGTGTAGATGCGGGTTTGCAATCATGCATCCAAAATTTATCCAACAAACTTTTGGCATACTTGGATTGAGAAATGAAGATGGAGGTAGCCAAACCTCTACACCAAGACAATAATGGAGAAGTCCCAAATCTGTCATGTCAAATGTCTATTACAAATTCTGTTTGACCTGCTATACCAAATGTGTTGCACTACCAGTAACGAGCAGATCATCAACATAAATGACAATAAGAATTTCACCACTAGTATGCTTGACATACATATTAGAATTAGGAGGACTGCGTTGAAACTCTTGATCAATCAAATACCTATCAATCTTGATGTACCATGCATAGGGAGCCTATTTGAGGCCATAGAGAGCTTTGACCAATTTGCGAACTTGATGTTCTTTACCTACAACTTGAAAACCTAGAGGTTGAATCATGTAGACTTCTTCTTGCAAATTGCCATTGAGAAAAGCACTCTTGACATCCATCTAATGGATTTGCCATCCAAACTGAGTTGAAAGGGCAAGGACAAGATGAATGGTACTCATTTTTGTGGTGGGAGCAAAGATCTCCTCATAGTCGATGCCCTCCTTCTGTGAAAACCCTTTAGCTACTAACTGTGCCTTGTACTTATGAAGTGTGCCATCAACCTTATACTTGACCTTATAGACCCATTTGCAGCCAATGGGCTTCTTCCTTGGTGGAAGATCGGACACTACGCAAGTGTTGTTTTTCATGAGACTTTGATGTTCAATGACCATAGCTTGTTCCCATTTTGGTATGCCCTTAGCCTTTGAATATGTCTGAGGCTCAAAAATATTGTGAATATTGGCCATAAGAGAAAAATTGATTGTGGCATGCTGCGTGCTTTTGTTTCTTGTAGATCTACCCTCAACAAGCTCATCATCATGAAGATCACTAATGGTCTTGGCCCACCGCTTAGGCCGAAGAGTAGAAGAACCAACATCCAGTGTAGGAAGAACAACATCACCTGGAATGCTTGGATGTGGTGCTTGAATAGCCCGCACAGGGGCGGGTGGCACAATATCCTCCAAATTCCTCCCTTTAGGTGAACCAAATGGAAGAAGAACATCCATATCTGTAGCCAGTGGAGGTTGATACTCAGGGTTCAAAACTGGAGAAGGCTGAAATGGACTTTGTTCTTCATCAAACACCACATCTCGACTTAATAGGAGACGATTAATATCAACATCAATTAGCCAATAAGCCTTATGTGTATCATTGTACCATGTGAACATTAATTTCTGAGTCTTGGAATCCAGTTTGGTGCTCTTGGCATTTGGGATCCAAACATAAGCTGTAGAGCCAAAAACCTTTAGATGATTGATTTCGGGTTTTTGTCACAACCAAGCTTCCTCTGGAATCATCTTCTTAACAACTTATGTGGGGAGACCGATTCAAAAGATATACTACCATAAAGACTGCCTCATTCCAAAACATCTTTGGAATATTTCGATGCTCCAACATCGATCGAGCCATCTCAGTGACTGTACGATTCCTGCGCTCAATAACATCATTTTGCTGTGGGGTATAAGGTGTTGTAAGCTGATGCTTAATCCCATGTGATGCACAAAAGTTGTAGAACTCAAATGAATAAAACTCTCCACCATTGTTGGACCAAAGGGTCACAATTTGACAACCTGACTCTTTTTCCACTAAGGCCTTGAACTTTTGAAACATGCTGAACACCTTTGATCTATGCTGCCCACATTTTCTTGCTGAAATCGTCATCAAACAGGAGAAAATACTTGCATCTTGTGACTCATGGAGTGTTCATGGGCCCACAAATATTTGCATGAACCAACTGCAAGAGCTTGGATGCCCTCCAAGCATCACCATTTGAAAACGAAGTCCAATGCTACTTCCCAGCTTGACATGGTCCACAAACTCCATGTTTATGTGTTTGAATCTCAGGTTATCCAACAACTAGACTATCTTGAGCTAATTGAGAGAGATAGTGAATATTTAGATGCCCATACCATTGATGCCAAAGATTGCTAAGAGAAGTACTTTTGGCTATCATGACCCGCTATTGAGAATCACCTATATCAATGAGTCTATATAGACCATGATCCTGAAGACCAATTGCAACTATAGTGTGAGACTTCCTATCAACAATACTACACTTGTGCAAACTGAAGATGACATCCAACTGGGGAGAATGAAGCATAATTTGACTAACTGATAGTAGATTGAGCTTCATACTTGGGACAAAGTATACATTGAGAAAGATCAAATCCCTCCCACAAAGCGAAATCTGAACGATGTCTTTACTGACAACGGTAAATTCTTCACCTCCTCCAAAGACTATTGAATTAGAGGCAATCCCGACAATGTGTGAAATGCCAAGAGGCACTAGAGTCAATGTACCAGGTTGATGATGTGTCATGAGTTGATGGGCATGTGGCCATGAACGTATAGGAGGTAGGCTCCTTCTGATCAAAATGCGTAGCAACTTGGGCCTTCTGTTGAGACCCTCCTTGTGAAAATTGCGCGACTGCCAACCGTTTCTTGCAATCTATCTTCATGTTACCAAACCTGTGACAATAATTGCACTAAACACTCTTCTTTGAAGATGCTTGAGGTTTACTTGATGCTTTCTACTAGGACTGAGGTTTACCTTTGTTCTTGTTTGAGGCTTTGGCTGTGAAGGCCACCTGTTTAGAAGAGGACGAATTAACATTGCTTCCAAGTTGTTTCTTCCATCTATCCTGCTGCAAAAGCTTGTTCCAGAGATCAGGAAACTTTAGATCAACACTAGCAGGAGTGATATTGAGCGTCTCTATGAAATGCTCGTAGGATTTGGGAAGGCTTTTCAGCATGATCACTACCATATCTTCTTCTTCCATCTTGCGGCCAATAGCCTCGAGTAGGTCACGGATGTCCTTGATTTTCGTAAGATGTGCATGGAAAGATGTTTTCTCATCCATTATGATAGAAAACAACATATTCTTCCAAAAAAAAGCTTGGCTCTTGTCGAACGTCTAATGAATATCCTTCAAGTTCTCCCAGATTTCGTTATCTGTTTTGTCGGAAGGCACTTGAGGGAGTTGATAATTTGGAATTGAAAGTTTTATCAGCATGACAACTTCTTGATTACGCTCATCAAATTTGTCCCTTTTTGACCAAGTTTTGAGTAGGACGTGTTTCTTTACCCAGAACTATCTAAGAGAAGACAATGATATGCAAATATTGTCATCATGCGCTGCTTCTAGGTTTTGTAATTTCAGCCATTGAACTGTTGATTTTCCTCCAACAATTAGGTTGTCAAAGATGCCATCGCTAAATCGGAGGTTGCTGGTCAACCCTATGAAGGCACAAAAACCGAGGTGATGCTGGTGATGAACTAGCACAATTTCCAAAACTGAACATGCTGGAAAAAAATCAGACTATAATGAACTTTTGTGAACAAAAAAATTCGCCCAGAAATCTACATGCTCTGATACCATGAAACTTTAAAAAATGTAATGAATTGTATTAACCAAATACCCAAATATATAGAGTTTACAAAAGCTTCTAATGAAAAAGCAAAAAGCAAAGTCATCTAAATGTAGAAGACTAAAATAAACTAATTAAGACAACCTAAATGACCATTAACTAAGATTCTAAAATAACAAGCTAAAAATAACAAGAACCTAGGATACTAAAATAGTCTAATATCGATTCAAGTTCATCCAATGTTTCTTGTCTAGGGATGTCTAACACTAGGGCAGAATCAACAACAGGCTTAGAATTTTAGTTCCAAGGCCTGGTCGGGATCCGACCGGTCCTTGGAATTCATTCCAAAGCATCTCTTCTTACCAACTAGTCTTTCAAGAAAAAAAACCAACTTTCATATTGTCTTCCCTTGATCTCAGACTTAATCTAATTGCTTAGAATCCTTCTTGATCTCCTCCCATTGAATGCAATGTGGCTGCACTTACATGTTCTGATTTTTGTTACATCTTGATTGGAGGTCTGATTGTCATCCCTTCTCGAAGATTCAATTGGAGTTTATTTTCTTGCAAGTTTAGGATTGGACTGAGTTTTCATTGGAAACGGAGGATGCGTTAGGCCTTGAAGTTTATCAACATCTTTGGGCGGAATAGTCAAGTGTGATGGAAAATTTCCATGACCAGGTCTTGGAAATTTGTTCCAAGCCCTGGTTGGAATCTGATCATGTCTTGGAAATTCCTTCCAAGGCTCATCAAAACATAGCCCCAACTCTTGCTTACTTACACAATCTCAATTCCCTAACTCTCACCCTTTGCCAATCAGTTGCACAGGTGTTCACTTTGCACTTTCAGATCTGATTGCCAAATTTCAAAATTTTCATGTCAACTTGCCCAGATTTGTTCGTCATTTTCTTGATTTGAGTTTTCCATGTTTCCAATATGCCAACTTGCTCTTGGATTGAGCTTGACTTTCATCATTGGCTGATTGATTTTATCTTCAGTTTGGGGTTCTCCATATTTTCTTGGCCAGGTGTGGATGTGGTCTGGACTGAATTATAACCTATGGTCGGATTCTGACCAGGGCTTGGAATTTTGTTCCAAGTCAAGGTCAGAATCCGATCTTGGCTTGGAACTCCTCTTTATAGCTCTTCCCCAAACATGCCAAGTCTTTGCACTAGCCTTTGCCAACCCAATTTTCTCCCTTTGTTTACTCAAACTTGTTCATTGTCACTTGCATATGAGATTCTCAATCTTTTTCAATTGTTCAATCCCAAACAGAGTCCCATTCACATCAGATTTTCCAACTCTCTCTCCAGATGAGAACTTAAACTTCAAAGCATGCCTGCTTGAATTGAATTTAAGATAAGTGTTGGGTGAATGTTTGAAGTCCATTAATGCAAGATCATGACAACACTCTCGGCTGGATCGGAAATTTCACACTTGTTGGAATTTGGCTTGCAGATTAGGAACTCTATTATATTGCTTTCTAAATGTTAGCTTCTAACCCCTTGAACCTCTAGGATGCTCAACACTTTCACCTCACCAATTCCCCTGAGATCTGCGAAACAATACCAAAAACCAACTAACTACTCTATTGCCAAGCAAAAAGTGGGGATCCCCATTTGCAATGGGGTGTGTGTGTGTGTTTTAAAGAGGGGTAAACACTTTGACCCGAAGCTCTGAACTGGTGAGGCCACAAATAGGGGACCTCATCCCCAATGAGATTTGAACCTTGATGGCAAGAACAACAACACAACTTAACCATCAAAACATGCCACTATTGGCAATGGGGCGTGTGTGTTTTACAACACAACATTTCCATCATTAAGCTGAGGACCTAGTCACGTTGCATGTATGCTTGTAGATATTGAAACAATGATGCACAAAATGTTTGACCCAATGAAGTTTGCCAAAGATTATTTTGCATAAAGTCGTGGCAACGAGTGAAAACATGAATTCAAAAAAGAGATAGGTGTCTCTCTAGGGGAATTTCGCCTACAAAAACATAATATCTTGCACAACTTGCTCTAAAATCTTTGAGAGAAACTTTTTCTTTTTTCATGCTTCTTGAAGCATTGATGGATTTCAGAAAGACCTTTGCTGTTGAAGAAGAAACATGGCTATTCAATGCCTTCTTTCTCTTGTTTGTATTGCCATAAAAATGATGTCGCAAACATGCTTCTGCCATATTGTACGCAACTCCTCAATTGTAGACCTCATATCCATCACTTTCTAATTCAAAATTGGGCACTTTATCTATTCATTATCGGGGTCCTTGAACTCTACTCCAACAATAGCATTAATATTCAATAAGATATTCCTATAATCACATCTAAGATGTTATAAAACTTGATTGTTTGATATTAAACAATAGAGACAGTCTCCTTAAATAGAAAAGTACAAGATGATGTTTCTAAACGAAACAATGTTAACTGAATACGAAAATAGAAACAAACTAATAAAATTAAACTCACTAAAGATGACGATTAGAGACATTACATTATTATATTAATACCCTCCTTTAATGGTCATCATACTAACTACCCTATAAAAGACAATCTGTAGGTCTTTTGGTCATGGATGTATAGAAGGTTACCCCCTTCTCATCAAAACACTCTATGACATGAGCTTGCTGCTAAGACCCTCTCTAAATCTATAGAACTTATGAAATTGACCAAGATAACCAAGGAGAAACAAAGGTATCACTCCTTGGAGCCAGAGACACCAAGATGAAACTGAAACTATGATTTTGAGGAAAATCGACAAACCCTTGTATAGACCGTTACTCTAGCAACTCTAGGTGTGATACAAAACAATTGCAATAAACCTTGATTGTGAAAAAATCACTGAAACCCTCCAATTTTTTCCGAAAGAATTGAAAAATCTTGAGACTAGCAACACCAATCATGATTTTTTTTGGAAAAATAATAAAACCTAGTGTTGGTTCAGATTTTTGTCTTTTGCAAAATAACCTTTAAAACCAATCCCTTATGCCCAAGATGAAAGACAAACAAGAACTAACAGTTGGAGAGATTTCCATTAAATGGATAATCCTCTAAATTTTAGAGGTACAACTCCCTCTTATGATATGAATTTGGTTTTCTGGGTGTGCTTTTGACGAGAAAGCAGTAAGGGTAAACTAACATTTGAGCATAGCTATACTGCAGATGCAAAGAAAGATTCGAGTAACACTTAAAAGAAAATGAATTGACACAAAGTTCATTTCATTACATGATATGTTAAGAAAGAATAGGGGAAGAATCATTTTCAACAAAGAATGCAAAGTTTACGATGTGAAAGACTTGATAACCATCTTAAGTAGATGAGCATCATAAAGTACTGTCATAACGTAAAGTTTTATTTACAGTTAGAAAAAATATGACAAATACGTAGCTTTAAATACATACATTTCCATTTAATGATACTTTAAGAGAAATTCATTACACAAAGTTCGATTTATTTCACTAACCAAAACTGGCTACTTCCCAAAACTTCTCTCTTTTCATTCCTTTTTTCCATTTCAAAAATCTCCCGCCCCCTTTTTCTTGTCTCCTTAGGCCTATATATACAAAAAGGACGAAAACTGTCTCCATTGCGAAAGTAATGGTCTTGAAAATGACTGGTATCAAGAAAAGATTTTAAAATTATTAATTACCAAAAGTCCATGCATACTAAAACAAGAAAATTTAACAACCCTAAAGGGCAGGATCTCTATCAGCTTCCATCCATATTTCCATGAAAAGCTAATGAAGCTTAGCACGCTTTTCCTCTTCCTCCAAGACAAAGACTACTCTATGGTAATCTGCATAGCTAGTCTTTTCTTTCCATGCCACATAACGTAATTCAGAAATAATATCGTGTTGGTATGACTTAGGCGAATTTAAATTTGGTTGCACCACAGGCATAGGTTCCTCATTTCATTCTTTGTTGGTGGCAGGAAGTCCCATTCTAAGAACTCTTTGATTGTTACTGCAGAGAAAAATGAACTCAAAAATACCATCACCTTTCTTTGTAAACAAGCTTTTAAGTTCATTTAATTTCAGCGGCAAATGATAGTAATTCCTATTTAGAAAATCACATTGCCACCTCAGTGAATTCACTCCATTACATTTCAATGTTTAAGGAGCTATACTTTGTCAGATTCGGAAAGATTTTGCATGGAAAGGTGAGCCTTGTAATTTAGTCGGGGCTTTGGAGGAGTTTGGAACCATGCCGAGCTTTTGGGTGTATTTGGAAACTTTGAACTGAAATTATACTTAGTTCAAGAGTTCGTAGAAAGTTTGATATGCTGATTACTTACCAGATTCTAAAATTATTTTTGCTCCTGAATTTGGTAATCGGGCCCGAGGTGTTTGCTCCACATTACACTTGAACACTTTGAAAGTACTCTCGATTACCAAGTTGGGGAATTTATCACTAGTGTACCAGCAGCCTTTCTTTCTTCAGTGTGTAGAGTTGGGCATTTGGCAAGTTCAAGAATCATGTGTGTTGCTTGACAATACACAATGTCGGTGAATCGGGAAGAATAGGAACTTCCGAACTATGTTGGGTCTCTACCAATGTTTACAAACCAGAAATATTGCTCGATAATGAACACTATCAAGGAGTTGGTGAAATATGGAACTTTAAAACTGCATGGGAGTTTAGGAAAAGCCCGACTTTCTCTACTGTACTTCGGAGTCCCAGATTGTTTCAAAATCATCTCCCAAAGAGTTTGGTCAGGTTCATAGACTATGTGGGCTGCCTTTGTATTGCCATATTGCCTATTGACAATATATCTTCTAAATACCTTGAAGAATGGCTATAATGTATACCTTCCTTGTTTTGATAGTAAGACATCTCTCTTTTTGAATTTATGTCGGCTCCAAAACATACTCTTTTCATTTGATTTTTACATGATAATTTTGCTCATAATATTTGCCATTAAGAGATATACACAAAGTTTAAAATTTGGCCAATTAGCAAATATGGGCCAACAACAACACCTAGAAACAATTTTTGAGGATAAAAATGAAAAAACCAATCACGATTTTTGAGGAGAAAAATCAATCAAAACCAGAGATTGAAACATCAACGAGTAGCTGGCACAAAATCCGAGACACAATCAGCACAAAATGTTTTTTAGGAAAAATGGTAAAACCCTTGTACAAAATGATTTTTGAGGCAAACAATTGCACAAAACCCACAATAATTTTTTATGGACAAATTATAAAATCCTCCCAAAATTTTTGAAGGAAATTTTTTTGAAAACCCTCCCAAGATTTTTAAGGGAAAAAATTATGAAAAATCACCCTGAATTTTTTAAGAGAAAAAATTATGAAAAACCAGCCTGAATTTTTTAAGGGAAAAAATAATGAAAACCTGCCCACTAATTTTTTTAGGGAAAAATTTATAAAAGCCCGCCCACTAATTTATTAAGGATAAAAATTAGAAAACCTACAATAATTTTTTTAAGAGACAAAATTATAAACCTAGAAGACCATGATCTCTAGGACAAAATCATGCAAAACCCCCACACTACAATAAACAAGTCACAACTGCGGCAACAAAAACAACCTGTTATAGAAACCTTCACGTGGCAAAACAGCAGACTTCGCGTGGTAAAATACCCCAGAAAATGGCCAAACTTCATTACATGGTAAAACAAGACAACATTTTGTGCGGATTACAACACATGCAAGTACATGCAACCCACATAATCTTGGGCCTCCTGTGAGGGAGTTAGACCTAAACCCGCTCTGATACCGTGTTATAAAACTTGATAGTTTGATATTAAACAATGGAGACAAAGTCTCCTTAAATAGAAAAGTACAAGACGATGTTTGTAAATGAAACAATCATTAACTGAATACGAAAATAGAAATTAAACTCACTAAAGATGAACATTAGAAATATTACATTATTATATTAATTTAAGAAAGCATTCTCTTAATAAATTAATGTCGCTGTGTCATATCGATAGTATCTACAGTGGATTTATGTTGTTAGTGTTGCATAGTTTTTTTGTTGTTGTTGATGGTTTTTTGAATTTAGCATTGTAGAGTTATAGCATGAGAATAACTTAATTGTAAAAAATCCATATCTCTACATGCTAACAACATACATCCATTGCCGATATTTTCTATCTGACAAAGCTATATTGTGCTACAAGAATAATTTAATATTTAGTATTAAATAAAATTGTTTTATATGTGTGTGTGTGTGAGTGCGGCCTCTGTGTGTGTATGAATTTTTGTTTTTAATGAATTCCATATTCAGTCATAACTACATTACGGGTTGTTGAGAAACAGCCTGTATCAATTTCAATACAGCTTTGATAAATGCTAGTATGCACACATTGAGATGTGCGCTGCCCAGTTCCCTCAAACAACAGGCATTCATTCTCCAGAAGATTTTCAGTACCTGGTAAAAAGAGTGGGCGATATTTCATCTTTTTGTGACTAGTAATCACAAGTAAAATTTTAGAATTTAGAAGTTTTGCATGTAAAATTTATTTTCTTAATTTTGTGAGTTTGGCAAAGGTTTTCTTGTGCCATTATGGGCTATCACAGATAACATAGTAAAATAAAGTTTCTTTGGCGTTTCAGAGATTTATTTCATTTTCATTTTATTAGTTTGGAATATATTTTGCAGAGGCATTGCTTTGGAAACTTCTTTTCAGACTTTATGTACTCTTTCCTTTGTAAACATTGTTTATGACTTTTTAAACTTCTTTACAGCTTGTTCTTTGCCAAATTTAACCACCTTTTCCTGAGATCTTTATTTGTATATATTTCATTTGGGTATCTGAGTGTAAGCCTTTTTCAACTAAATTACTAGCCAAAGTGTGGGATGCTTTTATTTTCTTGTCTCTACAGTCATATTGTTTACTTAACAATGAAATGGAGAGATTATTGGGTTTAATAGATGGGGTGATAGATGGTTGCCATTGAATCATGTAAAAGTATATAGGTACTAAAATATAAGTATAATTTCTTTCTCATATTCTCTTAAATCAGTTGTGGGTATTGGGACTGGTAAAAAATGAGGTTGACTCCATTAGGTTTCTTTTATGGAAATGGTTTGTAAAATTCTTGGGATTTGTTTTGTGATAATTTTATGACCTCTGGGAGATGCTTCCTTTTGACATTGCATGTTACTTTCTATTGTAGTTATGTATATTGTGTTTTCATAGCTTGTAGAGAATTTGTCAATGGTTCTTGCTATTCTTATTTGAAGGGCCGAGGCTTCTTTATTGATGAGAGTCGCTAAAGAGTAAATATGTTGTGTTTGTTTGTGCATCTGGATTCCATTACCAATACAGCACAATAGTAGGTGGGTTTTAGGTTCAATCCTACTGTGTGGGGTTTGTTCGAGACAATCTTTAAGCAATGACATTGCGTTTCTTTCCTTGAAAAATAGAAGCATCATTTTGCTTCATTGGTTGGCTTTTGGAGGAGAATTAGAGTTTAAAATGTTACATAGTAGAAGGAAAAGCACAAGGAAAAGTACTCATAATAACATGTGCTTTGATATATTCATCTTATTTTCATTAGATATGCTCAGACAACTTTCTCACTAGTGGGATTTTGGGTTTGTTAGGGGATTGAATATTAGGGTTTCTTTTCTTCATATGGTTACTGGTAGGCTTCTTAAGATTAACTAGACAGATCAGACTGGACTTCTCTGAATAAATCCGAATATTTTGTAAGTTCTTGTAAAATTTTCTCTTTCGAAGCACCCCATGATGATTTACAGTTTTTTGATTAGATAGTAAAATTGTAAGTGTATTATGATGTAGATGTTAAATGGACAGTACTTGAGTAATTTAAGTTAGTTTCAGGCCTATGGCATTTTAAACCTTAGTTTTGAATAGTACATAATTGAATTTTAGTGTGTTAATAACAAGTTCCATTTGACTTCCACTAGTATTCATCTCTTCTGTATGCTGGCAGAATTGTTCGGTCTTATTTGATGCATTATGGATATCAAGACACGCTTAAATCCTTTGATACAGCAAGTGGAAACACGTTTCCTCGAGTAATATTTTCGCCCCAAGAAATGAATAACGAGTCTTTAAATGAAGAGATCTACGCATTAGAACAACGCAAGTTATTACGAAAGGTATACATGTTTTAATGTTCTTTTCTTTTGCCTTATTATTATATGCATGGGAAGGATTGTAATCATTTTATATATTGAATGCAAACCATTTGTCATGTTGAAAATACGTTGAGTATGCTTCAGAAGTTAGAACAGTGGGATAACTTTGTGGTGTAAGTAGATTTTTAAGGCTTCGATTGTGCATAAAAATAATCAAAATGCTTCTAGAGAGACCTGTGATATGAATTAATGAAATCTCTTACGTTTCAGATCACCCTATGTGATACTTGTTTTGATTCTGATTATGGATCACATAGGGTGATCTGAGATGTTAATGGTTTCATTTATATGTATTATATTTCCAGAAGCTCTTTTATTATTATGGTCTATATTTAGTTATCACAAGGATATTCTCAATAACAAATCAAGTTGGAGTTTTAGTTGTTTTTCCTTTATATGTGTTTTTCCTTTTATACCATATTATTGAGTCCTAGTCACTGTTACTAATTTTCACCTCTTTAAATGTTTTTCTATGGCTTTGAGAGACCTTTGAATTTGAATTCAATAAATTATAAACATATAAGCTTACTGACCATCTTTTAACTTTGAATGTTATGATTATTCTGTTTGTTCATGCTCATGCCTTACAAATGGTACTGCTTTACTTTATCAATAATATGTGTAGAATATGTGCTTGAGAAACTTATGATGATTGTTTTTTTGTCTTCTGTTAAATGTTTTTCCAATACAATAAAATATTTTTTTTGCCACTTTAACCTGTTTTATTGCCTCTTACTGATCTAAGCTTATTCGGAGTGGTGATATTGATTCTGCCTTGAGTAAGCTCCGGGAATGGTATCCGAGACTCTTGCAGGTGAGAAATTATTTATTCACACATTTGAAGTGGTTTTAGAACTTACTCTAAACAATGTCCATTTCTTGGTGTATTTGTGATCTTGTCATTTCCTCTCTGATTTCTATAGTTACACATGAATCGGACTGTTTGTGCACAAGCTTTTTGTTTCGTTACTTGGTTTTGTTGTTTAGCTTTTGTGATCACTGATGTCTGCTTTTGTCTATTTATATTGAAATTTTAATCATGCCCGTAAATTTTCCAATTACAATGTCAATATGTTATAGTATCTTGAAAAATAATTCCTCCTTGGTGTTGGGCGTTAGAATAATGAATTTATGGATATTGAGAGAGAATTGTGTGGCACACACTCCTATGTTTGTATGGTGCATTTATCAATGCACCACAGTTAAATTGGTGGTTTTATGATGCAAACTGCAGGCAAATTAGATATCTTTTGTACTCCTTTGTGGGGTCTTCTTTCTGATGTGCTTTTATGAATATTTTGTACTATTTAGTCTCATAACATTTTGGTATTCGCCTATTTCAATCAATGCTGCCCCATGGCTGTACTTTTGCATCAACAGAATCATCTTGCCAAGGAAAAAGACAAAGATCAGACAAATTGAAAATTGGGGATATGCTCATTCCTTTTGACAACTTGATTTGATACTCATTCCCGGAGGATTTGTGTAGGCCAGTTTTTATTAGGTTTCACCTTATTACATGTTTCCTTGGGGAAATTTTTATCCTTTGGTGCACAATGAATAACTCCTCTTTTGAGTAAGACTTCTTCTGACGCACAACTTTTTGTGCCTTATATTTGGCACTTCTCACCTCCAATTACTTCTTGACTTCTGCATGTATCTCTTGCATGTATTGCACATACTCTTCAGCATCTGTGTTGTGGCACCTGCTTTCTTCAACCTTGAACCCCCTTGATAATAACCCATTCACCATCTAAAATGGTGTTCTACTAGTCTACTTGTTGATAAAATTGTTGTATGCAAATTCTGCTTCTGCAAGCATGGAGTCCCATTGCATAGGCATATCTTCCATGGAAAATGTCTCAATGTTGCCAATGTTCCTATTGACAACCTTGTGCATTTGTTTGCAGTTGATGGGTTGAGCTTTAGTGTGTCCAAGTTCTTCCTTAATGTTTTTGAGACATGGTTGAGGACATCGTATTCATGTCTGAGGTAACACACTGCAGAAACCCACACAACAACATTTCATTAAAGAACAAATTCCCCACATTTATTGCATTATTCGTTTGCTTGTAGGAAATGTACTACATCATCTCTGAAACCTGTTAACAACTACAAAAGTTGAGTTTGAGCCTATTGATCTTTATGTTAATCCTAGGACGAAGACCATGGACAAATCCTTCCATGGTTGTTTGGTTTACTGTAATAACCACCCCTGATTTCTTCAAAACTATGAAGATATGATATTCAACATAATGAATAGTAGCCTGCTGATTGTTAGCTTCAGATAACATGCATGATAATAACCTAACATATGTAATGCTATCAATAACCAACTTGATGGAGTGGAGGTTTCAACCATCACCACTCTGTCACTACAATAACATAGAAAATAGAAGAGCAACTAGATGAAATTGGGGCAGCACTTTCACCACTCAGTTTGAATATTGCATAGAAATTACAAGGACTGAATTCAAATAATAAGATGAGGGAGCTGGGCCATTGCTCTCTAATATTCTTACGTCAACATAGGACACATTAATGCATTTTAAAGAAATGTCCTTTCAACTCAATAAGCATGTCTTAGCCCAATAGCAATATCAAAAGAGATGAGCAACTGAAATCAGAATTTCTTATAATAGATCAGACCATAATAAGGTCAGAGAAATCACTCCAACTACTCAAGAAAGGGAACATGCAAGTGCCAAACCAAATACAATCAGCTTCTTTAACTGTTCTAGCAATTACCCCTTTATAATGATGCCACAATATGCAGATTTTTAGGTGTATCAAAAAAATCTGCAGATTTCAGACCTCAGGGAAGTCTGATTTTTGAATCAGTCTGAAAAACCAGCTGGGGCAAAATGTTACGGCCTCCTTGACGGGTGATTTGTCTTGGAAAATTCAAACTTTTACTAATGCCTGCAAATAACCTCTCAAAACGAATCACCCAAGGTAGGAAAAAGGTATAAATCAATACACAGAAGTAAATATGCCTTCCTTCAGAAGATATGAGCAAAATATGATTTCAGACTGTAAAAAACACATACTTCAGAAACAAGAAAACTCACCTGAACTCGACTCACGAGTCCATGGCAAGTCGACTCGGCTCGCCATTGGACTCACGAGTCCATGACGAGTCCTACGCGTTTTTGAACTATGCTTGGAACCAATAACAAAAGGTGTATTCATTGGACCACATACATCAGTGTGAACTAACTACAATACCATTGAGGCTTGCCATGAGTCACCATCCTTGAATGGTGTCTTGTGTTGCTTCCTAGCCTGACAAGCTCCACAAACTTTGTAATTCTGAGTCTAAATCTCAAGTAAGCCAAGAACTAGATCCTCTTGAACAAGCTGAGCAAGATAGTGAAGTCTCGCCATGGACTCGTGAGTCCATGACGAGTCTTGCGAGTTTTTGAACTATGCCTAGAGCCAATAACAAGTGTATTCACTGGACCACATTCATTAGTGTGAACTAACTACAATACCATTGAGGCTCTCCATGAGTCACCATCCTTGAATGGTGTCCGGTGTTGCTTCCCAGCCTGACAAGCTCCACAAACTCTGTGATTCTGAGTCTAAATCTCAAATAAGCCAAGAACTAGATCCTCTCGAACAAGCTGAGCAAGATAGTGAATGTTTAGGTGACCATACTGCTAATGCCAGCGATTGCTGATGGAAGATGATTTAGCTGCAAAGGCATGCTTAAGAGAATCACCCATATCCACAATTTTGTATAGATCGCGATCCTTGATGCCAACAACCACGACAGTGTGAGTTGCATGATCAACAATCGAACACTTGTGTGAATTGAATACCACATCAAGCTGAGAAGAATGCTACATAATCTGGCTCATGGAGAGAATATTTAGTTCCATACTAGGAATGTAGTATACATTGAGGAATATGAGATTCCTCCCACTTGACTGTATTTGCACGTTGCCCTTGCCAACAATAGTATACTCTTCTCCAAAAATGGTTGAATTGGTGAAAGGTGAAAAGACTGTGAACTAATCACGTCGATGAGTGAAGTGACTAGAAGCACCAGAGTCTATGTACCGAGTAGAAGATTTCACATGATCTACAGGGTGTTTTGCCATGAAAGCATAAAATGCAGATTCTTTCTGCTTTGAGTGCTCTGCGACATTGGCCTTAGTTTGAGACCCTCCCCGCTTTTCTGTTCGGAAGCAATCTGATTCCCATAGTCCTTTATCAAGTGACCAAATTTGTGACAGTAGTTACATTGAAATTTCTTCTTCGCGTTATCCTGAGATTGACTGGGACCTTTCTGTTGAGCTGATTGAGATTTGCCTTTATCCTTGTGAAAGGGTTTGGCTGCGAAGGCTATGAAAGGGTTTCCAACGGTCCTGTTGCTGAAGTTTGGTGCACAAGTCTGGAAACTTTAATTCAACATTTGTTGCAGTAATGTTGAGTGTTTCAATGAAGTGCTCATAGGATTTAGGTAGACTCTTAAGGGTTATTACTACCATATCCCTTTCCTCCATTTTTCGTCCAATGGCCTCTAGTTGATCTCGAATGCCCTTAATCTTTGTCAAATGCTCCTATAAGAACATACACTCATCCATCATGATAGAAAATACCCACTTCTTTAGAAAGAACACACAACTCTTATCTGGTGTCTCATGGAGATCCTTCAAAATAGTCCAGATCTCTGCAGTTTTCTTGCCGGATGGCGCTTGTGGCAACTGATCATCAATAACTAAAAGTTTGATAAGCACGACTGCTTCTTGGTTGTGCTCTTCAAACTTATCTTGATCTTGGCTAGGTCCTGTAGGACGAGTCTCTTTACCCAAAACGAGCTCATCGAGGCGACGATATTCAAAGATAGTCATCCTCCGTTGCTTCCATGTGTTGTATTTTTTGCCGTTGAATTGTTGAATACCTTGCAACATTATATTGGTCAAAGATGCCATCTTGCACGCTTTTTGAGGTACAAAAATGAGAAATTTTGAAGAGGCAAAAACTAATTACAAAATATGAGACATGAATCTCGATGCAAAATTAAAATTTATTTCGACAAAACAATTAGAGGATTTCTCAAAACCCGATTTGATTGAAATTCAAAACCCTAGGTCGATGCATAAGGCTGAAAACAATTGGAAGTCACAGCAAAACTTTTGAAAAATGTGGTTCCAAGGAAAGAAATCCCATTGCAAGCAGTTCTAGAGTCGTTGGGATCAGAGAATAACCCACAAAAAAAATTGTGTTTCTAGAAAATGGCCCAGAAATCTTCTAATCCGCAAAGATGGCCCCCCAAAAAGTGTGCAGACGTTAACAAAATGACTCGAAAGTCTTCAAATCGTGGGCTAAAATAGAGCCGTATCACATAGGGATCCAAAAAAATGATGAAAAGAACTATCATTTTCGTATTTTTACAAGCAGAAAGAGGCTGACTGCGGCCTTCAAATTCGCGTTAGAAAACACGGCCTCTAAAACTGATTGGAGAAAAAACTTAAAACGTGGGCTTTGGAAACCAAAAAATGAGCCACGATCAAATGCCATAAAGATCATGGGTTTAGAAGGGTTGGGAAACTAGAACCCACAAATGAAATTTGCAGAGATACGATCTTCAACCAAAAACCCACGAATGCTTAGTGACCACGGCTCACAAATTACAAAATCATTTTTTCAAAAAGCTTGAAAAAAATTTCATTTGAATTTAAAAAAAACAAAAACAAATTTTTGCTTTGAGCTCTGATACCATGTTTTGGTAAAATATTGAATGAATTAATGAAATGATCAAACCATCATTTAAAGAATTACAAAACTAATGTTTCTATAATGAAACATTCGTAAAATAGAAACTAATTAATATTTACAGTAAGTTACAATATTGATAATTAATAATAAAGATATTATTCTTATAATTTTGTATTAATTCCTTCAAATAACCTGAGCAAGGGATAAATATAGTAGGAAGTATTCTACGAATAGTTGAGAATAATAAGCCACTTTGAGGAGGCAAACCTCCAAACATATTTAATGAGAACACAATTTACAATAGGATGGACCATAAACTAACCTCTGGCTCTTTTATATGTCCTACTTATGCCTCCAATGTCATCCAGGCTGACTTTACTGCCTATATAAGACTATATTGATCATGATATGATTTATTTAGGTGTTAAGGTACCTTAAGAATACTATCATAACCCTATGCACACTTAAAAGAATTTAAGGGCATAACATTTTTTTTTATCTACTCGATCTATCTCTTGCATTTAGGCTACCTAAATAGGTTAAACCTTATATTGTATTTGATAGCTAAGTGCTTTCTAATTTGAATTACAAAATGGATACTTGCCAAACTTAATGTTATATAATGGGTAGAATGAGTCACCTTCAATGTTTCTATGGGTTCGTTTTGTTTTACCTTTTTGTGGTAAATCCTTATTTTATTCTTATTTGTAATGTTGAACTTACATGCATTGTAAATGCCATTGAGATTTGTTACATTATTCTATATATATTTAAGATAAAGATATTAGGTTTTAGCTTTATGAGAATCATTTTTTAGAGGTCAATTTTTATACTGGCGTGTTTTTGTTTTGGATGACTTTATGATGCAGGACAACATGTCAACCATTTACTTTCTTCTTCATTGTCAGAAGTTCATCGAACTTGTTGCGGTGAGACTCTTACTGTATTCATTTTTTTATATGAAAGCATGTGACCATAGCCT
Source organism: Chamaecyparis obtusa (assembly GCA_027943335.1). Classification (NCBI taxonomy): domain Eukaryota; kingdom Viridiplantae; phylum Streptophyta; class Pinopsida; order Cupressales; family Cupressaceae; genus Chamaecyparis; species Chamaecyparis obtusa. The sequence continues at coordinate 124,993 of BSBK01001201.1, forward strand.
GATAACATTTCCTGCAGAAGTCATATCCTCAAGTGTATTTTATTAGATGTGAATGCTTTATTTTATAGAGAGAAAGGGTGAATTCAATTGTAGGAAAAATCTCAGACACTTAATATTATCTGTTCTTGTGTTTCGTTTGGTTAACTTCAATCCATGTACCCATGTCAATTGTCAGGGTATGCAATACTGTGATGACTATAGGATATCTGAAGGTCTTACCAACAAAAGGTTCACACAAGTAAATTTGCTCTTTACAATAATACCGTAAAGAGCTCTGCTATTGCTAAACCCAAAATCTGCAACTTCATCCCTCTAACATTTTGTCAAACAGTTTGTATAGGAAATGATGTTGGATTTGATTGCAGAATTAAGCAAGGCATTCAGAAGCATATGTGTAATAAACACAAACTGAAATCATTTAAGTTTCTGAGATATAAATCAGAATATGGCAATGTTTGGTTAACATTTAACTCAGGAATATTTAAAAAGTTCTTATTTCTTCTGACAGTGAGACAAGTTACAGAAGCAAAGTCTCATCTATTTAAACTTTAGGAGTAACCTTTCTTTCTTGAATAACCAGTGCATGCAGCCTTGGAGCAGCACCCCCAATAACTACCAGATTCTCTGCAACCTTTGAGACTTTACCTTCAGAAAATGGCGCACGATTTCATCCGTTGGCTGCTGACGGCTTTTAAAGAGATGAATATTTAAATGGCCCCCCACTACTTTTCCCTTCACAGCTGCACTAAGAAAGAAGGTACCCTCGTGCCAGTTGACTGTGTAATACACCAAACTGTCTATTGCAACTGGTTATACCACTATTCTCTGTGTCTCTCCTTTGACTACAGCCAGAAATGAATGCTTTCAGAATTTTTGTCAGGACTGTTGTAATAATTCCACAGCAAGGATGGGATGATATCCACACCATAAGTTTAGTAAAGTCCCATGTAAATGAGTACAGTTGAGTCACCTCCACCAGTCCAAACCTCATGTCAAGGAGTAACTGACCTGCATAGGAAGAGAGAGTATTCACGGTATATGGAACCTTGATTTCAAAGTCAATCACAATATGGTTTTCTTGGCTGTGGTATTCCCAATATTGGGTGACAACCAGTCCACCACTAGAAGATACGATGAAAGAAAACAACTCAGTGTCGACACAGAAGTCTCCTCACTGAAAAAGAAGATAGAATCCCCACTAAATTTGATGTCCACATAAAACTATTGCCATATGCCACTGCAACGGCTTGATAAAATGATATAAATGTTTATTTGCCCAATATAAACAATAGTCAATCAATACTTTAACTTGCACCACCAAATGCCATTTAATCACTCGTCATATTATTTCTTTCATTTCGTGAATTGTTTATCTTCCAACATACATAAATACATGGTATCACAAAAGTAACTCTGGCTGCATATTATCACTTGCTCCCAAACTATAAAAATAATTGCCCCACCATAAATGATAGTCAATTGCCTATTATTCTTATTACAGCAGTCAAACTTTATTCTGAATAAAATATATATTGCGCCTCCACAGAAATGAGCAGGGATAAATCGAACAGAACACAAGTGGAATAGTGGAAAATATAAATTTGCTGGCATTAAATATTAATGAATGGCAAACTCCATTTAATATGAATATGGCCTGATAATAAACTGCAACAATTGGACTATGCAACCAGCAAGATTCCTTTAACAGTTATCTGTGAATGAAAGTCTGATATTCTCGGACTTCCGAATCTTGGCAAATTCCATTATTAGTCCAAATGAAAAATCTTGATGATTCTTCCACCTCCACCTAGAACAGATCTTTCACTGCTGAAAATGGATTTCCCAGGCACACCCTGAGAAGATAAATTTGAGAAACTTCTCAAATCAATTGAAGATAATTATAGATCAACCGGTCTTTGATCCATACACAAAACCCTTTAAATATTAACTATTTCAGTTCTCCAATGGTTACTCCAATTAAGCAACTTTAATTAATTGTTTTTGTAAAGTTGCTTTGAATTAATTATTTTATATTACCTTTTGAATGCTTAAGGCAATAATCAACATTTAATTTTAATATCCCTTTTTGATATATTTTAACCTTTATGAAATTGAATAATATTTAATTTCCAACCTGTCAAAACAGAAGATTAAAATACCCACAAAACAAATCAAAATCCTACAAGGAAAAGTTACCAAGCAGTATTCTTTCTTGTGACAATCAATGCAAATTGTTCTTAACAAATTTTACATCAAAACTTATAACTTGCTGTATGTAATTGTACAAATTTTCTTCTGAGAAATGTCTCTTTATATCCCATGTTTCAAATAGCTATCTCAAGTCCTGGCATTCTGTCATTTTTGGCTGATTTGATTTTCATTCTATGTTTTCTCTTCAGACATTGTTGCTATCTTTTATGTTTGGCATGATGATTAGAGATGCAGACATTTTATGAATAGGAATGGCTATAAGCTGCTTACGGTCATTTTGTATGTTTAATTAGTTCTCAAATTCTATAAAGTGGCCCCGTTTGAAAATTTATATGATCATCCCTATGTTGGCTAGTATGCATTTTACTTTGGGAATCAACCTGGATTAATATTGATTTTTCTTTCTATCAATAACAAAGACATCTCTTTACTTTTGTCTGTGGTTATTTTGGAGTTATTTGTTTTGTGTGGTAGTATCTTGTGTTTATTGGAGTATCTTAAATAGAGGATATAATATGAACAAATACTCTCTTACTTAACTCAATCAATTTCATTTGCAAATTAAACATCAAAACAGATTTGTCAAAAGAAAGAACTGAAAGCAAAGTATGCACCACAACATTCTACACTATGACAACATAATTTTTACGTGGAAAACCTAATGAGGAAACAATCACCACAAGAGTTGTCTCACATTAAATGAACAAAATTTACAACATTGTTTTAGGGCTGCAACCCAAGGAAGAAACTACTCCTTGAAGAAATGTTTTATGGCCATGCCAAAGGAAGATCACTTCTCCCAAATTACAATGAATGGAATACACGAACATAAACTGCTGTACAATTCATCTGTCATATGTGGATGTTGCAGTTTCTTTTTTTGTACATTTCTCCAACTAATTCAACTTACAATAATTTGATCTTCTATAAATATCTTCCACAACAACTCCAAATACCAATTAGCTCGACCCAAATAGCTTTTGATCAAAAGCGTATTAACACATTATTAGTCAGCTTCAAACACATGTATCATGAAAAAAATTAGTTGTGGATCAACCCAAAGCATAACTGGGCCCAAACACATGACAACACATTCTCTTAGGTATTAGTACAACCTTCTCCTAAAGTAACTAATCATTATGTGCTGGCGCAAGTGGAGGAAACACATTGAACTAATGGAAATAGAGCATCTTGAATAACTGTAGCTCAACATCACTTGGGAGATTGCAAAATGGTACACCAAATCATGTGAAACTTGCATGGAATATATCTTGGACCTTCTTTTAATGTCCCCAGAAGCGCATCATCGTATCTATCAATCTGGAGGAATGTAGAGCATTCTAGTGAGCTTTTGAGAACCTTTACTTTGCCTTAGTGCTATTTGGGAAACAATCAATTATAAATTTTTCTGTAGAAGATGTCAAGGCCTGAAAACTTGGATATAGCTTCCTTAATGATTTACTTTAAACCAAAACCGCAAGACCATATCTTGCAATGCTTAAATAAACTTCACTTGACTCTTGGAAACAATCAACACTCAATCTGCATGATTGCATTCCTCAAGATATTCAAAGTACTTAAGGGATAAGATGCAATTGATACTTACAATGCTTACAATGTTAGCCCGACTTTGTAAACCGCTTCAAAAGGCTTGATAAATAAGTGGCTGTGTGATGTGAAATCATCGGATTGTAATTTGCTCTTCACTGGATAATAAAATAAGTGGACGGTTGTTTCTTTGGTGGACATAGCCCATATTGGGTGAACCAAGTTAAATCTCTGTGTTATTGTATTTCTGTAGTATCTTACTATTGTTTATTGTTCATATCTGTCTAAACCCTAACAACTGGTATTAGAGCGGTGTGTATTTCAATGATTTTGTAGGAAATCTCAAATTCGAGTGGGATCATTGACAGAGGAATGCATATTGTGGTAAAATAATGAATGTGTTATTAAACAATGATCGTGAATGATCTATATATACAAGATACAAGAGAATGTTTCTATAACGAACAAGAGAGAGGAAATAGAAACATTCTTGTAGAGTGAAAGAGAGTTTCCATAACGAACAAAAAGAGTTTATGGAAACATTACAAAAAGAGTGACCATTAGAAATAGACGAAAGAGAGATAAAATTAGAAACTATCTATTATCGTAATACCCTCCCTTAATGGTCAATCTATCTTCAAAAAAACAGAAATTTGCATGTCCTCAGAAAGCGTAAAAGGCAGCCTCGGGTTGATCAGAGAGGTTTGCAGAAAGAAGGCTCTGCTTTTATCTGATGTTTCATGGAGATCCTTCAATACTGTCCAGATCTCTGCAGCTGTCTTGCTAGACAGGATTTGAGGCAGCTGATCATTAGTTACTGAAAGCCTAATGAGCATAACCGCTTCACAATTACGTTCATCAAACTTGTCTTGAGTTGCATCGGCTATGGTAGGACGAGTCTTCGTACCCTGAACAAGAGCCTCAAGGCGACGGTACTCGAAAATTGTCAACAAGCATTGCTTCTAGGTGTCGTAATTCTTTCCATTGATATGTTGACTGCCTTCCAGCATAAGACTGGTGAGAGATGCCATAGCATGTTTTTCAAAGAAAAAATGTGAAAAATCAGAAAAGGGCATGAACTTCAAGGCAGATTAACGGAAGTCCTAGAGAATTCGAAGAGACACCCAGTGAAGAGCTCAAAAATTCCAGATAGAATTTGATGTCAGATTTTGAATCTGTTGACTTGAAAATTGAGGCACGAAAAATGATGCACCTAGAAAAAAGCAAGATTGACCCAGTTGAGATCTGCAAAAATCCACTAGGAATATGTTGCCAAATTCTGTATCTGCTGGCTCGCAAATTGAGACACAAAAATTGAGGCACCCAGAAAAAACATACGATAAACCAGTTGAGCTCTCGAAAAACCCACAAGGAATCTGCAATAAAAAAAAATTCCGACTTGAACTGAAGGGTCAAAACCCTAGTCGAAAATGCAGAAACCCTAGACGGGTGAGTGAGGAAAAACAAATGCAAATTTTGAACACACTCGGAGCAAAAAAGCTTTGAAAATCTTGAACCAATAATTTCAAAAAAGAAATTAAAGATTTTCGAAGAGGCTAGGTTGTTTGCTCTGATACCATATTGTGGTAAAATAATGAATGTGTTATTAAACAATGATCATGAATGATCTATATATACAAGATACAAGAGAATGTTTCTATAACGAACAGGAGAGAGGAAATAGAAACATTCTTGTAGAGTGAAAGAGAAAGTTTCCATAATGAACAGAAGGAGTTTATGGAAACATTACAAAAAGAGTGACTATTAGAAATAGACGAAAGAGAGATAAAATTAGAAACTATCTATTATCGTAATAATGCAGGCTTAAGGTTGATAAGTTTAATGGCCAAAACTATTCATTATGGAAGAGGCAAATGGAAGATTATCTATATCAGAAGGATTTGGGTGGAAAAGCAAAGAAGCCAAGGACTACGACAAATGAACAATGGGAAGTTCTTGATAGGAAGGCACTAGGAAAAATAGGGCTGTTTTTGACATTGTCAGTGGCTTTCAATATAGCAAAAGAAACAACAACGAAAGGTTTAATGGCGGCATTAGACAAATTGTATGAGAAACCCTCGACCTCAAATAGGTATTTCTTATGAAATGTTTATTTAATATGAAGATGGCAGAAGGTGGGTCTGTTAGTGATTATTTGAATGAGTTTAACATGGTTACTAGTCAGCTAAGTTTTGTAAAAGTAAATTTTGAAGATGAGGTTAGGGCTCCTTTGATTTTATGCTCATTGCTTGAAAGTTGGAATAGCTTGGTCATGGGTATAAGTAACTTTGTCTTTGGTTCAAACACTTTAAAGTTTGATGATGTTGTTGGTGTTATCCTTAGTGAGGAAATGCAACGAAAAAGCATAGGTGAGATATCAGGTAATGCTTTGACTGTTGACAACAGGGGACGAAAGAGGGAGAGAGGGAAGAGCACAGGTAATCATGAGAAAGCTAAGAAAGGCAGATCCAAATCTAGGGTAAATCTGGAGTGCTGGCATTGTGGAAAGAAAGGACATTTGAAGAAATATTGTTGGTCTCGAAAGGGAAAACAAGGGGATAGACAACAAGCAAATAACAAGGAAGCAAAATGTAGTAGGTGATGTGTTACAAGATGCTTTGATTCTTTCTTTGGATAATATTATTGATTCTTGGGTGTTAGACTCAGGGGCTTCTTTTCATGCCACACCCCATAGAAAGTTTTTTCTAGACTATGTTCAAGGTGATTTTGGACAAGTTTATTTAGGTGATGATGAACCATGCAAAATTATTGGAAAAGGAAACTTATACGTAAAATTACCAAATGAAAATCAATGACTTTTGAAAGAGTTGAGACGTGTTCTTGATTTGAGAAGAAATTTAATATCAGCAGGACAATTGGGAAGTGAAGGTTGCACAACCATGTTCACAGACAATTTTTGGAAGGTTAGCAAAGGATCATTGATAATAGCAAATGGGGCAAAGGGTGGTACATTGTATTGGTGTACTGGTTATTATATTTCCCTAGCTTCCATAGGAACAGATACAACTCTATGGCACAATCGACTTGGGCACATGAGTGAGAAGGGGATGAAGATTCTCCATTTGAAGAATTCATTGCCAGGTTTGAAACAAGTTGATTTGGATTTTTGTGGAAACTATGTTTATGGAAAACAAAAGTGAGTCAGATTTCTTAGAGTTGGGAAGAAAAGGAAGAATGAAAAGTTAGAGCTTGTACACTCTGATGTATGGGGACAGGCTTAGGTATCATTTCTCGGTGGCTCTTATTTTTATGTTACTTTTATTGATGATGCAACTAGGAAAACTTGGGTTTATTTCATTCCCAAAAAATTTGATGTATTTGAAATCTTTAAGAAAAGAAAAGCTTTGAGAACGAGACAGGAAACAAGTTGAAGTGTCTCAAATCAAATAATGGAGGTGAATACTGCTGCAAAGAGTTTGACAATTATTGTTCATACCATAAGAGTTTGACATGACTCTTCTTGGCTCATTCTCAATATAAATGCAAGAGATTGTTGCATTTGGAAAACACATACAATGAGATAGTGCTATTACATTTGCAATGATCCTAAAACTTTAACATGGTATCAGAGCCAAGTTGCAAATGTAAGAGAGTAGTTTATTGATGGTGAATGTGTGACTGTCTTAGAAAATACAGTCTCAGTATGAAGACCATATCTCACAAATGAACCGTTGGATTCTGCTAAATTTTGGATATGTTGGTGATAAACAAATTTACAAGAATCTCACCAGAGCAATTGAAGAGAAAATTCCAGGTTCAAAAGTTATGACCGACTATGTACGGGTCTATAAAAAAAATCTGAAAAAGAGCGAGGTTCCTTCTTTAAAAGCCTAACCACTTGAAGGGAGGTCTAATAAGATTGAAGGTTGTGATAGTGTATAGAAACTTTAGATATTAAATATAGTTGATGTGAAGAATTATAGTAATTTTTGAGAATGATGACATCATTCTGTGAATTTGCATGATATTTTCTATATGGGTTCACGTTACAGAATGAAATACTTGAAATTTATAAAAGATAAGTATTCCATGTTTTATTAATGCACATAATTTTTGAATTTGTAATTAATGCTATAGTATTGGTTAGTAAAATCTTGTATGCTTCTATCATTGGTATTTCCAGTCGAGATAATTTAGTGAGCTATTTGTAACCTCTCTCTGACATACCTTCAGGACGGAAGTACAAGATAATTGCATTCAAGGGAGAAAGAACTTGATGCTTGCAAATGAATTGATGATTGAGACTAGATGCAAAGGGAGTCTGACATTTCAAAAGAGGTCAAGAGGTTGATAAACTTGAGCTTCAGAGGGAGCAGATGGTTTAGTCAACTTGTGACAATCTTAATCATGTTGATTGAGAGGGAGTTCACTATTGAAGGTGAAACACTTCTGAGGTAAACTTGATATAATTGATTATTATACTAATGAATCATGAATGTTTTTAATGGGCCTTCCCCCTGTGTAAATTATGAGGAAGTGACGACTTCCAAATGATTATCACTTGTATTTGCAGAAGTTATTGGAAGGTGACGATCTTACAATAACTTAAATAATGATATACATTATTTATAATGTTGAAACAGATCATGATAAATTAATGCAACAACTAAGTGTTAAATGTCATTAAGTTGACGGTCTATGAGTTGTCTGCATAAATATATCTTGTAAAGCAACAACTAAGTGTTAGATGTCATTAAATTGACGGTCTATAAGTTGCTTGTATAGATACATCTTGTAAAGAAACAACTAAGTGTTAGATGTCTTTAAATTGACGGTCTATAAGTTGTTTGCATAGATATATCTTGTAAATCAACAACTAAGTGTTAGATGTCATTGACGGTCTATGAGTTGTTTGTATAGATATATGATAGGTATTTGGTGAATATCATGTGTTGATATTTGGCAGGCCAATACCTTATTGAGTACTTGGTGAATATCATATGTTGATGTTTTGATAGGCCAATACTTAGAGTATTTGGTGAATGTCATGTGTTGACATTCTGATAGGCCAATACTTGAGCTTGTGGATAGAATTGCCAATGGAGGCAATCCACATATTGAGACTATGTTTTTATTGATTACATCTTGAGGATGATGCCTTTATTTCTTACATCATATGATTGATGTTGTAAAGTGTCTTAAGTGTTGACATTGGATTGATTTATCCTCCCTAGCTAAGAGGGAGTGTTGATGTTTTGTAGTTTCAGTCGAATAAACACTGAGTCAATACTAGTGAATATATATATATATATAATTGTCATTATATTAATTACATATTAATGAATAGACATGTCTCATGAAGGGACATGTCTCTTCTTGGCTCATTCTCAATATAAATGCAAGAGATTGTTGCATTTGGAAAACACATACAATGAGATAGTGCTATTACATTTGCAATGATCCTAAAACTTTAACAGGCCTCTCTATCAACAACAGTTGAACAATCTGAAAATAAGGAATAGTTTGATCTCATGAAACTATATTCTGAAAATGTATCTCCACGACCATGAAGATCACATACAGTTTAACCATAATTAATATAAATCTGTCAAACAACATGAATATAATAGAGGAAGGGAATAAATAGTGACTCGCATATCACCTTAAAATCACGGACTTCAAAAGCACAGTTTGATACCCACAATTAATTCATTCTGTTCATCCTATATTCACCTATTCCACAATAAATCGATCAGAGATAAATTAGTGAACAACAACCATGATTCAAAGTTCGAGGTACACTCAATTGTCACAGCAACATGGGGAAATCTGAATAGAAAATGCCGATCCTTGTTTAAAGTTTCAAATGAGTTTATATAGTCCCCTTGCCTTCTCAGTAGTTACATAACAATCCACTTTAAAGCAGGAAAATAAAGCTTTATCAAAGAAAGATTGAATAACTGAAAACAACCAACTAAATGGAAACGCCGAGCCAAGTGTCATGCGATCTCTCCTTTATGCCTTGCTCAAAACCTTAAACCTCATCTTGAGCGCGTGTTCGCCACATGGAAGCACGACGGGCATTTTTCTCTAAATGTCTTTGCTTTCGCCCAGAACTCGCACTTGGGCACCACGTGTCCATTGGGACTCGCTCACCTTTGTTAAGCTGTGGTCCCTGCACCATCAACTAAACACAACATCGCTTGAGTGCGCGTTTGCCACTTGGCAACACAGTGCAGGTTTTGGTCTGATGCCCCTTTTCGCCTCCGCTCAAAGCTCCGCTCAAACACCACGTGTGCACTGGGATGCTTCCTTGTTGGTGGGTCCAGGCACTGCATAAAGTTGTACACAACTTCTTCCGCTTACTCTTATGTTCCACTGCTTTCATTGGGACATGGCTTCTTCTGCTTTTGTTCTTTCTTCATGGCAATACTGAGTGGTTTCTTCAAAGCTCTTGTATTGAATATTGTAGACATCATTAAACCAAATTTGAGACCTTTTATTTCTAGAATGTGAAACTATGAGTTGATGAAAATTTAAAAATTTCCGGTCCTAAAATGCAGGCAACAACTGGCCCTGACTGGGGGCATAGACTGCAAAGGATAATATGAGGGACCTAGAATCTCTGGTATAGACCAGTGCTTAATTCATTGGGAAACAAAGTCAAGAAGTATGAATAATGGAAGCTGCTTTGCAGAGGTGTGGAGGAGTGTAAGGAACTCAACATCTCTGGTTTCATAACAAAAACCAAATAAAGGATCGGAAAACAAAACTAGGATTCACACCAAAACTAGACTAGTTGGAAACACCCTAAGAGCAACTAGGAAAGGAAAAACAACTAGCACTATTATAGTATAATTACATGGATTTCTTGCTTTACATTTGATACAACTTCAGGTCTTGCCCATTGTAAGACAATGGTAAGACTTCCATCTTGGTACGCCAAACTGAATGAATTTTTTCCATAAGCTTGATGAATTTTGAATGGTCCCTTCCATAATGAATCAAACTTGTTGTGCATACATTTGGGTTCTTCTCTCTTATCCCATAACAATACCAAGTCTCCCTCCATGAACTTCCTGGGTCTAGCGCTTTTATCGAAAATGTTTTAACCTTGTTCTGGTGAAGGGTGATTCTGTCAACCATATCTTTTCTCTCTTCCTCAATCTTCATTAGGTACATTATTCGCTTTTCAATTGCATCTTGGAATACATAATCTTCTACTACTTTTTGCAGCTTACAGACAGATAGTTCCAACGACAATGGTAAGTTAGCCTCAATGCCATAGACCAACTTGAATGGAGACATACCAATCGCTCTCTTGGTTGTCGTTCTATCCGCCTACAAGGCTTCATGTAATCTTTTGTGCTAATTCCTCTCATTTTATGATACTAGCTTCTTCATAATATTTACCAAATTTTTGTTGCTGGACTCAACTTGATCATTATCTTGAGGATAAGAATTTGATGAATGGGCCTGATGGATACTATTATCGTAACAAAACTGCATAATTTAAGAAGAAGAGAAGTAGAAGCATTGTTAGTTACCAATTTCAAAGGGACACCAAAACACACTAAAATGTTTTCTTTTAGAAAATCACAAACTACTTCGGAAGTTGTCTTCTTCACCGCTATGGCTTCTACCTGTTTAGCAAAGTGGTCTGTTGCTGTAAGTATATATGTGTGACCTGCACTGGAACTTGGATTAATCAGACCAACAAAATCCAATCCCCATTGTTGGAAATGACCTATTACCAACGGCCTCAATGGTAGGGCTGCTAGCTAGGGTTTCTCGGTAAATAATTTACACTTTTCGCACTTAGAGACCCAGTGATATGCATCTTTAAACATCCCTGGCCAGTAATAGCACTGCTATAAGATTTTGAAAGCGGTGATCGTTGAAGAATAATGTCCGCCACATGCCTCATCATGGAACGCCTTTAAGAGCTTCAGCTGCTGCTCCTTATCTACACACCACAGGAACGTCTTGTCAAGAGCTTTCTTATAGATGATCATTCCATATCATGTATTTTCTGGCTTTCATTCTCAGATTTCTCTTTTGTTTCGGAGAGAGACCTTCTGGGCATTCGCCATAGGTTAAGAAATAGGCTACGTCTGAAAACTAGGGATCTTGCAAGCTAACCATCAACACCATTGGAGCATCTTCTAACTTTTCAGGTTCATTCTTCACTATCATCTTGCATAAATCTTTCCCGTGCACCAACTTGGTAGGTTTAATCTATATGTCATATTCTTGTACTTTTGCTACCTAGGCTCCTCTCATGTTACATCCTATCTGTTGCTAGGTGAGGATGCTCTTCAGCATGGGTTTAGGCACAAATATAGTAGCGTGTGAATGTAAGATGTAGAATTAGAATTGCTCGAGTGCCTTTACTACCGCGAAAGCATGCTTTTCAATCTGAGAGTATAACAATTCATGATTCTTCAGGGGACCACTCATGAAGGCGATAGGCACTTGTACCTTTTCTTCATTCTCTTCTAGCAAGATGGCCGACATGGTATGTTTCGAAGCATAACAGTAGATGATGAAATCCTTATTAAAATTCGGGTGTGTTAAAATTGGTGCATCCGCTATGGCCTTTTTGATATCATCAAACACTTGTTTATCAGGCTCATTCCACCTGAAACCCTGATTACCCTTCATCATATCCACTATATGTTTAGTGATCTCGGAAAAATCCCGGACAAACATTCTTAAGAAGTTGACTTTTCCAAGGAAAGATTTCACCCTTGTTTTGCTAGATGGAAGACTTAGTTGCTGGATGGTGTTGACTCTTTCAGGATTGAGGTCTACATCGTTCTATCAGATGGTCTAATTCCGAAGGATTTAATTTGAGATATTTTAAGGGGCAAATTTGAATTCGGGAACTTTCACAAAATTGAACAATGCCAAATGACTTTGTATCCTTACTAGAAGTATTCACCGATTGAGAGGCCACCGGCTGATCAGGTACTTTTGGTGGAGGTGTGGTCGAGGAAGAGGCTTTATCCCTCTACAATCTAGACACTCCTTGTTTGCTCTTCTGACTTCTGGTTAACACCGCCAATGAAGATTTGTCCAATGTAGTAAAACAATTACCTCCTCTCTTAGAATCCGATTCATATTCTAGGTAGTAGTTTTCAGAGTCGCCATTAAAACCTGAACTTGATTCTCCTTCGAGAGTGTCTTCTAGACTTTCATTGGTTGTGAGCAATTGCATGTATCTCGTCATCTCCGGACAGGTCTGAAAAAATCCTCTTGCCTCCGAGCTGAAAAAATGACTAAGTGCTGAAAAAATGACTTGCATAGAGAGTTATCTTGCAAATTCAAAATCTTGGCACTAGGTCGGAATCTGACCATGTCCAAGGATAAAATCCTAGCACCCTCCAAAATTCCGCCCCTTTGCAGAGGCGAGCTCCGAGTCCAAATCGGTGGGAAAAGTGAAGGAAATTGCAAAAAATGTTGCTTTTTGAGGTTAAGCAGCCCAAGAGGTATTCCTCTAAGGTTGGCAGATTCTGCCATGCCTTGAGGAAAATTCCTCCAAGGCCGGTGGATTCCGCCATGCCTTGAGGAAAAAATCCTCTCATACCTTGAAATTCTGCCCCAGTTTTGGATAGGAAAAGCTGATTGTGAAGATAAGGCAAGATCATTTTGAGATAAGGGCTGTGAATTGAGACTAAAGATAAGATGAATGAGCGATTTTGAGGTGCTCCAAATGTGAAGAATGTTAAAATTCATCATCTATCTCAGATTTCTGCCTCATGGTTGAGGCTTGAATTGCATTCTATCTTATGCTAAATGGTGAAATAATTGGGTGAGCAATTGAGTTAAGGTGTTTGAACAAGGTTTGGGGGGCAATATACATTGGTGGGAATTTGAAGTAAGGATAAATCCTCAAAGGGTGGCGGATTCCGCGACCCCAAGAGCATTCTATCCTTTGCTTGGTCTGATATCCACCTTGTTATGTTTGTGTTGAGATGCCCCCTTCAAGGCTCCAAAGTTCGAATAAGAAACAAGAGTAAGATGAAGAAGGTGTTTGAAATCAAAGGAGTGAGCTTTGAAGATGGAAGGAGGCTCTAAGGATTCAAGAATCTTCATCTATCTCAGATTTCCGCCAGTAGCGCAAAAATCCTCAAGACATTTCCATTTCCGCAATGATGACAATCTAGAGGAGAAATAAACTTTGGGGCCTACAAATGGGAAGAGATTAGCAGGAGACAATCATAGCCTTGTGTTGAAAGGATGGAAAGCAGTGATAAATCTCCAAAGCCTGAGAAAGAGAATTCCTCAATGGAGGGTGGATTTCGCCTTCCCATGAGGATTTTATCCTCCCCAACATCAAAATTCCGCCCCCTATAGGAAGAGTGATCAAACAGCAGCAAGAGGCAGCTATTTGTTTGGGAATGTTAGACAGTTCCAGAAATCATTTTCTTCCCTAAGCCCAGTTGGCCTTAGAGGCTGAAAAGGATTGAACGCTAGTGATTTTTCATTGGTAATGGGGATCAATGTTAGCCTATTTGGGGTTTGTGCCCCTTCACCTCTTCCACCGCCTGTATAAGAGGAGCTAAATTAAAATCATTTTTGCAAATTCAAGCAAACTCTCCTTTGCCTGCAGCAGCAAGGTATATTCCAGCTGGCTGCAAATCTTTGTCATGTAAAGGCAGCGAATTGCCTCATGAAGGTTGGAGTGTTGGCAGATCAACTTGGGGAGAGATCAAGATTTTGGGAAGAGAACCATAATGGGTGAAATCTGGGCTTGCTGCACACTGAAAACTAGTCTTGTCTCCCAGATTTTAGTGGAATTCATACCAGATTGGAAGATCAAAACTATTTTGCCAATTAAGATCACAACTTGGAGAAATTTGCAAAGAATAGGGCAATTTGGTTCTTAACCCAAGTAAATCTATGATTGAATCCATTTTGTTGCTTTGTTTTGAGTATCATTTTTTTTGAAAATCTTAGATTTCTCTCCTATCCCTTTATCAAATTTATATAAGTATGATACATTTCTTCTCTCTTGGAAGGTGATTTCAAGAAGAAAAAGCTAGGAGACAAGGTGATGCTCAAGCCCTCAAGATTGCAAGCTCCAAAACTTCAAGCTTGAGGACTCCATATGGGAAGAAAGATCCAAGTCAAGTTTAGGTCAAGATGAAGATCAAGTTCATGAAGATGCAAGTGATTCAAGTTATAGCAATGAGAAAGTTTCCAGGAAAGAAGAGGAAGAAGATTCGAGAAGATGAAGCAATTTGGAATATGCCATCACAATAGAAGGCTTGCTAATGTTGAGTATCAAGAGATATTTTCTCTCCACCAAAGGGTTGATCAAGTCTATAAGATAAGGATGATGAGGTGGCACCTAGTTATCTTCTACCAATCAGGAAATTCCAGACATTCATTCACATCTGCCAAGTGTCCAATTTTCTCATTGGCTTCTAAAAGCATTGTAATTTTCTTATTGGCCAACAAGGTGGTGGCCTCATGTATTTGGTTGTAAATTTGGCAACCCTAATTAGGGTTTGAAAGGATCAATCCTGGCCCTTGATCTTGAATCGATCTTGGCCCTTCATTGTATTTGAACATCTATAAAAAGCCAAGGCCTTTTCATTTGTAAAATATTTAGAGGGAGGAATTAGAGTAAATTGGAGATAGTAGAGAGCTAGGAGATTAGAGTAGGCTAGCCAAGGGAGAGACTTGATCAAATGGTTGCTATAATGCTTTCAAGGTGATTGATTATTCATTGTTGGTTCTTCATGGTGAATTACTTAATGTTTCTTTGAAGTGTTGCATGGTTTCCTCAATCTTTCACTTGGAACATATTTCTTTTCATGTTGAAGTGGTTTAGTTGAATGGAAGTAATCGTGCATGTTGCTTGCTTGACATGAACAAATCCGGGCCACTAGCCTCTTGCTGATGGTAGGAGTGCCTTGTGTGGTAAGCCAATGATTGAAAGCACTTAACTTCAATTGATATTCATTCTTTAGTTTGCATCCATTTGATGGGATTGAAGAGGAGATATTGATTATAAAACCATTTGAGTGTAACTTAGAAGCTTGCACTAGGTGGGTGGAGTCGCTGATTAAGCTACAACTAGTAGAGTCCAAGTTCATCCATGCTTCCTTGCATTCATAATTAGGAGTAGAAGTAAAACTTTAAGTTTAAGTTGAAGTGGATGTTTGAAGATCAAAACTATATTTTCATTGCACATTGTGAAGCCAAAACTTTAGAAATGCAAGAGTTGAAATCCAGCAAATGAATAGTGTAAGTCCCCCAAGTGATTACCAGCAAATCACATTTATTTCACTGAGCGAGTATCCACAATCCAAGGAACCTTGAAGTCATTTCATGATCTTACTTTGCAAGGTTAGCATGAGAGATGAGCTTGTATCAAGAGAGGATTGATTATTTGATGTTTCTCCTTCAAACATTAGGTATTTGATTCTGCATGTTGTAGTGGAACAAAACTCACATCAAGTGATATGAAATTTGTGGGCCATTTTTGGCAGATTTTGTGGAGAATTTTGGGCACTAAATTGAGTTTTAGCTGATCCTACAATTTGCAAGTAGATGGACAAATTGAAGTTGTCAATAGAAGGCCCAAATAATTGTTTGAGAATCCAAATGCTTAGTGGGGAATAAGCTAGCACTATCGGGTACTACTATGCCACGAGCTTTCATACTACTAAATTTTATGCCATAACATGTAGAATTAAATAGTTAGTATTTTGAATGAAACACCAAACCTCCAACTCTCTCTTGATTAAGGATGTTCATATTCTAAACAATTTATATAGATTGTGTGATCAAATGAGACAACCCCAATGTTCCTTCTTACTGTGGACTTTCACTCATTTATAATGATGTGATATGCTGAGTATCACAAAGGGATTTAAGTTGTTCAATCAATGGATATCAACTACTTCAACTTCTTTTAACCAAACAAACTATAAAGGGTCAAAGGTTAAGAAAGCTAATCTAATCATAGAATGCAAGAGTTAATGAATGCCTTTGTGACTCTACTAGACTTAGTTTAGCCATCAACATCAACCAAGCTAGTGCGATCTCCTAAGGTAGATCTAAGATGTACAAACTATTACCATTCCATTAACACCATCCATCAATGCATATTAATGTGCAAACAATAATTGAAGTAAAGCTCATGAATATGCCATTCGACCACGCAAGACAAACTTACAATTAACAAGCAGCTAGTGGTTTGTTCTAAGCAAGTTTACCAAAGATGCATCCAAAATATCTTCCATTCAACTAAACACTATTTCTAATCAATATGAAATAAAATCCTAATCTAAGTGAGGATATGTAGAAACCATTGAATACTCCAAAGCAATACAAGTAATCCACCATGAAGACCAACAATGAATTAACAATTACATTGATAGCATTATGGCAACAATTTCAACAAGTCTCCCTTTTAGCTAATCCAATCTAATGAGTTACAAACGAGAAGGGCATGGCCTTTTATAGTTGTTCAAGTACAATGAGTAGCCAGGATTAATTCAAGATCAAGGGCCGAGATTTATCCAACAATGCCCTTATGCAACTAATAGCTACAAGCATTAAATGCTTGCCCAATTACAATAAAGAGTCACCTTGTGGGTCAATGAAAAAATAACAATAAATTTCCAGATCAATCAAAAAATAGGTTAGGTAGAAGCCTTGAGTGGACTCCATAGGTACACTTGGCATGTTTTGATTGGATGTTCTTGGACACATGCAATTGGGATTTTCTTATTGGCGGAGGATGACTAGGCACCACCTTAGCATGCTTATCTCATAAATTGATTGATTTCTTTGCAATAAGAGAAATTTATCTTGATACTCAACATTATCAATCCTTGGATTGATTGTGGCTGCCCAAGTTGTTTCCTCTCAAGGATTTCTTCTACTCTTGGAAACCTTCTCATTGCCATGTTCTTGAATCTTGCACTTCAAATATTTTTTGATGCCTTTACCTCGATCTTCGCCTTGATATTACTTTTGTATAACTTGTTTTCTTGGAATCTTGATTTCTTGGCCGTAATCTCCTTGAAGTGATGAAGCCTTTCATGCAATTGGATTGTTCTACGTGATCCAAATGAACTTGGATTCCTAAAGGGAATTCAATTTGATCCTCTTCTGCATCTAGTCTTGTTTCCTCGATTTCATCTTTGTGGCGCCATTGAGTCTTGCATTTCCACCTTGATCTTCAACTTTGAACTTGCACCCTTACCTTGTTTGAAGCCTCGAGCTGTATCTTGCCACAAATCCTTTGTTCTCCAAGCATCTCCCTCTTCCATAGCCACCTTGCAAAACAAAAGAGGTAATTGTATTAAATCTAAGAATTATATATGAAACTCTGTAAATTTTGCATTTTTTCTTGAAATTATAAAATTAAAGATTTGAAAATTCCCAATTCTAGCCTTTCTAAACTATTTCATCATGTAATTGTTTAAGAAAACCAAGTTCAAGAGAGTGGGCAGATTGCATCATGATTGACTTGTTTTAACTCCAAATAGGCTAGTGATTTTGAAAGGGAGGTGGAAATGGGCATACTTGTACTTGACAAGTGCAGAATCCACACTAGTCAAGTACGACCTTGTACATGGCAAGTGCGGATTCCACACTTGTCAAGTACGGATTCCACACTTGTCAAGTACAAGGTGTTGACTTTACTGATTGCTTTGCAAATTTATAACTTTTCTCCTCTATTTGTTCCATTTTCCTTGAATTTTCACTTGAAACTCTCGCATTTGAAGGTGTGAAAGTGAGGGGGGGGGAGATCTTGCTTGTACTTGACAAGTGTGGATTCCACACTAGTCAAGTACAACATTGTACATGGCAAGTGTGGATGATACACTTGTCAAGTACAAGGTGTTTTGGCAAAGGTGAAATGAGAGGGTCAAGTGGCAGGGTGGAGTACGTAAAATATAACATTTAAATATAAGTCACATTTTTAATTTCTTATACTTCAAGTTATATTTTATGTATAATTGTTAGGATGTTTGAGAGTGGTTTCAGATTCATAGGAGTTATAATGGAGATTTAAAAAATTTCAGACTCAACCAAATTTCAAGAATCAACATGCTTCTGTTAGTGTTCTTTTTCAGGTTAAAACTTCATCTCTTCTTGCTTTGCATCTTCACTTCATCCTTTTTACGCCTTTGCTAATTCATTTCATCACAAATCTCTTGACTCCAATTCCACATCCTTGAATAGCTTGCCACAACTCTCACTTATATCCCTCACTGACTTGACTCCCTAGTGAGCCAAAGTTGCTCAAACTCATCTCTTAGACTCAGAGACTTGAAAATTGCCACTAAACTAAGACTACCTATGACAACTAAGCAGAAAGAGGGTGTCCCCATTTGCAGTGGGGCGATGGTGTTTAAACCTCACAACATCTAGCACCCACCCGAAGAAATGTTCCTGAACATTTCAAGGATAAAACTTGCTTTGAACCTAATAACTTTTGACAAATCTCATTATCACCTATCAGCCATCTAGGAAATGCACTCAAAATGGAAGAAACCACGAATTGAGCTAAGAACCTTCATCCTGGATTACTCAAAAGCGATATATACACTTGATCTAACATGAAATTGCTCTTCATTCTTTTCTTCCATGCGAGCATTGTTCTCTTTACTTAACATATCTTGCATATTCTCACCAAATGCACTTGAAGTTTCCTCATTTGACATGATATTGCCAATTGCTTCTTCTTTAGGAACATTTTGCAATTCTCCATCTGTAATTTCATCAAGTATGGTGTCTAAAAAAATTAAGGATTCTTTGATAAGCGAATCTTCAAATATCTTCACAAGTTGATCATCGAATAAAACCGCAAGTGGTAAGGCCTTTGGCAGTTTGAGTTGATGGTGAATCATGCCACTTGTAACAACTTGTATGTCCTGAAATGTCTTTGACAATGATTCCATTTGCACTTTCTCTATGAGGTCTTTCAACACCCCCGAAAAGACATAGTAGAAATGTTACCTCATAATTAGTTACATAGCATTTGAAGAAGATGCTTTGACATAATTAGTTACCTCAATATTACTTTTTTTGAGTAGAAAAGTGAGATGCTCAATTTTCTTTTTCATGCATTGAGATTCTTCATGACTAATTTTGTTACAAAAGGAACATTTAACTCTCTCAGTAATTGATTTACTTTGTTGAGATGAGTTATCCTTTTTGAAGTTATCAATTTTGTCTTCTTTCTTCCCTTCTTTGCCCTTTTTAGTGTTCTTTTTCTCTCATGTAGCATTTTGTTGCTTTTCATTTTCTGCAATTAGAGCTTGTGCCTTAGTAGATTTCAAATTAACTGTTTGAATTAACTTTTCTTGCTCCCTTGTAAGATCAACAATAAAGTTATGAAGTGATGGCATAGACCATGAGGTACCAAGGGCTCTTTTAGTAGAATAGAAATTAGAGACAAACATAGAAAATTCAGAACCTAGTTTGGAAAATACAGAAATGATTAATTGATCCTCTTTCTTGTCTATTCCACAATCTTCTAATTGCAACTTCAAAGATTTAAATTTAGTGAAGAAGCCCTCTAAAGTTGAAAAACTTGAAGGAATAAAACCTAGGAGTTGAGTTTCCAACTCATGACTTCTAAGTTCATTAATTGTCCCAAATTATGTTTTTAGAGCTCCCCAAACTTCATTGGGTGTTTTCAAGTTCTCAACATTAAACACTAATTCGGGAGATAGGTTTAAACATAGAAAGGCAAACGCTTGGTCAGACTTATTGAAAAACTTTTCTTTGTACTTATTTGCATTAGATTCCTTTTCTGTTTCCATAGTTACCCTACATAACCCTTTATTCTTTAGTACAAGAATGACTTTCAACTTCCAATCATGATAATTGAGAGGTGCTAGAAGTTGTATAGTCACATTAGGATCCATGCGGCTAGACTTAGATTGTTTCTTGTTGAATGCAAAAATGAAGAGCGCTTCGTGAGGAAGTGTGAAAAATAGGAAAAAACACAAAATCCCCTTGATTTTATTTCCCCCCTTATTTTTGGCACTTTATAGGAGTGCTTTGCAACCAAACCCAAAAAAACACTGAAAATGACACTTTATAATGATAGTGCGTGAGTGTCCATTGGATTTGTGACGAAAAAATATGCACTTTTGCAAAAAGTAGCACTCAATTTCTAGTTGTTGAGCAAAAGAAGTTTTTCCTTGATAAATTTTTCTATGGTGAAATAATTTTAAATTCACCAAAAAAATAATTTGCCAAATAAAAATATAAGACCCAAAGTCAAGCCTCCTGGGGTTGGAAAGAACCAAGGGATAAAAATCCAAATGACCAAAGGCTAAACTCTAAAAAACGTGCACCCCTCCCCCATGACATCACCTCCCTAGTTTCTTATGTCATCAAAGTGCTTAAAGCACTTTTGAGATGAACAGTGCCCCAAATGACTCCATCGAACTTGACGACCATCGACCTTTTACAACGTAAAATTATTTCAAATGTCAAAATGGAAACCCAAGCTGTTCTGCCTTGAAATTGATAGGGGCTGCGACATGCAATAGGGGCCACGTCAAGGGTCGTGGCTCAATGTCGGAGCCGAATGCGGCCCAAATCGCACAGATAAGGCTTTGTTTGTAGACTTCTATGGTCCGGTTAGCCCATTTTCCTGTCATAGCAAAAATCTGCTGAAAATGGTCCTCATTTTTGCAAAATCCTAAGAAAGTTGTCATGTCCTCCTACAATATGAAGAAATAGGGTTTATCTATGTTGCAAGGGTTTCAAAA
This sequence comes from Chamaecyparis obtusa, assembly GCA_027943335.1. NCBI lineage: Eukaryota > Viridiplantae > Streptophyta > Pinopsida > Cupressales > Cupressaceae > Chamaecyparis > Chamaecyparis obtusa. Next base: position 146,472 of record BSBK01001201.1, read on the forward strand.
AATCTAGTTTAAACCTTTAAACCCTCCTTGTTCTATTTCTTCATTACTTTTTGGTACCACTTAAGTTCCTTTTCGACACATGTTTTAAGTTACCTTTTTCATGCTTAGTCGCTAGCTTGCTGTTTCTTTTTGAGTGTAAGCATTAACCGTCGTGAGTGGGCAAGTCTGTAAGTTAAAGCCTTTGTCACTAAGTCGCAGACTTTTTGATAGGTTGTTCACTAACCGTTGCGATCTAGTGAGGGTCATGTTAAATCTTTAGTCACCAGCTCGCCAGATGAAGTAGTAGTTAAATGAAACAGTTCGCGAGCTGGCGATGCAGAAAAAAGGTAAATAAAAAGTGTTGCTTGCCAAGTCGCGGGTAAGAAGGCGGTTAGGAGAAAATGTTGGCGATTTGGCAAGAATAGTAGAAAATGCTAGTCGTGGACTCGCTACGGTTAAGAAGGAATGATGAAAAATGTTGGCGAGTAAGCGACGATTTTGCAAAAGGCAAAAGGGGATATGAAAATAGCCAATCATTGTGTGACACCTGTCCTTGCTGACGTCATATTCCCGGACCTAGAGTATTAAAGGCAGTGCAGATTAAAAATGATTGTGGGGCAGGCGTGATGCCTAGAAGGAAAGTGCTCGATGGTTAATGATTGCGGGATCACGCCTTGCCACCACGTGTCCGGACCGATGAAGATTTTAAAAGGTGGGTCCTCGGTGCCAGGTATGCTGAGTTGCTTGTTTTTGATTGGTCGCTAAGGAAGTGATGTGGCAAATAATATTTTGAGTCAAACAAAGGTTTTGTTTGATTATCTTGAGCCGCACGATATGCCGGGAAAGGTGGAGATCGACAACTGTGTTTTAAACTAGTTCATTATCCATTGTCGGTCGGTGAGCCAGAATTGCCAAATCAAATCAGATCCGATTGTTCTCAGGTCATAAACGACGGAGTTGCAGTTGAGAATTGAATGGATTCTGTGGTAGTTGGGCCAGATGTGATCAGATATTATTTTTTTGCTGTGATGAGTCTGATATTTTGTAAAGGGTTTTTCCTTTTGGATGAAGCAGTTATGATTTGGGACAAGTTGCCAAAGAATTCAAGTCCCTCGTACGCGGTGGTAGATGAGATAGTTTGAAGATAATGCTTGCCACAAGGATTTAAAGAGTCATACTATTTGCAGTTCGGCTGCTAGGGTTTTCAAATGTATTTTAAATCAGATTTGTTTATAATATTTTCTAATTGTCTTAGGGTTTTCTCCGTGTCACTTCTGCAATAACTCATTTCCTGATTTCATGTTGTGGTGGTTGACAGTGTTGCCCTAATTTTGCCCTAACTGCCCCTAAGCTTGTTGCAGTCCTTGTTCTTATAAAAGGATTCCCAAGGTCATTTGTGGGGTTTTCTTTTCTCGGGTTAAAGTACTGGTCTCTTTCCAGTTGCTCCTTTTTCCGTTTGTGGATTGACCTACATGCAAAACCAAATAATAGAAAAAGTTCTACTGGTTTTCAGTCAAGCATTGGTAGAAGAGGTCTGTAACCTCTATGTTTCACAGAGATCCTAATGAATCATACAGTTTTCTTGTTTATGTGTGGAGTATTCTATGTTTAGTATGTCACTTTTGTATCAGTTCCATGGTAACTAATACAAAGATTACAGGAATTGCTTTGAATCTTGTCTCCTACTTTAATGGTTTGTAATTTTCTATTGTCTTGTGAATTGACAAGCTCAAGTCCATAGCTGCAGATTTAGTTCTGTATGTCTTGATATGCTTTGATGTTAACTCAGGAAGTTAAGTAAATTCTTGGTGTAAGTTGGCAGAATTGCAGGGTATTAAGGAGGATTGTCGTAAGTAATGAGGTTCTTAGTATAATCTGATTTTCATTTGCAAGGTGAATGATATGAATCAACAATACAGTGAGGAATTGTTCTGAATTTGTCCAATGGATAAAGCACTGATCATAGACATTTTGTCAAACAAATGTTCTTCCTTGTCTATCAATTCTACTCCTAAAACATCAAATTCCAAATCTTAAGTCAATAATTGTGGATTTAATAGCAAAAGCCCCTACTTTATTTGTGAGTAATTTGGTAGTGTGTCTAGCTTCACATCCTATCCCTTTATGTCACAAATAACAAGAAGTATTATGGGCACCCATCTGCTTTGTGAGGATTAGTGGAAAAGTGAAATTAAGTAATCCTAATCCTAGGTACACCCGCTTGAATTCTGCAGAGGTCAACGTGTGTAAAGCCCTTGTGCTTTGTTAATTGGTCCTTGTTCTTGTGTGAATGTACTGATTGTGGGAAGTAAGCTAACCCATAGGTGCATCTCTGCATTTGCAAAATTATTAAAATCTTGCCAAACCATGAGCCAACAAAATGGTGACTCTGCTGGGGAGATAATATATACTTTTGTTGAGATAACCTAGAGTGATTCAGCCCATCCAAGTCACCAACAAAACGGCGACTCTGTTGGGGAGACAATATACTTTTGTTGAAATTATCCAGTCATGTTAGCCCATCCAAGTAATTAGCAAGGTGGTCACTTTATTGGGAAATGATATTTGAAGCAAAGATTAGGCAGGTTTCAAGTTGAGCTGGGCTATTGGCCTTCTCATCTTTTTATCCTGTAAGTTGATCATAAAAACCCAGTTTGATATTGGTTATAAGTTGCCCATGTTCAGAAAAGATTTATATCATCTCACCAAGTGTGAGTGGTGACTCTGAGGTTTCTGTTGTATCAGTTCATGCTTAGAATGAAAAATATGAAGAATGTGCAGTTCTGATAAGCAGTTTTAAGGCCCTGATGAAGTTTTGTTGTGTTGATGGAAAAAGGATACAGAGAGAGTTTTCAGTGGTTAGAATAAATGTCCTCTTCAAGGAGGTGGTGACTCTACAAAGATTTCAGTGAAGCAAGCTTCAGATCCATCAAGGTTTTCGAGTCAACAGGTTGAGTTTCAACCACAACACTTCCAGGTATCTTGATTCTCATGTGCAAAATTCTCTTTTGATGAAAATCAGTTGCAAAAAATTTGGTTCCCTATTTAGTGATTTCAGCACTAGGCAAGGGAATGATAAGTTTTTACTACAAGTTGAAAATATAAGGCCTATGCTAAGTGGGTATGATTTCCATGTATATGTTTGAGAAGTGTCTCACATAATATATAGCCCCTCAGATCCCTGTAGAGTTTTCTCTATTGAAGAATATTTGCCATTAATATTTTGAAGGTTACCCAAATAATGTTCCTCCTAAGGTTAGGAAGTATATACTAAAATATAATGGTGATAGAATGGTTTCAGCATGTGATCATTGAGATAGATTTTCTGGCCTGGTACTTGATGGGTTTGAAATTGAACATGAAGATGTTGCTATGAAATTGTTGGTTAGAACTCTAACAAAGGATGCAAGGGTTTGGTTTTTATCTTTACCAGCATATTCAATTTCTTCTTGGGGAGAGTTGTGTGCTGCTTTCATAGGAAAATTTGGTGATAAAATCAAACCAGACAAGGCAATAGAGGGATTCCTGGACATCAAATTAGAAGAGGGTGAATCAGCTTCGTCTTTTACTATCAGATTTATAGAGGCATTGATTGACATTCCAATGAAATATAGACCAAATGATGAAGATTGTTTGTTGCTTTATCAGAATGCACTCAATGAGGAGATGAGCTCCTTACTAAGAAAGACAGAGCTCATGACATTATATCAGGCTTTTACAGCAGTAATAAATCTGGAGAATGAGTTGAAATATGGAATCCCAAGCGGTATCTTGTATACTAATGCTTCTTGTCATCAACCAGATAATACTGATGATGGGTGTGAAATAAAAAATGAAAATCAATACCAAAACATTGACGTCTTCGTTGATCTCACTAGCCATGTTTCTAGCTATGATGATAATATGGGAGAAGAGAGTTGGTTGCAAACAGCGGTTATTCCTCATATTGATGATGGAAAGGTTAGTAAAAAATATTTTAACAATGCTGATTCAGAGATGGAGATAGTTCCTACTATCACACCATATGGTGATGTTCCATGTCTTTCTAGTAAGGAGGAAGCTGGGGCTATTCATCCACAGTCCTATGACTCAGTGTTTGAAGTTGAATTAATGCACAAAGATAAATCAAAAGGTCCAGTTTCTTCTCAGCCAGGTGAGTTTGTTGTAATCCATGTTGATCATTGCAGTCTATATTTTGATGCATTACTAGATAGATTTTGTATTTCTAGTCCACCTAAAGAAGAAGCAGAAGATGTTCCATACTTTTTGGAGTATGAGTATGATGGTGGTTGTGATTGGAAGAATGTGGGTAGTTTCAAATACAGAGTTACTTTTCAGCCCAGGAATGTTCATATATGTTGGCAGCAAGTTTGTTATGATGTCTTCAGGTGGTTGGTCACATATGTGAATGAAAACCAGATCTTTGATAAAGAAAAGTCTTGGTTATTCTTTCTTTGGTGGCCCGGGGCCACCAAATAAAGTTTTAATCCTGTAAGTTTGTAAATATTTTCCTTTCTGTTGTGTGTTTCCCTTCCTGCTTTCTTGTTTTTGTTCTGCCAGTTTTTTTAGAGGTTTTCCTGCAAGATTTTGTCCAGTGGGTGGTCTGCTTCCTCCAAAGATTCTAAATTCTTGCTATGCTTGCAAGGGGCATACATCCCCAGACAAAGCCACTGTTAGCCCATTTTCCTGTCATAGCAAAAATCTGTTAAAAATGGTCCTCATTTCTGCAAAATCCTAAGAAAGTTGCCATGTCCTCCTGCAATATGAAGAAATAGGGTTTATCTATGTTGCAAGGGTTTCAAAAAATCTTGTTTAAACCTTTAAACCCTCCTTGTTCTATTTCTTCATTACTTTTTGGTACCACTTAAGTTCCTTTTCGACACATGTTTTAAGTTACCTTTTTCATGCTTAGTCGTTAGCTTGCTGTTTCTTTTTGAGTGTAAGCATTAACCGTCACGAGTGGGCGAGTGTGTAAGTTAAAGCCTTTGTCGCTAAGTCGTAGACTTTTTGATAGGTTGTTCACTAACCGCTGCGATCTAACGAGGGTCATATTAAATCTTTAGTCGCCAACTTGTTAGATGAAGTAGCAGTTAAATGAAACAGTCCGTGAGCTAGCGATGCAGAAAAAAGGTAAATTAAAAGTGTTGCTCGCTAAGTTGCGGGTAAGAAGGCGGTTAGGAGAACATGTTGGCGACTTGGTGAGAATGGTAGAAAATGCTAGTCACGGACTCGCTATGATTAAGAAGGAATGATGAAAAATGTTGGTGAGTAAGCGAGGATTCTACAAAAGGCAAAAGGGGATATGAAAATAGCCAATCATTGTGTGACACCTGTCCTTGCTGACGTCATATTCCCGGACCCAAAGTATTAAAGGCAGTGTAGATTAAAAATGATCATGCGGCGGGTGCGATGCCTTGAAGGAAAGTGCTTGATGGTTAATGATCGGGGGATCATGCCTTCATGCCTTGCCGCCATGTGTCCAAACTGATGAAGATTTTAAAAGGTGGATCCTCAGTGCCAGGTATGTTGAGTTGCTTGTTTCTGATTGGTCGCTGAGCAAGTGATGTGGCAAATAATATTTTGAGTCAAACAAAGGTTTTGTTTGATTATCTTGAGCTGCACGATGTGCCGGGAAAGGTGGAGATCAGTCGATTTTTTAAATTTTCAAATTTTGTAAGCAAGGCTTTTCAGAAAAGGAAGTCGGTGAGCCAAATATGCCAAATCAAATCAGATTCGATTGTTCTCAGGTTATAAATGGCGGAGTTGCAATTGAGAATTGAATGGATTCCGTGGTGGTTGGGCCAGATGTGATTAGATATTATTATTTTGCTGCCGCCATGAGTCTAATATTTTGTAAAGGGTTTTTCCTTCTGGATGAAGTAGTTATGATTTGGGACAAGTTGCCAAAGAATTCAAGTCCCTGGTACGTGGTGGTAGATGAGATATTTTGAGGATAATGCTTGCCGTAGGGATTTAAAGAGTCATACCCTAATTTGCAATTCGGCTGCTAGGGTTTTCAAATGTATTTTAAATCAGATTTGTTTATGATATTTTCTGCTTGTCTTAGGGTTTTCTCCCTGTCACTTTTGCAATAACTCATTTCCTGATTTCATGTTGCGGTGGTTGACAGTGTTGCCCTAATTTTTCCCTAAATGACCCTAAGCTTGTTGCAGTCCTTGTTCTTATAAAAGGATTCCAAAGGTCATTTGCAGGGTTGTCTTTTCCCGGGTTAAAGAACTGGTCTCTTCCCAGTTGCTCCTTTTTCCGTTTGTGGACTGACCTGCCTGCAAAACCAAATAATAGACAAAGTTCTATTGGTTTTCAGTCAAGAATTGGTAGAAGAGGTCTGTAACCTCTATGTTTCACAAAGATCCTAATGAATCATACAGTTTTCATATTTATGTGTGCAGTATTCTATGTTCAATACATCATTTTTGTATTAGTTCCATGGAATTGCTTTGAATCTTGTCTCCTACTTTAATGCTTTGTAATTTCCTATTGTCTTGTGAATTGACAAGCTCAAGTCCATAGCTGCAGATTTAGTTCTGTATGTCTTGATATGCTTTGATGTTAACTCAGGAAGTTAAGTAAATTCTTGGTGTAACTTGGCAAAATTGTAGGGTATTAAGGAGGATTGTTGTAAGTAATGAGGTTCTTAGTATAATCTGATTTTCATTTGCAAGGTGAGTGATATGAATCAACAATAGAGTGAGGAATTGTTCTGAATTTGCCCAATGTATAAGGCATTGATCACACATATTTTGTCAAACAGATGTTCTTTCTTGTCTATCAATGCTACCCCTAAAACATCAAATTCCAAATCTTAAGTCAATAGTTGTGGACTTAATAGCAAAAGCCCCTACTTTATTTGTGAGTAATTTGGTAGTGTGTCTAGCTTCACATCCTATCCCTTTATGTCACAAATAACAAGAACTATTATGGGCACCCATTTGCTTTGTGAGGATTAGTGGAAAAGTGAAATTAAGTGATCTTAATCCTAGGTACACCCACCTGAATTCTATAGAGTTCAAAGTGTAGAAAGCCCTTGTGCTTTGTTAATTGGTCCTTGTTCTTGTGTGAATGTATTGATTGTGGGAAGTAAGCTAACCCATAGGTGCATCTCTGCATTTCCAAGGTAATTAAAATCTTGCTAAACCAAGAGCCAACAGGGCCGACAAGACTCAATCTCACATCGTCCATGGCTTGATGAGAGCCGCTCTCCAACTGTGCTGAGGTCGGGAGGGCAAGAGTCGACAAGTAAGGTTGTTGCATACACACTAGGCCTTGCAGACCAAACACAGGGGGTTGTGGCTAAACACAAAGGGCTTCGAGGATACGTAGTCACCCAGCAGATCTAATCGTAGGCCGAAGAACGATGTCCATGCACGGAAATGGAGCCGTTGTGCCAAGTGGTTGCAAGCAAGGGTAGGTTGCCAATTGCGTGCAAACATAGAGGGTGAGTGTTGGTGTCCGTGGACGGATATAGGCTAAGAAAAATCTCTGCAAGGCTCTGATACCATGTAAAAACTTGCAAGATCTAAGAGGAAAAACAAAGCACAATAACATGATTTCACCAAAGTTGACTACTCAATAATGAAAATGATGTGAGTACATTAGGTGAAGGTGCAACCAAGTCCAACCACAAAAGGAGGAAAGAACTGGAGTGGTAGAAAAACTGCCCAAGAAACTAGGATGATGTGTCGAAATGAACTCAACACATCTCTAGTAGACTCCTAAAAGATGACGACTTGTGTAGACAAGTGTCAAATGATCATGGATGACTAATTGGGCTTAATAAGCCTAAGTGTAATAACATAAATAGACTAACACATGCAATACTCCGAAGCAACACAAGTAATCCACCATGAAGACCAACAATGAATTAGCAATTACTATGATAGCATTTTGGCAACAATTTCAACAAGTCTCTCTTTTAGCTAATCTAATGTAATGAGAAGGCCCTGGCCTTTTATAGATGTTCAATTACAATGGGTGGCCAAGATCAATTCAAGATCAAGGGCCAAGATTTATCCAACAATGCCTTAATCCAACTAATAGCTACAAGCATTAAATGCTTGCCCAATTACAATAAAGTGCCACCTTGTGGGCCAATGAGAAAGTCACAATGATTTTGTAGACCAATCATAAAATAGGTTAGGTAGAAGGCATGAGTGTACTCCACAAGTTCGCTTGGCATGTTTTGATTGGATGTTCCTTGACATGTGCAACTAGGATTTTCAGATTGGTAAAGGATGATTAGGCACAACCTTGACATGTATACTTCATAAATTGATTGATTTCTTGGCGATAAGGGAAATATCTCTTGATACACATTATCCATCCTTGGATCGATTCTGGCTGCCCAAGTTGTTTCCTCTCAAGGATTTCTTCTACTCTTGGAAACCTTCTCATTGCCACGTTCTTGATTCTTGCACTTGAAATATTTCTTGATGCCTTTACCTTGATCTTTCCCTTGATATTACTTTTGTATAACTTGTTTTCTTGGAATCTTGATTTCTTGGCCATAATCTCCTTGAAGTGGTGAAGCCTTTCATGCACTTGGATTGTTCTACTCGATCTAATTGAACTGGGATTTCCGATGGGAATTTAAGTTGATCCTTTTTTGCATGTAACCTTGTTTCTTTGACTTCATTTTCGTGTTATCGTTTTGTTTTGCACTTCTAACTTGATCTTCAACTTTTAACTTGCACCCTCACCTTGTTTGAAGCCTCGATCTTGATCTTGCCACAACTCCTTTGTTCTCCAAGCATCTCCCTCTTCCATAGCCACCTTGCAAAACAAAAGAGGTAATTGTATTAAATCCAAGAATTAGATATGAAACTCTTTGTAAATGTTGCATTTTTCTCTGAAATTGTAAAATCAAAGAGTTGGAAATTCGCAATTCTAGCCTATTTAAACTATCTCATAATGCAACTGTTTAAGAAAACCAAGTTCAAGAGGGGGAAGATTGCATCATGATTGACTTTTTTTTTTTTTAACTCCAAATAGGTTGGTGATTTTGAAAGGGAAGTGGAAATGGGCGTACTGTTACTTGGCAAGTGAGGAATCCGCACTAGTCAAGTACAATCTTGTGCATGGCAAGTGCGGATTCCTCACTTGTCAAGTACAAGGTGTTGGCTTTACTGTTTTCTTTGCAAATTTATAACTCGTCTCTTTGTTGCCATTTTCCTTGAATTCTCACTTGAAACTCTGGCATTTGAAGGCGTGGAAGTGGGGGGGGGGGGGAATCTCGCTTGTACTTGACAAGTGCAGATTCCGCACTAGTCGACTACAACCTTGTACATGACAAGTGCGAATTCCGCACTTGTCAAGTACAAGGTGTTTTGGCAAAGGTGAAATGAGAGGGTCAAGTGGCTCGGCGGAGTACATAAAATATAACATTAAAGTATAAGTGACATATTCTTTATTTTTTAAAGTTATATTTTATTTATATACTGTCAGGATGTTTGAGAGTGGTTTCAGATTCATCAAAGTTATAATGGAGATTTTAGATTTTAGGAGATTCGAAAATTTTTTAGACTAAGCCAAATTTCAGGAATCAGCACACTTCCATTTGTGTTCTTTTTCAGGCTAGAACTTCATCTCTTCTTGCTTTGCATCTTCACTTTATTCTTTTTATGCCTTGGCTAATTCATTTCATCACAAATCTCTTGACTCCAATTCCACATCCTTGACTAGCTTGGCCCAGCTCTCACTTGTATCCCTGACTGACTTGACTCCCTAGCGAGCCAATGTTGCTCAACCCCATTTCTTAGACTCAGAGACTTGAAAATTGTCACTGAACTAAGACTACCTTGGACAACTAAGAGAAAAGAGGGTGTTTCGATTTGCAATGGGACGACGGTGTTAAAACCTCACAAGTCCTTTTCAAGCTGTGTATAACTATAGATGCAGCCCTAGAGGAGTAGATGAGTTGAGAAGTACAATCTATTTGGGAAAAGTGTTGTAGCAGAGGTTTTGTTAAGTAAATGCATTAGTTACACAAGTGGTGAAATACAATTTGGAGAAGAGCACATTGAAAAACAAGGGAGATTCTGATCTGAGTAGTATAAATTAAGAATTCAATGTAAAACAAACTGAGAGAGAAAATAATTGGACCTTGTCAGATCTTCAAGAAGTTTGTAACAAATGATTATGTGATAGAGCCTCGGAAGGAGTGGATATCTCGCCTATTTTCGACACTGCTGATTTGAAGCCTTATTATGGGGGAAAAACAGGTGGAGCTTCATATTCTTTAATGAAGTGGATAGGATAATTGGCTGAGAAAGTAATGTATAAGACAAAAGTAGTGATTGACTTTGGGTAATCAAGAAGACAATATGGAAGGAATACAATAATTATTAGGTATACCGGAAGGACAAGACTAGTGAAGAGACGTGGATTAATGCATCTGAAGTTGTTAAGGTTGGAATATCAGACAAAAATTTCATGGAATGTCCATGAGTTGGAGCGCACAGTTAATTTCACTTGGCATGTATGTTGCAAGAGCATCTGGTTCTAGGAGCAAATCTTGTATCACCAATATATGTAGAAGTCTTTTGTGGTTGCTCAATATTTTCTAGTGGTTATGTAAGACTTTTTAGTTGCTACATATTGACTTTCAGTAGTGATGCAATATTTCTTAGTTTCTGTGCAACAGCTCTTAGTTATTGTGGAATAACATCTAGTTGCTGCATAAGATCTTATAGTTTCTGTGCAACAATGTTTAAATGGCATGGTAGAGGTTTTCCTGAAGAATTTTTGTTAAACATGACATTCACATTATGATGGTTGGAAGTCCTCTGCGACTTAAGTCAGGAAAAAATAGATGGATCTCAGTGGTTTTGTCTAGGACGATGTGGCAAGAGCTGTCTGGAATTAAGCAAAATGTGAGTTTTGAACCCAGAAAGTTTTTGTTTAAATGGTCTAGGCAAGAAGCCAAATCCATTTGGAAAGTTAATGTTTAGGGTTCAATGATTTGGGGTGATTATGGACAAGAAAATTAAAAAAAACCTTGCAAGAACAAAAACGGTAACTGCAGAAATGCAACAGGCCATATTTGGTGTAGACATGCCCTAAAAATATGACAAACCTGCAGGATTTGGAAGATAAAAGAAGGGCAGGGGCAAGCACATGGACATAAAAGGGCAGGCTGTTTGAGCCAAGAAGGACGAGGGAGAGAACAGCAAGAATGGAGGTCCAATTGAAGTGAAGAGGAGGAAACGTTGTTTTGTGTAGAAAGAGGAAACCCAGGCTTGCAGACTGAGAATTGGAGGCACACTGTCTATTTACTGCTTGTTTCAGCATGTTTGTAAGCGTTTGAAGGAATATTTTGATAGTTTAAATGCAATAGAAATTGTCTTTGTTCAATTGGCATGCAAATTGTGTTTGTGAATTTATAGTCAAGTTGGTTATTCATCTAGACTGCATCATCTTCTTGTAGAAATTGCAAGGAACCAAAGAAAACTAGTGTGCAACCATTGTTTGCTTGCACAAGGAAGAAGGTTTGGCGATTATAAGGCATTGCTATCAGATTGTCCTCAACTAAATCGAGGCTTAAGAGTATTGATAATATTTGTTATATAATTGAATATCTTATGCAAGTAACATACGTACAAGGTGCTTTTCTTACAGTGATAGGCTGATTTTTCTCAGTTTTTCACCCCAACCATTAGGAATGACAAGCCTGTGGAATTTCAACTTTCCTTTAGCTGGGTTTACTTTCTCTCAGCAGTGCATTTTCTGCATGCATTGCAGAGAATATTGTTGGATTAAAGAAGTTTATATGCTTTTTGGTTGACTGTTTTGTTTATTAGCCATTGTTTTAAATTTCTTCATCAATGTTGTTAGACCTTTGTGATGGAGTAATTGGTATTGCTGCAAAATAATTGAGGCCCATATTTTGTTTTGAGCTTATGTATGGTGCTTATATGTTTACAATAATAATTGTAAGGGCCTATAATTTCTCTTCAAAAGTTCATGTGGCCAGACATTGCGAACCTTAGATTTTGATGGCATACTAGTATTTGCACTTAAAGCTTTGAGCTTATTGCTAATCATTTAGCCTTTGGATTGGAAGATTAAAAGGAGTGTGATCAAGGATTTGAATGTTAAGAAACCCTGACTCGGGTTTTTATATATTCAGGAAAGACGGTCAGAAGCAGCAATAAATTATGCTCGCTTGGAGTTACAAAGATTTTATGGAGTTGCTACCCTTGAAGATTTTCTCAAGGTGATTGTTCAACACTTTGACTTTCCATTTCCTTGGGTTGAACTCTTCTATTTCACATAATGTAATCTAAAATTTATGTGATATAGTCAATTGCATCAGGTCTGTAACTATTTCATTTCATATTTTCTATGAGTTATCTATATATCTTTTTGAATTTGTCATCAAGGCTACTACTGTTGTTCCTCTAAAGTTCACTTGCATTAATTGAAATTGGTTTGACTTAAACAACTACTATATTTCAGTAATTATGAAATTATTTTGTGGATATGCATGCAACTAGCAGAAAATGCTTGGTATAGGAACCTTCATTTGTTGTTGTCTCTTTAGATTATTTTTTTTAGCTTTGATCCACTCTGACTAGATTCTTTGTATATTATCTTGTTGAGTTTCCTATTACATTTGTTAGCTGCTTCGGTCATACTCTTATCTGCACAATCTTTAGATTTGTTCTAGCCTCTCATTGGCGACTTTTATTTTGGCATAGGATGCTGTTGCTTTGCTTGCGTATGAAGATCCAAAAACCTCTGATTTGGGTTACCTACTCAGTTTGACTCAAAGAGAAGCGGTTGCAGATGCAGTAAATGCTATGGTTTTATCAACTAACCCTGCGTTGCAAAATCCAGAACGCGTTCTAACATCATCTCTGGAGAAGTTACTGAAGCAGCTAACACTCTGCAATACAATGAGAAGAGATCTGAATGGGCGACAAGGCGAAATTTTTAATTTGCACAAGCTTTTACATGGGGGTAAGGAAGGATCATGGTTGAATTGGTTTGAAATTCATTCTATATTTGAAGTAGTCTTATTTCACATTATTGGGTGGCTGGTGAACTCTATTTAATCAGATAATTATAATAGCTTTTTTCAGTTTTAATAAATAGGTAATTTACTTCTCCAAGTCATTTGTATCTTGATACTTGATTATGCATGAACATAATTTGCAGCAGGCTCTACAGGACATGCTCTTGGCAAATCTTGAACTTTGATCATCATTCCAAAAGGTTGCAGTTAAGCTTTATGAGGATCTTAACACTTCTACATGACCCCGATTGGGCAGAATTGATTTTCATGATGTTTTACAGTTGTGTGAAAGGGTAGATCAAGCCAGAGCTCTGGGGTTTGAAGTGGTGATAGAGAAGTTAATAAGAGTGGGAGGCTTTGGCATCAATGTTCCAAAATTTATTGTACCAAATATCATCAACGAATGGATGTGATTTGTATAATGTTACTTTGTCCATTCATAATCTTGGATAAATTTTGTCCTTGTGTACAATTTTTTTTCTAAAATTCTTTCTTTGCACTTTTCTTGCTTAAGGGATTTCATTTAAAGCCATAAGTTATTGTATTTGTAGGTATTTTGGTAACAATTTTATAGTGCTTAACATCTAACCATTTTGTTCTGCAGAGGCTGCTAATTTTCCAACATCCCATTTGAGTTATTCCATGGTTTATCATATATGCTAATCAGCTTTTGGAGCTAATCAATATGTGATCTTATGTGTTACATAATATACACTTGTGCATTCAAATATGTTTTTTAGTTGCCAATTTCCTAGTCTGTTGTTATCGAACCTTGATGTGACTTATAACTACAAAACACGTGGATAGAGTTTTTGAATGCCTTAACAAGTCATTTAAGAACTCAAAGCCTTAATAGTTTTTAAGATTTTTGTTTTGATACACTAACTTACATGCAAAGAGTCATTTATTTCATCCCTGTGCTTTATTACACTACATTTATTTAGTCTCATCTTTGCTAGAGTTGCAACTAGAACTCCATGTGTGTGTGCGCGTGTACACATGCACTTGTTTATCCCATGTGCAGTTGTGATTGATCCTTATACTAGGTAAAATTAAGTTGAGCACAAAATCTCTTCATCTACTTTTTAATTATAGTTTTGTATTGAAGAAAGTTAATTGCAGATGTTTTAAGAGAGGATAATCATATTGCAGTTGTTGAGGCCAATATACAAAAACCATTATAAATCACTTTATTCTTCAATTTTAGTCACAAGATGATCTAGGTGAGGGTTGAACACCATCCTTTGCATGGTCCTATGCATGGGTGAAAATAGTGCAGGATATTCCAACCAATTTTACCTTGGTCAGGAAATGTTTATCCAATGGGGAAATTTGTTGTTGCTTTGTTAGCTAGTGGTTGGTTTTGAGAGTGTCTTGCAAAAGATTTGACAAACTCACCATATTGGAAATGATGTTAAATGCTTCTTGACCACAAATTTTGAAAAACATGAATTGATTAAAGACTAAAATGCAATTATTATTTATAATGATCATTGATTTTAATCGTTGTTCCCAATCTAAAATTCTAAGTTATTACTACTTGATACACATGCTTTTAGAGTCAAATTGTCATCAATTGTCTTGTCAAATTGAAACTCGTTGCTGGTTGAGTGGTAAGGGCATTGTGTTTGGATCTAGTTTCAAATGAACATTCTTTGTAAATTGTTCAAGTCTCACATGGTTCAAGTTTAAGATGAATTAATTCTAGATGATGATGGCTATGACTTAGAGCTGCAAGACAATGCAATGGTGAGTAAAAGCAAATAAAAAAGTCTTATGTGCATTGTTTTTAAGGTGACGACGACTCCAACAAGCATGGAATTGAGCTCAGATAATTGTGAGGATAAACAAGTGGCAATACAATCAATATAAGGAATTGTCTAATGGAGTGGCGATGGTTTCACAAACTCTAGTAATAGATAGATAGTCGAAGATAATGTATATGTAATAGTAAAATGGCAAGAGTGTAGGAAGAACAATATGGTATGCTCAAAAGACACAAAATGGATGAAGAGAGTGAACTCCTCTCAACAACACAAAGCCCAAGCTCGATGGAACGAAGATTGATCAATAATGGAAACCAATATCAAAGAGTTGCAAGCTGCTCCATGTGGAGAGAAGTTGTTTATCAGAGCAAAATGCAATGGTGAAGTGCTTACAATGTGTAATCAAATCTTTGAACTGTGTAGAAGAGACCCAATGGAGCTTGAAAATGGGACTATATTGAGTAAATTAAAAAATGGGCGTCGGTGGGTGACATATTCGGGCATTACAATTGCAGGGTCGTAGTTTGTAACATCTCAATAACGTTGTACGTTTCCAAACTCACAGATGAGTGTGTGTTGTGTGGATGTCTCTGCGACATGCATGTGTCCTATGCCCGACAGGCCACATGGATGAGATTGCGAAGTAGGTGGTGAGTAGACATGTCGAGTAGGTGCGGGTGGATGACTTGGAATTTTAAGTCTTAAACTAACGCGAGGGTAATGCTAAATGGTAATTTACACCCGGGTGCAAATTTATGCCATTACATTATGCCCCTACTTTAGCGAGCTATTGTGTTAGGAGAGAGATGTGAGCTAAACTAAGAGAAAAGTTACTCGACTTACCTGTGGGGATTCCATCATGTGTGGTTTCCCCAATCTAGGAAGCCTTGAATTGCTATTGAACTACATCCAACACAAAAGTTCTAGACATGTGTGTTGAATGATGAAGACAACCTGTAGACCCAAGACCATCGATGGTATGCCGATATGGATGGCACATTGTTTTATGCCTAGATAGCTATATGTATTGGAATTGTTTCCAGACGTGTTGTCATTGATGTCAACATATGTTTCAGAAGATTGACTATATTTGATGTTGCAGTAAAAATGGTTAAGACATGAACAAGCAGAATCATCATGGTTGTACAGGCTATGTACGACATGTCTGACTTTGTGAGCTTGGATGTATGTTTTAGGAGTTTAGATCTTATATCTAAGATCACATGCATTAATTTAATCAAAATAATAAGTTACAACAGTTTTGGTACAGACTGGTTGTAGGAACAAAAACAAAGGTCTGTGGCAGAATTAGTCTTTGAATTTCCGTGTTTACTTGGATGTGAGATGGATTCATGTTATGTGCATTCAGGTTATGATAGAAGACTCATTAAGGAATAATTTTCCTTATTCCTTGATGGTCGTGCTCTTGGTGATGTCAGTTGTAGCGTGTGACCTTGTGAGGTCCTATTTGGTGCCGACCTATGAGATGTGGCGTGTTCTATCCTATGCAAAGATAATTTGTGGATTATGGAGTATGTTGGTTGATTGATGATTGTTATTTGCTTGTCCAAGATCTTGTGTGTATCTTGACAAGAGTTTATGTAATCATTTTTATTAGGAAAGTTGAAATTGGTGCCGACTTAATAAATAATTTGCACCTTGTATAAATGAGTGAAACAAGTGATGAAAAGTGTGTGTGACAATGCATGGATGAGAAAGTGTGGATGCGAGGACTGCTAGATGTAGAGTAGGCATTGTGATTATTGTACTTCATTGGAATTGTTTTAGCAAAAGAGTTGTTAGTCGGTTCATTATAAGTTATCAATATATTTATATACTTACATTTGGATAGTGGTTCCAAAAGGTGGGTTTAACCTTCAAAAGGTGGATTTAACCTTCACAGTAGACAAGTTGCTTCGAGCGAAGAATGACTCGTTTTATCAACTTCTAACAGGGTTGCTGACTTAGAAAATAGTTTGTCCTTTAATAGGTACTTTGTACTGGTTGTATTTATCTGCTCCTAATAGGGCAAGATCTTGTAACTGAGATACTTTATTATTAGTGCATTATATTGTGGGTTTCATGCCCAATGGGATTTTTCCCCTAACAGGGTTTCCTCGACAACAATTCTTGGTTTTCTAATCTTTGTTACTTTTGAGGTTTCAGATTTGCATTCAATGTTTTGATGTGAAAAGATAAATTTTATGATAAGGACATACAATTGATTCATCCCCCTCCCAGTTGTATCTAACAATTGGTATCAGAGCTCTTGGTCCTCAGACGGAAAGCTTGACTGCTTGAGGTGATCTTAAGATGGCTTACTATAGGAAGGATAGTCCTAAATTTGATGCTGAAAATTTTGACAGTTGGAAGAACAAGATGAGGACACATTTGTTATGCCTAGGAATTGATTATTGGATGATTACAAAGAATAAAGAATAGATTATTGCAGAAAGTGATTTGTCTAATGCAACTGATGATGAAAATAAGATATTTTTTGTAATATGGTTGCAAGGGAAGCTTTGATAAGTGCACTATTTGATGTAGAGTTTACAGAGGTCAAGGACCTTGATTCAACTCATGAAATTTGGGAAAGAATAGAAGCACTTTATGGAGATAAGTACACCAAGTAGGCAAAGTTACAAAATTGCAAGACAAAGATGGAAAATCTGAAAATGCGAGAAGATGCAAATGTCAGAGCTTATGTTCAAAGGGTCTTAGAAGTTGTTATGGGGATTAGAAATTCAAGAGGCACTTATATTGAAGAAGAGGTCATTGCAAAGATTATGAGATCTTTGACACCTACTTACAAGACCAAAGTACATGCAATTGAGGAGATCATTCCATTGACTCAAGAATTCAATATAGAGATGTTGATAGCTAAGTTAACTACCTTTGAGGCCGCAAAATTACAAGATTCAGTACCTAAAATAGAAACTACATTTAAGGCAATTGTTCACAATGATAAAAAGACCTCATCAAGCCTTACGAGCACTAGTAGAGTCAACAAATATCCCGAGCTTGAAGATTATGGATATGAACTAATGGAAATAAAGGAGGAAGACAAGAAGATAGACGAACTTGTTGCTTTGATTGCCAGAAAGGAGAAAAGAGGTAAGGGTAAATTTGAAGGAAAATTACCTTTGAAATATTTTTCTTGCAATAAAGTTGGTCACTTTGCATCTAGATCTCCTACAAGGGTCTCTAAATACAAACCTAAGTTCACAAGGCCAAATTTCTATGATGAGGAATGCTATTATGCTAGTGAGGTGTTTTCGATGATGATCCAACAATATATGAGATTGGGTTTGTAGCTATAAAGGATGATGAACCTATTCATGAAGAAAAGGCCTTAGTGTCACATGTTGAAAGAAAACCCGAATGGATCATTAATAGTGGATGCTTACATCACATGATTGGTGATAAAGATAAGTTTGTTCGGTTAAAAATGCATGATGATGGAATTGTCAGATTTGGTGAAAATGCTCCTAAACTGATTGTTGGAGTACGATCTATTTATCTAGATGGAAAGACTAACACTGATGATGTGTTTCTTGTTGATGGGCTTACACATAACTTGTTGAGTGTTGGACATCTTATGAATAAAGGTTATCAACTGCAATTCAGAAATGTAACATACACTATCAAAGGACAAAAGTGAAACTTGATTGCATTAGGAACAAAGACAAGAGGTAATGTGTTTCAATCGAATACCATAGAAGCAAGATGTTTTATTGCTCAGGTTGATGCATGATGGCTATGGTATAGAGGATTTTGTCATGTGAATTTTGATAACATTGTGAAGCCCTCTAACACTATGTGAAAAGAATGTGTAATGGGAAAATAGATAAAAGATAGTTTTCAAAGAAAGTCATTCACTGCCAAAAGGAAGCTAGATCTGGTGCATATAGATCTGTGTGGTCCTACAAGGACTGGATCTTCTTATGGTGAAAGGTACTTCATACTATTTGTTGATGATCATTCTAGAATGATGCAAGTTGCTTTTCTTAAAGAAAAATTAGAGGCATTTGACAAGTTCAAGATCTACAAGGAAAATGTAGAAAATGAATCAGGTCTGAAGATAAAATGTTTGAGGTCAGACATAGGAGAGTTGACATCAGTTGCATTTAATTCATACTACGAAGAACATGAGATGTACTGGCTGACTTCTGCTCCTAGGACTCCACAATCGAATGAGATTGTAGAAAGAAGGAACATAACTATATTGGATGCTACTAGAAAAATGATGACTGAAGGAATTGCATCACATGTGCATTGGAGGGAAGCAGTCAATACTATAGTTTACACATTGAACATGATTAAGATCAGGGAAGGTAATACTAAAACATCTTATGAACTTTGGCTTGGATATACTCCTACTGTGAAATATTTCAGAATCTTTGGTAGCAAATGCTTTATCAAAAGAGATGATGAGGTAGGAAAGTTTGATTCAAGAAGCGATGAAGGTATCTTTCTTGGTTACTCTACCAAAATTAAAGCTTACATATGTTTTAACTTGAGATTGAGAAAGATGGTTGAGAGCATTAATGTAAGAATTTATGAGAAGTTTCAAGCTCAAGAAAGAATCTGTGACCAAAACTCAGAAAAGACTATTGAACAATGACAGACAAATATGTGCGACTGAACAATCAGAAACTCCTAAAACTCCAAGGTATGTACCAAGAAATCATCCTGAAAATCAGATTATTGGTGATAGGAATACAAGCATGTTAACTAGATCTAAAGCTAGAGAGGAACTATGTCTGATTTCACAAGTGGAACCTAAATCTACCGATGAGGTTTGTAAAGATGAATCATTGGTTAATGCAATGAAAAAAGAACTGGATTATATAATAAAGAACAAAACTTGGGAATTGGTTCCTAGACCTGAAGGAAAGAATGTTATTGGAACTAAGTAGGTATTCAGAAACAAAATGAATTAAGAAGGCATAGTTATGAGGAACAAAGAAAGATTGGTCTGTAAAGGATACTCTCAGCAAGAAGGAATAGACTTTGAAGAAACTTTTGCATTTGTGGCTAGATTGGAGGTAGTAAGACTATTTCTTGCTTTTTCTGCCTACAAGGACTTCAAAGTGTATCAAATGGATGTGAAATAGATGATCTAGAAGAAAAAGTTTACATTGAGCAGCCTAATGGTTTTCCCTTGACAAATGACAAAGACATGGTTTGCATATTGAAAAAGGCTCTATATGGACAGAAGAAAGCTCCTAGAGCTTGGTATGAACGACTTGACATGTATTTATTACATCTTGGTTTCGAGAAAGGTAGTGCAGATAGTAATTTATATTTGAGAACTAGCAAGGATGTAGTCTTTATCATAGAAGTATTTGTGGATGATATTATGTTTGGAGAAAATGATGAAATGAGCAATAAAATTGCTGAAGAAATGAAAGATGAATTTGAAATGTTTATGATTGGTGAAATGAAGTTCTTTCTAGGTTTGCAAATTACACACAGTAAACATGACATTTTCATTTCTCAAACCAAGTATCTCAAGAAGTTATTGAAAAAGTTTGGCATGAAAGATTGTAAACCTGTTGGAATACCTATGATTACTGGGTGCAAGCTTACAACAAATGATGAAACTCAAAGTGTCTATCAAACAAATTACAGATCCATGATTGGAGGATTAAAATATTTAACACATACTAGACCAGATATTGCAAATGCAGTTGGAATTGTTGTGAGATTTTAAGAATATCCAAAAGAGACTCACTATATTGTAGTAAAAAAATATTTAGGTATTTGAAAGGTACATTGGAATTTGGGTTGTGGTATGCTAAGTTAGATGACTTTACCCTACATGCATACACTAATGCAGATGGGGAAGGATGTATTGATGAAAGTAAGAGAACCAATGGTGGTGCATTCTTCCTTGGAAAGAGGTTAGTATCTTGGTTAAGAAAGAAGCAAGATTGTGTTGCTCAATCTACTACTGAATCAAAGTATGTGGCTATACTTTAAATTGTTCACAGGTTGTTTGGATGAAATGGATGTTGAAAGATATTGGAATAAGCTTTGAAGAACACGTTGTTATTCATTGTGACAATACAAGCACAATCAACATGTCAAAAAATCCTGTTGTGCAATCAAAAACCAAACATACTTCAATGAAATATTATTACCTGAGAGAGAAAGTTGCAGAGAAGGAAGTCAGAGTTAAGTATGTTAGTACAAAGAAGAAATTAGTAGATATATTCACTAAACCTTTGCCAAAAGATATGTTTGAGTATCCCAGAGGTACGCTTGGGGTGAAAACCCCTCATTGCGAGAACTAGATGATGCAAGAATGCATCAGTCCAGTAGCTATTAGAGTTGTATTTCTCATTGGACTTGATGCTTGGATGCACTCCTCGGGGGGAGTGATCACATGACATAACATCACTTATCTAGGTGATTTGGCACCTGTTTGTAGGCATGAAGATTTGAAAAAGCTACATCTTGTAGTGGTGGGATATTCAGAAGGAAAAGTAAACCTTTGTCATTGACATCAAAGGGGGAGAGATACAAGAAAAGACCTTATTGGTTCAGGGGGAGCTATGTAGAGGATGTTGAGATGATTGTTGGGTTGATGGTTTTTCACATATGTTGCCATCAATGTCAAAGGGGGAGGTTGTTTGATGTAGTGGCATTCTTGGGTATTCAACAAATTTGCATGGTGGTGTGTTGAAGTGGTTCTGTGTTGCTCGGTTGCAGCTTTGATCGACGATCTCGGTCATTGAAGAAGTTCGGTCGCTGAAGGAACTCAGTAAAACTTTTGGCACTCGGTGGAACATGTACTCGACGATGCTTGTGGTGCTTGGTTTACGTGCTTGCTCGGTGATGCCTAGTGTGCTCGGTTGTTTTACTGGTGCTCGGTAGTTCTGGTTTACCGACTGGAGTTCTTTGAGTTTTGGTTGGCTGACTTGGTGTATTTAATGTTGGTAGCTTGTGTTGTATTCTCCTATGTGGATCTAGAGGCTGACATGGAGAATTAATTGTTTGTAAGGCTATTTGTGAGCCGACTGTTGTTGCATTTAATATTTGTTTGTAGTAGAAGCCGACTTGGCTTAGGAGTTAGTTGTTTCTTCTAGCCGAATTGTGGTTGAAGAATTGTATTTAAGGAGTGTTTGGGTAGATGTTTAAGAGAGTCAGTTGGGAGTAAGCTAAGGAGGATAACAGTTAGATCTTGTGAGATCTTGAAGATTAGATTGTTTATTTGATAGTTGTAATAGAAGAGCTAGTGGTTGCATGCTTGGAGACAAGGAGATTGCTTAGAGGCTTGCGAGCTCAAGTTTATATTTGCCTTAGGGTTTCCATCAATTGCTGATATGTTTTAGAGTTGGACTAGCTAGGAGATTGCAGAAATACTTTGTAAGTGATTGTATTTGGCCCTAACTCGGAAGGCCTTACAACCATGCAAGTTGAATGAAATTCTATTTGAAGCATTATATTGTTGTATTCCACTATGGTTGTTTTTATTGCTGGTGTAGACTTGGATTGTCCATTTTTGGATTCTCCTTGCCTGTCCTACGTCAGGTGGTATCAGAGCTTGAAGTTCTCGAGTGTGTAAACCAATCTTCGAGTTGAGGCAGTTTGCACCAGGACCTTGGTTAGTGATTTGTTGCCTTGGGTTTTCAAAGATCTTGAAGGATGCCTCCGAGAAGATTGGACCCTAGGGCAATTACAGATCTCTGTGATGCTGCGGAATTGAAGATTACATAGAAATTTAAAGTACATTTTAGATCTGAGATGGAACAGATGAAGAATGACATTTTCGCTGAGGTCATGAGAGCTATTGCTGGTATGCCGAGGAATCTTGGTACTGAAGATGGTTATGAGGAAGCTGCTAGATCTAGTGGAGATGATTGGAGAGACAGATCTAGTGAAGACAGAACTAGTCGGTTGCATAGATCTGGAGCTCGGTTAAGTACTAGTTACCAAATGGAAGTTTCTACATTCTTTGGTACTTTGAGACCTGAGGATTTGATTGATTGGATTGGTGAATTAGAAGATTTCTTTGAGCTTGAAGAAATTGAAGTCCTCTTAGAGTAAGATTGGCACATACTAAGTTGAAAAGACATGCTACTCTTTGGTGTAAAGAATTACAAAGAGATAGAGAAGATGAATGTGAAATGAAGATCAATCAGTGGAGGTTGATGGTGACTAAATTGAAAGCTAAGTTCATACCTGCCAACTATGAGCTTGACTTGTTTAAGAAGTTGCAGAATTTGAAGCAAAATTTTTTGACTATGGAGGACTATACCGAGGAGTTCTATAAGTTGACTATGTGGTCTGGACACAGAGAATTTGGTAAAGAAAAGGTAGCTCGATATGTGAATGGTTTGAGATTCAATATTCAAGATGAGCTTGGTATGATGAAGATTAATTCGGTTGAAGATTTTTATTAGTATGCTCTGAAGGAAGAAGATAAGTTGAAAATGAGACAACATGGTAATTCTCGAGGGAAGGAGAAGCTTGATCACTTGGTGAAGGATAAACTGATTGTTGAAGATGAACTGAAACCTGTGGAGCCGAAAAAGAAGATAGGTAGGGTTATCTTTAAGGGCACTTGCTAGAATTGTGGTGAAGAAGGACATAGATCTTTTGAGGGCACACAGAAGAAGTTTGGTGATCAAAGGAATGCTGTGGTGAATGAGAACATTCAGAATGAACCTGAATCTCAGAACTTGCTGGTTTGAAGAACATTGCTCGATGCAAAGGTGGAACCTTGTCAGAGGAGTAATTTGTTCAGAACTCGGTGTAAGTTAGGAGGTAAACTTTGTGATGTAATTGTGTATAGTGGTAGTACTGATAACCTTGTAGCTGAGGAGATGGTTCATAAACTTGGTTTGAAGAGAATGAGACATCCTTATCCTTATAGGATTGGCTGGTTGCAAGATGTTCATGCTCTGGAAGTAAGGGAAAAATGGCTTGTTGGTTTTCGGATTTTCTAGTATAAGGATCAAGTGTTGTGTGATATTGTGGATATGAGTAGTTGTCACATATTTCTCGGTAGACCTTGGTAGTATGATTGTAGAGCTATGTATGACTGTGTCAAGAATGTGTTTACTATTGAGAAGCATAACATGAATTTTTCCCTGATGCCTTTGCTGGATACAACACTCGGTAGGAGAAACCTGAACTTTGGTAGCTGAGATGAGTTGAAGAATTCTGAAAGGATTGATCAATATGGAGAACAGACCCGTGTGTTGTCAAGGAAAGACTTGAAAAGATAGAGGAAGCAGAAGTGGAAGAGTATGCAAGGTGAAGACTTGAAGGACTTGTATGTGAAGAACCAATTCAGGGTTTATGTGCTGAATCCCAAAAGATGTTCTTCCAGCCTATGAGAACATATTTTCTAACCTCCGGTGTATGATGCAGTGGCATTCTTGGGTATTCAAAAAATCTGCATGGTGGTGTGTTGAAGTGGTTCTGTGTTGCTCGGTTGCAACTTTGACAGAGGATCTCGGTCATTGAAGAAGTTCGGTCGCTGAAGGAACTCGGTTAAACCTCTGGCGCTAGGTGGAACATGTACTCGACGATGCTTGTAGTGCTCGGTCAATGTGCTTGCTCGAAGATGCCTAGCATGCTCGATTATTTTATTGGTGCTCAATAGTTCTGGTTTACCGACTGGAGTTCTTGGAGTTTTGGTTGGCCGACTTCGTGTATTTAATGTTGGTAGCTTGTGTTGTATTCTCCTATGTGGATCTAGAGGCCGACATAGAGAATTAATTGTTTGTAAGACTATTTGTGAGCCGACTATTGTTGCATTTAATATTTGCTTGTAGTAGAAGCCGACTTGGCTTAAGAGTTAATTGTTTCTTCCAACCAACTTGTGGTTGAAGAATTGTATTTAAGGAGTGTTTGGGTAGATGTTTAAGGGAGTCAGTTGGGAGTAAGTTGAGGAGGATAACAATTGGATCCTGTGAGATCTTGAAAATCAGATTGTTTATCTGATAGTTGTAGTAGAAGAGCTAGTGGTTGCATGCTTGGAGGCTTGTGAGCTCAAGTTTAGATCCACCTTAGGGTTTCCATCAATTGCTGATATGTTTTAGAGCTGGACTAGCTAGGAGATTGCAGAAATATGTTGTAAGTGATTGTATTTGGCCCTAACCTGGAAGGCCTTACAGCTGGGCGTGTTGAATGAAATTCTATTTGAAGCATTGTATTGTTGTATTCCGTTGTTGTTGTTATTGTTGGTGTAGACTTGGGCTATCCATTTTTGGATTCTCTTTGCCTACCCTGCGTCATTGTTGGAATTGTTTCTTGACATGTGTTGTCTTTGATGTCAACATATGTTTCAAAAGATTTATTGTATCTGATGTTGCAGTAAAATTGGTTAAGACAGGAACATGCAAAATCATCATGGTTGTATGGGCTATGTACAACATGTCTGACTCTGTGAGCTTGGATGTATGGTTCAGAAGGAGTTTAGATCTTATATCTAAGATCACATGCATTAATTTAAGCAGAAGAGTAAGTTACCACAATTTTGGTACATACTGGTTGGAGGAATAGAAACAGAGGTCTGTGGCATAATTAGTCTCTAAATTTCTGTGTTTACTTGGATGTGAGATGGATTCATGTTATGTGCATTCAAGTTATGATAGAAGACTCATTGAGGAATAATTTACTTTATTCCTTGATCTTCGTGTTCTTGGTGACGTCAGTTTTAGCATGTGACCTTGCGAGGTCCTATTTGGTGCTGACCTATGAGATGTGGTATGTTTACCTTATGCGAAGATAATTTGTGGATTATGGAGTATGCTGGCTGACTGATGATTCTTATTTTCTTGTCCAAGATCCTGTGTGTATCTTGACATGTAATCATTTTTATTAGGAAAGTCCCAATTTGGTGCGGACCTAATAAATCATTTGCATCTTGTATAAAGGAGTGAAACAAGTGATGCAAAGTGTGTGTGACAATGCATGGATGAGAAAGTGTGGATGTGAGGACTGTTGGATGTAGAGTAGGCATTCTGATTATTGTACTTCATTGGAATTGTTTTAGCAAAGGAGTTGCTATTAATTAGTTCATTATCAATTATCGGTATATTTATATACTTACATTTAGACAATGGTTCCAGAAGGCGGGTTTAATCTTCACATTGGACAATTTTCTCCGAGCGAAGAAAGGGTCTTCTTATGAACTCCTAATAGGGTTCGTGACTCAAAGAAAAGAGTCTATCCTTTAACAAGGACTTTGTACTAGTTGTATTTATCTTCTCCTAACATGGCAAGATCTTGTAACTGAGATACTTTATTACTAGTGCATTATATTATGGGTTTTATCCCCACTGGGGTTTTTGCCTTAACATGATTTGCTTGACAATTATTCTTGGTGTTCTGATCTGTGTTACTTTTGAGGTTTCAAATTTGCATTTAATGTTTTGATGTGAAAAGATAAATTTTATGATAAGGACATACAACTAACTCACCCCCCCTCTCAGTTGTATCTAACAATATGATAGGACAATTTTGATAGTGTTCTGACATGTGTAGTGAATGCTAGATAGGCATGTGATAGGGAGACTTTAGATGTTGTGCTGACATGTGTAGTTAATGCTAGATAGGTATGTGATAGGGTGACTTTAAATCATGCGAGTATGCATATCGTTAGACTAGATTGGCGTACGATAGGGAATGATCGAGACACTGAGATAGTGATTTGACCCCCATAGAGGTAAACATTGAGATAGTAGATTGACCCCCACAAAGGCAGACACTACAATCAAAATATGAAAATTCATGAAAAAAACTTGTGATATAGAGACAATATGGGTGCTAGATAAAAGCCAAATTAGACACAGATAAAATAGGCCCCCCTAGGGATGGACTATGTTGATAAGAGGGGAGCATACACCATTCCAAGGAGAGAAGAGATATTGTGGCATGAAAACATATGAGATGTTGGTATGAAATGTCACTTCTTGACAAGTGACACATGATTTCCACAACATTTGCACAAATACAAGGGGATCCAATGGATTGGCATTAGAACCTAGAAGAGTAAGATATGCATCTTCTCTTAGGATATTTTTTTTGGTAAGTGTCTAGCATATCCCCTCGAGATTTGTGACATCATCTAACAACCTTTTGTGAGATCCTTAACTAGAATGGTAGTGATTTCCTAGAAAGATACATTTTTTGTTAGAAACGATCAACTCAAGTCCCTTCAAGTGGTATCAGAGCGGGGTCATAGGTTCAAATCCCTTGAGGTAATGTTGAGGGGGACATCATTGGTAAGTTTTGAACATAGACCCTCAGGATTTGTGACATGGTCTAATAGCATCTTATGAGATCCTTAACTAGGATGGTAGCAATTTCTTGGAAATATGCGTCTTGATCCATGGATTTGGATAGTAATTGGACTCCATGTGATCGTTGTGTAGGCAGTGATGTTAACGATGACTGACTAATCATTATGAGGTATAAGGTTGGGCTAGCCAACCATTCCAATCTTGCTCATTGTCCAATGAATCCAATGTGTTGCCCGAGACTCCTCATATTGAACTATGTAATATCTCTTCCATCAATCCTCACGATCCGTTTGAGGGGGTCATAATCTCACAATCAACCCAATGCTTGTGTATTTCTCCAACCCACTCTCCCTAACAAGAGCTACTCTTTGGCCTACCTTAATACTCAAACTAAACTTATTGAAGATCATAATATCTAGGCAAGATGGGTACATTCTAGACATCAATATTTCCCTTGAGATTTTCTAGTTTGTCGCCCTTTTCATCCTTGACATTAATACAAGTCTCTATAGAAAATGTTGAAGACAAAAATGAATGCATTAGAGCCCTCAACTATGTCGATGGTCATGCTGTCGGCTTGAATAGGTGAGAGATGCATTCAACATAGAGAGGCTCTCTGACACTTGAGAACTAGTCCTGCAAACCATGATTGCTTCATGTTGTCTTTGCGAGGACGCTCCTATGTGTCTTTGAAAAGATTGAGGATATTCTCTTGAGAAGAGAAGGCTATGATTATTATGTGGTTGTTGGGTGCATTTTATAGAAAGTTTTAAAGCCTTTTTAACAAATCTTGTGATAACATTGCAATCATGGCCATGTGACTTGACATCTCTTTGAGGCATTATATCGAAAAGTATAGTGCACTCTTTCTATGCATATTTCCATGTATTGCATGTAGTTCAAACTATAATATCTGACAAAAATCTTACTCATTCTTTATGCTTCAAATGTATCCAC
Organism: Chamaecyparis obtusa; assembly: GCA_027943335.1. NCBI lineage: Eukaryota > Viridiplantae > Streptophyta > Pinopsida > Cupressales > Cupressaceae > Chamaecyparis > Chamaecyparis obtusa. The sequence goes on from BSBK01001201.1 coordinate 174,470, forward strand.
CATTTCAAGGCTCCCATTTTGGTACTTCTAGTTGTGATTAGTGCAAATCTAATCTGTTTTGAAAGGCATAGACATTCAAACATTAGTGCAAACCTAATCTGTCACTATTTGATTTGCTCTCGCTTTAGGGATGTGGGTGTGCTCTCGAATCACTTGGAAGGAGGTATCCGGATTGATTAGGGATCATAAGAATCCCATAGTGGCACAAAACTGAGTATAGAACACCCATTTTACCCCTAAGGCCTTAAGGATCCTAATGAGCTTAAAATGCAGATTATGCTATGAATGTTTATTCTAAGTTGATTTTAGTCCAAAATAGATATGATATGATGTAATAAGCTATGAAAACCAATAAATGAAACTAAGATTCATCCATTATTCTAAGCTAAGATTTGTTAGAAAGCTTGAAAAATAATGAAATCTAACAATTATGCTAAAAGCTTAAGATGATCTAAGAATAATCTAACATTATAACACTACTTAGTATGATTATGTGAATTGGTTATTTTCTCTAAGAAGAGGAGGGTATTTATAGGATTTGAGGAAGGGCTTGGGTTAGGAGGATGAGTTAGGGTCAGAGGTAGAGTTAGGAGTAGAGTTAGAGGTAAGGTTTGGGGTATGGTAGGGTTTACCTTGGGTTAAGGTTGCTCACACATTTGTGTGCAACACTAGGGAAGTGTGCAAGGGGAACAAGTGTGGAAGAAGAGACATGGGTCTCTTTATGAGGCTGTAAGAAGCCTTAAAGAGTGTGTAAGAGGCTTTAATGAGTGTGTAAGGCTCATTAAGGGAAGGGTTTGACCAAAAGTCAAAGGGACTTGGATTAGGCTAAGAAGGTTAGGAAACACCTTCTAGATAGGTTTAGGAAGGGTTTAGGGAAGTTTAGGAAAGATTAGGAAAGTGTAGGAAAGTCTAGAAGATTCTAGGGTTTGGAGGGATTTTAATAAATATTTCATTTATTAAAAAGATTTTGGTCAATTTATCAAATAATTAATAAATTTAGGGGGGAATGATGTGTAAATTAGATTTAAACATTTTGGGAGGGTTTTCCTTAAACATTTTAATTGAGATAAAGAGATTTAATGACATAATAATAAATTAATTAATTAACAAATGATGATGTCATTAGGTGTTTTCAGAAAATAAAAATACTTTTATTTTCTAATGGATTTTTAGGTGTCTACATTTTTCCCCTCTTTGATGCGATGCCGCAAGTGGCGTGGCGTTAAAGACAAGAAAACAAGATGCCCCAAGCTAGAATTTAGAGGAATAAGGGGTTGCGCCACCTTGAGAAAATAATGCAAAGAGGAAACTTTGTGGAATTTTCTCGAAAGGAAATAGAAGGAGAAGGAAAAGGAAGAAGGGAGGATAAATAACCAAGCTTCCAAGAGCAAAGGTGGAGGAATGCAAGATGAGATGGAATGCAGAATGCAGCTACATGAAAAATGCAAGATGTAGGATTAATCTATATGATGCTGGATGGGGGATTTCAGGAGCTCCAAGTGCAAATGTGGAGAGCACAACCTAGTTTGATATAGCAATGCTAGAGACCTGCCAAGGTTACGAAAGAACACAAGGCTTCATCACCAGTGTTGCATAGGATTGATGCAAAAAAGACACGCAGGGTTGCTCCAGCATCACGCATGAAACCAAGAAGAAGCATGATGGAAACGACGCTGGAGAAACCACAAGAAAATGAAATTTCCCAAGTGCACCATGTAGCCACGAAGATCACATGTGAACTGTGCAGGGGTCATGTCCAACTGAATCATTGGTAGAAGTGAAAGATCAAAAGACCTTGCCCCAGATTACCCTTATTCGCAGCGCACCATGATATAAAGGATTGTGGCGACTTTGAGGAGGTGAAACAACGAGAGGCCGTAAAAGATTAACAATATCCAAAGGACAAAATCCAAGACCAAAATGATAACTCCAAAAGACATCCTTTGCCAAGGAGAGAGATTTGATTTGATTGATGGTGGGTAGAATTTTCTGAACGTGTAAAGATACATCAACACAGACTTGATGTGATTGGTGGAAGATCAGGTGTGACAGGAGGAAGGATACATCCTCAAGGACCTGCTGATTGATGAGAGAATGAGTGTTGTTGTTCGTTGACAAATGATGAGTCAAGGAATAAATCACTGTGATCAAGGATAGCCGACAATTGATGTTGCTGAAGTACAAGGCTGGATGGGACAAGATTTATGATCAAATGCTACTGCAAGATTGACAAAGATATGTACAACAAGATGGGAGGATATGTACAATGAACTTGGAGAGATTTACAATGGCTATGTACAGAAGCTCAGGATTCAGGACAGGAAGATCCCGCTATACAGGATATATAGGAAGGAGTGCACTATACAAGATATGGTACAAGGAGTGCGCTATATAGGATATGGTACAAGATATGTATAGGCGGGATTGCAGATTTTCTTGAGGATTAAATAGGTGGTGGGGATGGGGATGGTAGAAAAATGACTGGGTTTTTGGGATGGGGGGGATGGGAGTTTGATAGATAATGACTCGGTCCACTATGTATGGTGCCTATTTGCCAGGTTTTCACCAACATACTTGTCCAAGGCACTTGAATTACCAAGTTTTTACCATTGGATGATTATTTTTCTTTACTTTTTTTCTTTTTGTGATTTTTTAGTATTTTTCTTCTTTTTCAATGTTGATAGATTTTCTGAATATGTAGGATCTGGTTCAGGCATAGAACTGCTTCAGATGGATGCTATTGATTAGATCATTCAAGGGCTCACCTTTTGGTGTAGATAGTTGATAGGCTCCGGAGCCAAAGCATGCAGTGACAACATAGGGACCCAACTAGGTAGGCTCAAAGTTGCCTTTCTTCTCTCGATATGCTTGGACTTTTTGATTTTCCTTGAGGACCATCCCACCCACTTGGAATTGTCTTGGATGGACTTTCTTGTTATAACTCCTTTTGTGTCAATTCTGGTATGCAACTAGGTGATCATATGCTTGCTACCGCTTTTCATCTAACAAATCAAGCTGTGTGAGACGTGCCACACAATAGTCTTCATCAGTGGTGTAGTTCTTCATGGAGACTCGCAATGATGGGAGCTCAACCTCGATTGGTAGAACGGCTTCAACACCATATACAAGGGAATATGGGGTGGTGCATGTGGGAGTGCGATAGGCCAGAGGGTGGGATTTATTTGGAGGTGCCAGTCACGACCAGAATCATTAACAACCTTCTTGAGGATTTTGAGGATTATTTTGTTGGTTGCCTCAGCTTGGCCATTTCCTTGAGGGAAATATGGATTGGAGAAATGGTGATGGATGTGGAGTCTGGCACACAGATCATCCACGTGCTAGTTTTCAAAAGGTGTGCCATGGTCTATGAAGATGGTAGATGGTATGCTAAAGCGGCAAATGATATGGTAAAGGATGACCTTGGATATTTGGATGCCAATAGTTAGGGTGAGCAGAATCACTTCGACCCATTTTGTGAAGTACTCTGTGGTAGTTCTTATGTACTTATATCCATCGGAAGAGAGGAGAGTGATTAAGCTGATGAGGTCAAATCCCCAACATGAAAATGGCCAAGGTGGCGCTATGGGATGCAAGTTTTGTGCTGGCGCATGAATCAGATTTGCATGTTGTTGACATGGGAGACATTTCCTGACGAACTCACAAGCATCATGTTTCATGGTTGGCCAATAATACCCAACTTGAAGAAACTGCTTTGCTAGAACCATGCCACTTGTGTGGGTACCACAAATTCCAGCATGGACCTCTTGCAAAGCCAGGATGACCTCGTTTGAATGTAAACACCTAGAGAGGATATTGTTATATCCTCGACGATAAAGGGTGTTGGCTACAAGAGTGTAGTGGGAAGCTCTGCGAATTAAGTGTTGGCGTTGGTTATTGGTGAGATGGGGAGATATGATACCATCTTTTAGATATGCATGGATGTCATGGTACCATGGGGACTGAGGACCAACCAAGACACAAACCATTTTTGCATCGGCATTCGCATAAGTAGGTGTGTGTAGCTGCTCGACTAAGAATTCATACTGAGTTGAATCACGAGGGATCTCCAATAAGGGTCCAATGGTTTCCATTGCGTCGACCACTTTGTTTTGAAGCCTTGGTATCTGAGTGAACTATAGATTTAGGAAATGCTATTTCAATCTATCCACCAGTTCTTTGTAGGGTAGCAGCTTGATGTCTTTTGTCTGTAATTCATCTAGGACCTGCTTGATAATTAGCTGCGAGTCTCCAAACACTTGCAGTTCTATGATGTTCCATTGAATGGCTGTTTTGAGACTTGAGATGAGTGCCTCATATTCTGCAATGTTATTAGTACATGGGAATCCCAATTTGAATGATTTTGGAATGTAGTCACCTTGAGGTGTGATGAATAGGATTCTTGCCCCTGATCTATCTGATGTGTAGGAGGTGTCAAAGTATAGTTTCCATATAGGTTGTTCTTCGATCATACATAGGTGCTAATTAGGGAATTCCATGATTAGTGGATAGGCATCCAACAGTGGTGGTTCTGCTAGCTGGTTGGCAATGACTTTCCCTTTGATTGCTTTCCGATCTATGTACAAAATGTCAAATTCACTAAGTAACATGACCCATTTTTCCATACAGCCTGTGAGAGTTATCCTTGATAACATATACTTGAGTGGGTCTACCTTTACAATGAGCCTGATTGTGTGGCTGAGCATGTAATGTCTGAGATTTTGAGTGGCGAAGACCACTGCAAGGCACACTTTTTCCATTGGTGAATAATTGAGCTCGTAGCCAACTAGAGTTCGACTGATATAATAAATGGCTCTCTCTTTGTTATCATGTAGAGTATGAGAGGGCGTCCTGAAATTGGTAGTACAAGGATGGGAGAGTTAGCTAGATATTATTTGAGCTTCTCAAAGCTTCTCTGATAGATGGGATCCCATTTGAAGCTTTTGTCCTTGCGGAGCAGATGTGTGAAAGGTTGGTACTTGTCTGCCAGCTGTGAGATAAATTGAAGCCTTGATTGGAGCTTTCCTTGTAGGCTCTTGAGCTGCCTGAGTGTTCTTGGTGGAGGCATTTCTGTTATAGATTTGACCTTCTTGGGGTCAATCTCTATGCCACGCCATGATACTATAAATCCTAGAAGATTTCAAGATGTTACACCAAAGACACATTTCTTTGGATTTAGCTTCAAGCCATAATGCTGCAGGCAATCAAACACACTCTCAAGAATGTCTAGGTGTTCGCCTCATGTTCTAGATTTTGCAAGAATGTCATCCACATAGTCTTCCAAGATCTTGTGGATCATGTCATGGAAGATGGCTATCATTGCTCGTTGATATGTGGCTCTTTCTTTCTTCAGACCAAATGGCATCATGTTGTAATAGAAGGTACCCCATGGAGTTGTGAATGCTATTTTATGTTGATCTTCTTCTGCTATCTGGATCTGATTGTATCCTGAGAAGCCATCCATGAATGACAACATCTCATGGCCCGCTGTAAGATCTACGATCATGTCTATGTTGGGTAGTGGGAAATCATCATTAGGAAATGCTTTGTTTAGGTCCCTAAAATCTATGCAGATTCTGATATCACCTAAAAGCTTCATGACATGCACCATGTTGGAGATCCAATCTGAGTAATCAATGGCTCTGATGATCTTTTCTTGTTGGAGTTTTTCAAGCTCTGCTTTTACTAACAAGGCCACTTTTGGATGCATTTTTCTTAGCTTTTGCTTTACTAGCTTGACATTGGGATCCACTACAAGATTGTGCACTATGAGATTTGGATCAAGCCCAGGCATATGCACATATGACTATGCAAAGTTTATAATGGATTCTCGGAGAAGGGTAATGAGAGCCGTGTCTTCACCCTCTATTAAAGATGCTGCAATGTAGGTGATTCTTGGACATTCTTCTATGCCCAAGTTGACTAGTTTGGTTTCTTCTATGATGATGGGAGACTGCTTGGGTTTGTAATCCTGGATAGGAGGAAGAGGCAAGTCTCCATCTTCTAGTGCCTTAGAGAGGTTTTCACCAGAAGATACACCCTTTATTTTATCTTTTTTGGAGTCAGAATGCGCCCCATAAGGGTTTTCACATAAGGACTCATTCTTTTATATTTCTATTTCAATTTTGTGACTAGAGATTGCCTCCTCCCCGAAATATCCTTTAGGGTCGAGCTTACAGATGTGAGTTGACTCTGAATCTTGATCTGATTGTGGGCCTGATGCCCCCATGAATTCTAGGAGAACTTCTGTGCTTCGGAACTCATCGATGTGTATGATGCTTGGTTGATCCCAGTCTATGAGTTCAGGGTGGATGAGGGGTAGTTATATGAGGTTAATGGAAAGTTGTTGGAGGACAGAAGTGCCCAAGAGGGTATCATCGTCGAAGATGTCATCATATGATTTCTTTTCTTCCTCTTCAAGGATGTCCTTGATCTCTACGAGATCGTCCTGGCTATTCAAGAAGGGAACGTTGGTCATGTTAGTGCCCCCAGTTGTGGTATTGGGCTCTTGTATACGCAGGTGACAGGTATTAAAGCCAAGACCTTGATGTTGTGGATTCTTTGATGCTGTGATGGGGTCTTTGCTTCCACCTTCTTGTGGTCCTAGACCACCGCCTTGATATTTTAATTGTTCAGTGGCATACTTGTGTGATTGCGAATTTTTATCTTTGAAGTAGCCCCCAAGAGTTGGGAGTCAGGTGGTGGGGGGATCTTTGTATAATGACCTATTGATGTCAAGGTCCATTTCTTGACTGTTTATGTTTCCATGGGAAACAAAAGTCATAGGTCCCATTTGCTTGATTTCATGATCCACATACGTAGGGGCGCCCAAGTCACCAAAGCAAGCCCACTCAGGAAAATCATGAAATCAAGATGAGCTGGCAACATAAGTGCCAATGTCGGTTCTAGGACAATGGGTGGAATGAGGGAATGATGCTTCCATCGCATGATAGTATGCAAAGGGTTGAGGGTCTGCATGGATGGTGACCTCAGTGCCTTGATGCAAAAATTTGATGCACTAATGTTAAGTGGATGGTACAGCCTTGATGGAATGGATCCATGGTTGGCTGAGGAGGATGTTGAATGGTAGGTCAAGATCAACAACATGGAAAATGGTGTCTTGCGTTGCTGGGCCTATCTGGATAGGCAAAAGAATGGTACCTTCAAAGGTACGCTCTAAGTTGTCATATGCCTTGATGGTGATGACTTCATGTGATATGTCGGCCTCTATAAATCCTATTTTCTGAATGAATTTAAAAGTACACAAGTTTAGGGCTGAGCCATTATCTATCATGACCCTTTTAATGGAAAAATCTTTGACCATAACAGAGATGCAGAGAGGGAGATTATGGTCAGGGGCAATAGCTGGTATGTTAGATGGCTTGAATTTTAGAGCACAAGATGCAGATAGATGTCCTGCAAGGTTCTCAAATTGGACGGTGTTAATGGCTGTGGGGACATGTCCTTTGTGAAGAGCTCAGTCAAGGATTTCTTGATGGAGGGGTGAAGTGCGGAGAAGGTCGAGGATGGAGATTTGGGTAGGTGTGTTCCCAAGATGTTCTATGAGGTTGTATTGTGCATTGTGTGCTGGTCTTGGATGTGCACTGATGACAGTTATCCGACCTCTACGGGTGGTAACAACACACTGACTATCTGCTCCTTTGACGTGGATGACATTGACTGTGGGATCAACTTGGGTTATACATCCAACAAATTTTTTTTAATTGATATAGGTAGTAGTGTAGTCTTTGTGGTCAACATGATCTCCTTTTTTTCCTTTGCCTTGGTTTTGGGGGGAGGATTGATATTGGCTTGGTTCTTCCCAGTGTTGTGTTGTGGGAACACATTTTGATAGATCTATAAATTGGCATTAGGCGAGGCTTGCGCAGGTGTCTACTTGGATCTCCTTTCGGTCAATGAGATCTTGGATGTAGTGTTTTAGCTTCATGCACCTTAGGCTAGTGTGTCCTTTGACACGATGATAATCACAGTACTCATGATCTTTGTACTAGTTAGGCTTGGGAGTTGCATCATCAAACTATTGGATTGGTGGGTATGTGATTAGGTTGGCCTTGGCCATTTGGTGAATGATAGCATCCAGAGGTTCACCAATTTGTGTGAAGGTTCTCTTCTAGTAAGTCGGGGATCTTGGTTTGTTTTGATTGGGAGTAGTGGCGATGGCATTAGCCCGATTGGTTGGATTTCCTTGATGGGATTGATGTGCTTGTTGCTAATAGTTCTGCTAATTGTTTTGAGGCTGATATTGTTGTATAGGTTGCTGATGGATTTGTTGATATGTAGGGGTTGGTGTAGGACCAACCACAATGATTTGGTCATGCTTGGTGTCAGTGTCTCCATCAGTAACAACATTTTTGTTATGATTCTAGTAACGAGGTTTTTCATTGCTAGATTTGTTGTGGGAATCATCTTTGTGATGCCAGATTATGCCTTTTTCTAGGAGACCTCTTTCGATATCTATCCCCTTACCTTTGATGTCTTGATATGTCTGGATGTAGTTCATTCTCATGAAGTTGGATAGTTTGGGATGTAGATTATTAATGAAGATCTTGGTTAGATGTTTCTTAGGGGGTTGATATGATAATCTAGTAGTGAGGTTCTTCCATCGTTGCAAGTAGTCCGCTAGGCTTTCTCCTTCTTTTTGTTGGGAGTTGCAAAGGTCTAGTTAGGTCAACTCATTCTCAACATTGTGGGCATATTGGGCAATGAACTTCTTAGAGAGCTTGGAAAAATTTGTGATGGTCCCACATGGTATCTTGTAAAATCAGTCAACAACAGCTCCTCCCAAGCTTTTGGGGAATAGGCGCAAAAGATAATTGTCATTGTAAGCCACTTCTTGGCATGCCATATAGAACTCTTTGATGTGATTTACTGAGTCTCCTTTCCCTCAATATTTATCAAACTTGGGTGTCTTGAAGTTCTTAGGGAAAGGAATAGTTGTGATTGATCGATCAAACGGATAGGGACACACCTCTTCAAACTTGAAGGTTTTGTTATTTGTGCCATCTTGGAGCTCTTTAAGAGCATTCTTCATGTCTTTCCACTTGACATTGATTGACGTTGGAGTAGGTAGTCCCATTGGGAAAGGGTCTAATGGTGCTGGTGAATAAGGGTGATTTTGAGGTGGATATTGTGGAGTGGGATATGGAGATTTCCCATCAAGATAGGCAAATTGGAGTGGATTTTGGAGTGATGATTGTTGGGGAGGATATTGCTGCTGAGGCACAGGGGCGTATTGTGGTGGAGGGTATGGAACTACTTGCTGGTGTTGGGGGATGATGGGATATGGTTGCTTCAACTAGTAGGAGGGAGCTTGTTGCTGTTGGGGAATGATAGGGATTTGTTGCTATGACTGGAAGTATTGCTATTGCGAAGGAGGCTGGTGAAATGATGTAGCTTTCTGATAAGATGACCCTTGCTATACTTGGCTTTGCGCTTGATTGATGTAGGATGGATGCATTACTGCATTGCTTAAGGGTGGAATTGATGTAGGGAAGCTGAAAGCAGGAGGCGGTTGAGCAAGGTAGCTTGCGAGATGGGAAGAACTCTACTATTGGGATGTTGGAGCTTGCTGAGAAGCATTGGGTGGTGTAAATAGATGGTTTGAAAATGGGGGAAAGGATGAAGCTAGCAGAGGTTGAGATAGTTGTTGTTGCGCTGCTTGCATGAAGGTGGCTTGTTGGTTTGTTGGTACGGATGTAGAGAAGTGAGTTGGTATTTCGAAAGCTAGCATCATTTCTCGAGTAAGGCCCCAACGAGAACCAGTTCATGGTGGGAACTGTGATGCAGAGGATGTTGGAAATGCAGATGTGATGGGAGTTTGGGATGTGAATGGTGGATTTGAAAATCCTATGGAAGGCATACCTGTTGTGAATGCAGTTTGTTGGGCTTGTGCTTGGGTAAATGTTTGTTGGGGCGTGAACGAAGATGCTTGCATTCCCCATGAAAAGGGTAGTGCTGATGTGGAAGCTTGCTAAAAGAAGGAGGAAAATGATTGTGTTGCCCTCGAAAATGATGGCATGGGTGTGGAAGAATTTGGAGTGAATGGGATGGATGATTGCGTTGCCTCTGGGAAAAATGATGCTACTTGGCCCATGGAAGGTGGTGGAACTGCATGTGTAAAGGTTTGTGTGGGAGGTGGCATTTGGTTTTGCAAAAAGATTTGGGTAGGGATGATGGATTGAGCTTCTATGGAAGATGATGGTGTGCCTATGAGAGGAAATGGAGTGGATTGTGTTGCTTGTGTTGTAGGGCTTGTGAAACTACTTTGCAAAAGAGGAGGGATGGGCGAAGCTACTTGTGATATGTGAAAGAGTGGATCAGGGATTTGTTGGATGATGGGGGTGTATGCTTCTACTAGGATTCAGATGTTGTTGATGGGAATACGAGGTTGGAGATATGGTGGAATGGGAGTACCCTCTTGTGTGAAGTTAGCCAACATGTTTCATTGATTCTGAGCAGTGAGTGCACTAACTATTTTTGCATTCCCCAGATGATTCATGAATGTTTTTATCACCAAAGAAGCCGAGGGGATATTGGGATCATCCCATGCATTACCATTTTTTGGATCTGGGTATCGTAAGCTACCATCGTGCTGGTAGAAATGTTGGGATCATACGAGTTGGTGATTTGATAAGGATCCATGTTCCTTCATTTTCTAGATCTTGTCTCGACAGGCATGGAGTGGAGATCTAAAGATGCAGATGCTAGATGGATGCAAGGTGTTCCTAAAGACTCTATAGAATGATGGATGCAAGTCTAAGAAACTTATAAGGATGGTGGATTTATAGAATGCAATGCAAGGATTTGGATCAACTCTAGGGATGGCGAAAATGTCTAAAGGATTGGTGAGATGCGCTGATTTGGATTAAGGATGGTGGAAGATTGGCGGGAGACGATGAAAGATTGGTGAAATGCTTGGCGATGATGGGGCTTTAGTGGGATGCTTTGATTTGGATCAAGATTTGGTGGATAATTGCTGGGATGTTGGTGGAAGATTACTAAGTGTCAACAAATGAGCTGCTGTTTTCCCGATGGAGGATCAGTGGTAGGATTTGGTCGACCTAGGGTAGACTAATGATCTTTGGTCAACTGGACTCTTATCAATGCAAGCCAATCTCTTGCTTGAGATGATGAGACTGTACAAGGACAAGTTGTATTTCCTTTAGACAATGCTCTGTTAAAGGGGGTGATTTATTATTTAGGAGAAGGATTGAAAACAACTCAAAGGTTTTGAACACTAAGTGCTTTTGGATTTGGATTACTAGATTTGGTGCAAGGATGGTGAGGTTGACTTGGATTATGGATGCTAGATTTTGGATCAAGGATTTGAGATTCTATTTGTGGATTGTTGATGGAATGATGGTGACAGATGATGGAATGATGCTATTTCTAAGGGGATGACCTAGATGCAGCTGAAATGGGTGACCTATGATGCAACTAGGAAGATGATGACAAATGCAAGTAAGAATGTTTCTAGGATGCAACTAAGGATTGGTGGTGATGCAAGGATGAAACTAGGATGAGCTTAGGATGGAGGACTATCGAGATAAGATTGGTGGGATTCAAAGGAATGATAGATATGTGATGGAACACGCTAGTCTTCTCTTTCTAGGTTGACATAGCGATGATTAACCTGGAATCAGTAAGCAAACTATTTTACTATGGTGTTATAGCCCACGTTATCAAGCTTTTCCTGGTACTTTTCTTTGGCTTGGGTTGCTTGTACAAAAGATTGATGGTCTTTAAGATTTATCTCTGCAACTTTCTTCTCTTGATAGGCTAGGGATTTGGGAAGTTTAGCCTTCGGGTGTTTGGTCAAATTGGACATAACTTGGGGAGTTTTTGGGAATTGATTTGAAACAAAGTTCTGAGTGTCTGCTTTTGAAAGCTCTTTCTGCAAAAGGTTTTTTTTGAATAACTCAAATCAAATTGTGGATCAGTTTTGATGTCTCCAATGGCAAAGGACAAATTTTAATAAAGAATTTCGCAACAACAATCTCCACAAGGGACAAGGAAACCTTGTGGGATACAAGAAAGATGTCTAACTCCTGAATCTGAAAAAGCTCTGAAAAGTGTATATTCCAACAAGTGTTTTTACAGAGCTTTTGAATGTGCAAATCACTTCAAGAAGATCTACCTAAAGGGAGGGGAGTATCCAAATCCTTGCCCATAGCTTGATACCCCCTAAAAGGGGATACATATGGTGAGTAGTTAAGGTGATCCGGTAAACCCCTTGGATAGGTCCTTGCACAAGGATTCTGATACCTTCAGATGTAGATAGGGTAGCTTCTATTTTATCAAGTTTGTAGTTGTTCCATGGAGTCCTCCCAATCGGTTTGTACGTGCATGACTCACTTAAGAGCCTAGTTGACCATTCTAAAATAGTAGGGATTATTCACCTACCTCGAGCTACCATCAACACGCATCACCCAAGCTTGAGGGGATGTAAGCGAGATTTTTCTCAGCGCTTTATTTCTGTACCGGTCGGGGAAGGTACCAGTTTGAGGTTGTTCTCAAGAGAGGAAGCACTTTTCTCCCCAGACATGCCTCTCTAAAAGTAAAACAGGTGAACTTGTTTGAGTTTAAGTGTTTTACATTACTTAGATTAACAAGGATTTGTAGAAATGGGAAACTCCTAGATGCACATCATGAAGATTATTTTCCCAAATTTATTTAAGTGTGTTGAAACACATGTGATTTAAGCTTTGATTTGTTCTTTCCATTTGAAAAATAAGAACTTTGAGCGATTGCAGTTTCTTTGCTTTGGGCATTCAAGATTGAGTTGGCATGTTTTAGGAACTTTGAAATGAACTAAATTTTGAAAGATGAGGGAATATAGATTCTTTTCATTCACATTTAAATCACTAAAGAGTGTGTTTGATTTGGAATCAATGTAAAAATGACTCCTTTGGACCGTTGGTTTTTCATTCAAGATTTTGTGTGTTAATTTGTATGTTTTATACCCAAAATGAGATTCCTAGATTTGGTTTGATGCATGAAACTTTTAAAATAATTCAAGATTTTTCAACATGAAGTTTTTTTTAACCAAGAATAAAGAACTTAGGATGATTTAGAAACATTTAGGAATGATTAGGACTGTTTAGGAACCAATTAGGAAAGATTTAGCAAAGATCTGGTTGATTTTCTTCCTAGTTTGCATGAGACTTTTAACAAAACTTTGAGATATTGCAAATGAAGTTTATTTTAGATTTTATTGATGCATTGAGTTTGATCTAGGACCATTTTAATTCATTCTAGGATTGATTTGAAACCCATTAGATTTGAAGTTTAAATTTGAAGTTCTTTTTAAGCACCCAAAATGTGAAGTGTTCCTAACTTGCATATATGACTCTTAAAACCCTAGATTGACAAGAAAATGGTTCTTTTTAGCCAAATGAAAGTCCTTAGATGTGATTTTGAGTGTTTTAGGACCAATTAGGAATGAATTGAGTTGATTAGGAATGCTTAGGAAACATTTAGGAAAGACTTGCAAATTTGTCCCTTAAGGGCACTCAAAAAGTTCATTTTAAGCCTGAAAAGGAAGTGTTTGAGTTCCTAAACCCTCAAAAGAGTTCATGAGACTTAAGGCTTTAGTTATTTGGTGATAATTTTTCCTCCATGAAGTACCTTCAAGTTTTGGATGTTATAAATTACAAGCTTGAATCCTTAGGGTCACTAGGATCCCCGAATAGGCCCAAAAAACCAAGAAAATTCAAGTTTAGGGTGTCAAATGAAGTCCTTGCCTCCCATAAAAGTTTTGGGGCCATAATTTCTTACAAATTATAGTCTTGTACAATAATTTTCAAGCTCGAATGATAATTTCATGGTTCCCATATGAGTTTTGGGCCAAAAAGTGCCAAAAATGGTCTAAAAATCACTCAAAATAGGCCCATATGAGTTTATACATCATTGGTGTATGAGTTTTGGGGGGTTCCCATATGATTTTTGGTCAAAAAGTTCAAAAATTGTATGAAACTACAAGAAAATCCATCCGGGAGGCGTGAAAAATGAATTTTTTGGCCAAAAAACCCTAAACAAATGCAATTTTGAGGCTTGTGGTGTCCCGCCAGGCGTGCCAAAATGTGATTTGTGCAAGTCTAATCTGTTTTTAAAGGATTAGACATTCAAACATTAGTTTATGAGCATATTCCTAACTTATAGAGAAAACTATTTGCAAAGAGACTCAAATAGAGCTTAAACGGGAGCACCCTGTCAACGTTTGATTTGCTTTCACTTTAGGGATGTAGGCGTGCTCTCGAATCACTTGGAGAAATTCCATAATGATTATTAGGAGGTATCTGGATTGATTAGGGACCATAAGAACCCCATAGTGACACAAAATCGGGTATAGAACACCCGTTTTGCCCCTAAGGCCTTAAGGATCCTAATGAGCTAAAAATGCAGATTATGCTATGAATGTTTATTTGTTGATTTTAGTCCAAAATAGATATGATATTATGCAAGAAGATATGAAAAAAATAAATGAAACTAAGATTCATCCATTATTCTAAGCTAAGATGTGTTAGAAAGATTGAAAAATAATGAAATCTAACAATTATGCTAAAAGCTTAAGATGATCTAAGAACAATCTAACATTGTAACACTATTTAGTATGATTATGTGAATTGGTTATTTTCTCTAAGAAGAGGAGGGTATTTATAGGATTTGAGGAAGGGCTTGGGTAAGGAGGATGAGTTAGGGTCAAAGGTAGAGTCAGGGGTAGAGTTAGAGGTAAGGTTTGGGGTATGGTAAGGTTTACCTTGGGTTAAGGTTGCTCACACATGTGTGAGCAACACTAGGGAAGTGTGCAAGGGGAAAAAGTGTGGAAGAAGAGACATGGGCCTCTTTATGAGGCTATAAGAAGCCTTAAAGAGTGTGTAAGAGGCTTTAATGAGTGTGTAAGGCTCATTAAGGGAAGGGTTTGACCAAAAGTCAAAGAGACTTGGATTAGGATAAGAAGTTTAGGAAACACCCTCTAGATAGGTTTAGGAAGGGTTTAGGGAAGTTTAGGAAAGATTAGGAAAGTCTAGGAAAGTCTAGAAGATTATAGGGTTTGGAGGGATTTTAATAAATATTTCATTTATTAAAAGGATTTTTGTCAATTTATCTGCTAATTAATAAATTTTTTGGGGAATGGTGTTTAAATTAGATTTAAACATTTTGGGAGGGGTTTCCTTAATTAAACATTTTAAATTAAGATAAAGGGATTTAATGGCATAATAATAAATAAATAAATTAAATAAATAATTAATTAACAAATGATGATGTCATCAGGGGTTTTCGAAAAATAAAAATACTTTTATTTTCTAATGGATTTTTAGGTTTCTACACTAGTACAAGTAAACAAGATGCTGGCAAGGGTTGTGCCTAATGACCACACATCTACCAACTGCATTTTCTTGAAAGTTACTAAAGCCTTTTCAACAAATCTATTATCTGCAAATTGTTAAAAATATAGCATTTAATGGGACACCCTCTCTGTGAGGTATTCTATGAACAATTCAGATGCATGGTTTATGACTCCACATTTTTCATTCACTTCTAATGGTAGCGTTGGCCAGTATCATATTTGGAAAAAATCTTAATACAAATATGCATTGATAGATTTTCATTTCATCTTCCAAAACTCCATTGGCTAAAACAAAGAACATGTAGGTCCCTTGCCAGCATCTTGTTTACTTGTACTAGTGTAGAAACCTAAAAATCCATTAGAAAATAAAAGTATTTTTATTTTTTGAAAACCCCTGATGACATCATCATTTGTTAATTAATTAATTATTTAATTTATTTATTTATTATTATGCCATTAAATCCCTTTATCTTAATTTAAAATGTTTAATTAAGGAAACCCCTCCCAAAATGTTTAAATCTAATTTAAACACCATTCCCCAAAAAATTTATTAATTAGCAGATAAATTGACAAAAATCCTTTTAATAAATGAAATATTTATTAAAATCCCTCCAAACCCTATAATCTTCTAGACTTTCCTAGACTTTCCTAATCTTTCCTAAACAAATCTAGTAAAATGTCTTCTATATCTATTCTTTGATGAATGCAAATAACTTGTTCATGGATATTGTTTGGGTGCATGTAGGAAGAAAGTCATCAAAGATTGTGGAATTTGGCTTTACCCCTGTCAATTGCATTTAATTGAAAGTTTTTATCACAATGCATTTTTATTTTTCTCATAGGTAGTTAAAATAGATTTCTTGAATTAAAACTCCAAATAGAAAGTTCATAGGTTGTATCTGCTCATCTTTTGAGCATTGACAACCAAATAATTTTTTTCACTCATTTTTTGAGCATTCATAACTAAATGGTTTTGTTTGTTAGAAAGTAAAGTCCACCAAGATAACTGAGAGGGGGGGGGGGGGGGGGTGAATCAGTTATTAGATAATTATAACTTTTAACATCTTCAACAACATTTAACCATGTAAGCAATGCAATTACTAACCATACGAAGATATTCATACACAATGACACAATAACACAATAGATGTGTCTTCATCTTTTCCTTCCAGCTATCAAAATTTACTCCATCAAACTTAGGGCTTTCTTTCCTGAAATTCACCATGGATCTCCTTAAGCTGTTAAACTTTTCTTTCAAGGACCTGCCGCTCTGATAGCAATTGTTAGAAAGTAAAGTCCACCAAGATAACTAAGAGGGGGGTGGGGTGAATCAGTTATTAGATAATTATAACTTTTAACATCTTCAACAACATTTAACCATGTAAGCAATGCAATTACTAACCATACAAAGATATTCATACACAATGACACAATAACACAAGATATGTTGACTAGGGAACCTCTTGATCAAAGAGTAAACCTCGGTTGGAATGATGCCCACAAAAGATGCACTAATATGAATATTCCTTATGAGAGGATGGACTCTGTTAGGAGTCTTATGAAATACATTCAATACATATAAATCCCTATTAGGAGATTTTGAATCCCTGTTAAAAGATTCTAACCCTGTTAAGAGTTATGGAAGACAGAAGGACCCACTGCCCAAACAACTTCAGGGTAAGATCACTGAACACACTGTCCAAATAACCTTGATATTATTCAGCAGAATAATATGAAATATGTTACCTCCTTACTGTGCCAAACCGCATTCACTGCTACACCAGATCTCAATTCCAGATCTCTGTACTTCGCATGTCTTCCTTCACAATTTCGCTTTCACAACCTCTTAGGCTCTTTTCTTCACTTCATGCTTATATTCGCATGCAACCAAACCATGCTCACAATTATTTCATATTAAAACTTCATACAATAAGGAAAAATATTCCTTCCTTTATACCACACTCAAATAATTACAAATGAGTCGGCACACAAATACAAAATAAAAGTTTCCATACGCTACATCAAAATTACACAAAACTGTCAGCTTCCAAATGCAATAACTCTTCACTCGTACTACCTCAAAGTTTGTGCTATGAACCACATCACCATCAATGTGTCTCAAACTTCCCTTTAACTACACAAAACTAGATTCCATCCCGATTAGGAGATATCATCCGATTTCCACAAACCGCTACTCAGGAACACTGCCTGAATACTGCTTTTACCAAAATGCTCATAACTTTCATGAATCAATGAATTACTATCTACGCTCTTAACCATAGACAAATAACATATTAAAGAATATAACCTCAACATCATATAGCTCCATCTACAATATCCCACGTGCGCTAATCAAAACACTGTCTGCTTCTTTGCTAGTCTCCAGAAGATCACTGTGTTGACATTAATGACAATCATAGTCATGAATGCAACAACAACTGCTACATAATGACTGCCAACATCCAACATTCATTCCTAACATTGTTTTCTCATGTTTTGAGCATTTTGAATTGCTTTTGGTTGTGCTTCCTCAATTTTTGAGCATTTCTAACTCAAGAGGTTAGAGACTTGATATTTTTGAGCACTTTGAGTATAAGGGATTAACTTGAGGTATTTTTAACCATTTTTCCTTTAGAGTGGCCTGTTTTAATGATAAACAATTAAGGAATATTAAAAATATTTTGAAAATAATTTTAATTATTTCTCATTAAAAATAGATAACTTCAATAAAAATAAACTTTGAGAAAAAGGAGAATGGTATGAGGATACACATGAAATTTTTTTCAAATGGTGGGATTTGGGCCTTGAACATATGTACATGCATCACATAGGCTATTAAAAATTGGGTTTTGAATTTGGCATGAAAATTTTAAGTTTTGAGTTGACAAAACTCTGGGCAACAACTGGCTCTAATCGGGGACAAGGAATGTAAAGGACGTAGTGTTGGAAAGTTGACTATACTGGTATATATGACTTAATATAGTGTTTTCATTATGGCAAAAAAGTCATATAGTGTTTTGGAGTCAACGCACTTGATGAGAATATCAGAAATTGGCTAAGTGTAGAAGACTAGACAGTTAGCAAAGCACCAGTAGTTCAGAGCATCAATGCACGTGTGTATGATCGAGTTATGGTATGTTCCCTAGAAGATAAGATGGTAAGAGTTTATTCATGCTTATTCTATAAGCGCATGATCAGATATGCAAGTATGATGAAGTTACAGACAGTTGAAGTTACACAGCCAGTGAATGCCAAAACATAACATAGTATGCAACCGACTGATGGAAATTTGATTAGCGACTATGTTATTGTTTTGTAAAGGCTATGCACCTATTGTAATTAGGTTGTAGACATATAATTATGTTTTTTTGTAAACATGCTTGAGCCAATTCAATTGGAAGTGTTGTATGTAATCGGTTAAAGGGCTGACCTAGTTAATTGTTTTGTATGCGCATATAAATATTAGATGCACCCTTGTAATTAGTCATGGAAGTTGATAGAGATTTGAAATAAGTAGAGCGGAAGTATGCAAAGAGTTGTTAAGATGTATTAGAGCTTTGAAAGAGGTCAAAGCATCAGCGCATCAAAGGAACTGATCAGACAAGCAGTGTCACAGTGCCAGTTCATCCAACAGATATAGTGTGTATCTGAGATCAGAAGGTTGTAGCCTTCACTATTTGAGAAATGAGCTTTAGGACAATGTGTCCACACCCCTAATAGGGTTATTGTAAAAGACTCCTAATAGGGTCCGGCCCTTGACCAGGTCACTATACTAAATACATTGTAAAGAAACTTCTAACAGGGTTAAGGATCTTCTAACAAGGATCATAAAACCACTAGTACAGATTATTAATGGGTGTCAATTTCCACTGGGGTTTTTACCTATTTGGGTTTCTCTGTAACCACATTGGTGTTGTGTTGAGTTCATGTTTCTTATTTATGTTGATGTTCATTTCAGTACTTAAGCATTCAAGTTAAGTTTAAGAAGTAAAGCAAAAAGATTAAATTAAGTGAACATTGATTCAACCCCCCCCCCCCCCCCCCCCCCCCCCCTCAATGTTCCCATTCCTAACAAGTAGGATGAATCCAGAATCTCTAAAAGGATTAGGGTATTATCCATGGGTACTAGATTCATAATAGAGACAACACATGGGTTAATTGGAGAAACTTTGGGCATGAAAAAAAAGAAACTGATTGTACTTGGTAGGTATCCCTACCTTAGGCGGTTGAAAGATTATCACACAAATCCATTTAAAAGTTGAGAGAAATAGGTGCCCATACATAAAAGAGATGTGCATGTGTGTATCACTTGCAAACTCAGTAAGTTGATAACCTTGGCATACATGAGCCGAGAAATATCTTTGACCAGTGAACCAAGCAACCATTGCTCATCATAAATTTGTGAGTTCTCTTGAATAATATTGGTACCACTCAGCATATTATTGTTCATGTGTTCTGGCATTGTGCTAAGCATACCAACTTTATCCATTTAAAGATCCTTTTGATGGCTTGGGAGAGAAGAAACCAAGTCACAAATCGAACAACCTCCATAAATTTTGCGATGAGAAGAACTTGTTCCATTTTAAATGTTGAACCTAGTTTTTGAATTTCACCTTCTTTGGAACCACTTGTAAAAACATGTTTGATCTAAAAGAAAAGGATTGAGATAGACACTTTCATCATAATGAAAATTATTATCTAAATATTTCAAACACCAATCTAAGATACAAATATCTTGAGAGTTAATGCCATTTGGATCCTTCTTGAAATCTCCACTTACTTCATTTTCCTTTTCATTGCAATGTGTCTCATATGATGAATAAGCATGTTAAGGCATCAAATATTGACATGAATCTCCCTTCTCAATGTTTCTTCATTGTAATATTTATCAATGAACTTAAAATGCTTCATAGTTAGGTTGCATGAATGACAAAGAGCGAAAACTTTATGTTTCATCTTCTCTTATTTGAAGTTGATCTTTAACTTTCATGTCAACTATACCAGTCCTTAAATGTTCAATGAAATTTTCATTCTCTTCCCTCATTGATTCTTCTTCATGATAACCTTCAGGAAATTCTCAATATTTGTATTCTATTTGCATGGAAGCTTGAAGTAGATTACTTGATGATTCATCTTCTTTCTCTTGGAGGTGATCTTCAAATCTTTCATCAACTATATAACTCAATGAGGGTCCATTGATATCTTCAAAAGTGAAGGCTTCTACTTTTGAAGGGCAATAAGATATTTGCAAAGTTTCACTTAAGATTACCTCTTCGTTAATCATAGGAGTACAAGGTTGTGTAATAGATTCTACAAATTTAATTTTTTTGAGAGAGTTATCATCTTCAATGATTAGTGATTGATGAGTGAGAATATCTTCTCCACATAGAAAGTCATCATTTTAAGTATGGAGACACCAACTGGGAATAAAAACTACCCGAGATTCACCTTGATGCATCTCTTCATCTAGAAGGTTGGTTGCATGCAAATCTTGAACACATTGTATACATCTTTTTCAAGATCCTCATTTTTGGGTGGATGGAAGACTTCTCTGTTATGACAATCATTAGATATCTTTTGTTATGTTTTAGTGCAATCATCTTTTTCTAAATTTCTAACTTGTTTTAGATCTTTCCCTTGACATGCATCCTTATGAGAGGAAATTGATTCATCTATCTTGACACATGAAGAGTGTGACAAATCTTTTTCAAAATTTGGATTTCAAGACACTCCATCTAGAATGTGTTCATCATTAAGGAAACAATTCTTTTTTTTTCATTTTCATTTTCAGTCTCTTGTAACTTTGTAAGCAATGAAGGATGGATTTGTCATGATCAAGCTACATGTTTCCATAGAAGCTTCTTAAAAATTGAGTTTGTTTGAATCATCTGGAGTTTGATTTCTTTGAGAACCAGGTACAAGAAATGGACCACTTTCCTCATCATCATTATCATCTTTCATTGATTCACATGAATGATACTTTTTAATAAAATTTTCCGTCTTTGCATCTAGGACCTCTATGAGATAGAGAATCAATCCCTCTTCCATTCTTTTCTTCAATATTTCTTAGAGTTTGAAGTAGGGAGTGATGAATTTTTCCTAGGACAAGCTAAAAGCTATTGTAAAAACTCTTTAAGAAATTAACTTCTTCAAGATCATCAAGAGTTTGATCTCTTTGAGTAACATGTACATGAGAAGTATCAATTTTCTCGTCATTATTGTCTCTTTCCACCAATTCACATAATTGATCACATGCAAGAAGATGACTCTCTATTCCTTCTATTTCTCCATTTTTCACAAACTTTCAAGCAATTAAGAATGAATATTTCTAGGAACAAACTTCATGCCGCCATTAAAATTCTTCAAGAAGTCAACTTGTATGGGTTCATTAGGAATAATCTTCTTTTGATAAGGATAATCTTCATTGTCATTTTCATTCTCATTGTCACTTTTCAATTTTACTTTGTACCAAACCATTGTTCTAAATTTGGCCTTTTAGATAGAGTCACCAACCTTCATTCAAAAAAAGGTACCTTCATATTTCTGAGAAATATCACACACTAGCATTTCGTATTCCCAACAGAGTAGACACAAATCTGTTGGTAAACTGATTTTTCATTGCAAGTTAACCTTCAAAACTAACCCTCTTTCCCCTATGAGAAGTGACAATTGTGCCAACAATTGGAGAGATTGCAATTAGACCATGATCAGATCACAATCTTCCTTTGCATTGAGAGGGGTATCTCCTTACGATGGAGGTATTTGATATTTTTGTGTACTTTTAACTTGAAAGTATATAAAGGAGAAAACATAAAACTAAAACAAGATGAACAAAAGAAACCTTGATGATAGACATACAAATACCAAGTAGGATTTCACAAATGATAACGATTACAAAGGATATTTAGCACAAGGTGAGTTTGATATGCAATGGTAATGAAAGAAGAAAAGAACATTTTAACATACGAAGGAACATGTTACCTAAACACATTCAAACCAAGATACTAGGGTATGATTGAATTTCATCATTTACATCTTTGGAATGAAACCAATGGATTACACCAATACATAAAGATATCATCAGTTCAACATACGCAAAATTTATAATAGTTAGTCACAAACATATTTGACACATACAGATCAAATACATTCTTCATTATTTCTTTGAAAATGTACAAATTCAGAAACCCCTTTTGTACATAGTCTAAAGCCAAAAGTTTCTTAAGAAATTTCTCCTTCATAAGAGTCCCCCCTCTTTACATTACAAAGAGCCTTGTATTTATAGGATTCATAGGAGAACTAACTTCTTTCTCAAGTTAGTAACTAACTTATTTTTGTGAAAAAAAAAAGTTAAGCTAGAAACCACTTGAATTTTGCGCAAAGAGAGTCTATTTGCAAACTTTAGTTACAATGAGTTGTGTGTGTGAAAATTGTACCTGATCTGTAGACACAACACTTCAGTAAAATATTAGAGGTTAGCTATAATCAAAATCGTGCAAAATTGAAATCTAATTTAACCAAGCGATTTACTGTCTTCTAGTAGGTGCGAGATTAATGTTCTCAGATTGTAATCGAGATCAGTGACCTAGACGACACCTAAATGAAAGATTTGAATGCAATTGATCTAGATATGAAATTGAATGCAATTAATCTATTTTTTTGGTATTTTCTATGCAATAAGAATGATAAAACTGATATGAAACTAATTTATATGAAAAACTTGATATGAAACTATCTAAGAATTATATGCAAAAAAAAAAAGATTGATCTCACAAAGATGTTGATTCGCAAGAGCTTTGATTCTCCCAATTCCAATTCTCCAGTGTGATTGTGCAAATTTGTGGATCAATCTTTTTTTTTTGCATATCATTCTTAGATAGTTTCATATCAAGTTTTTCATATAGATTAGTTTCATATCAGTTTTATCATTCTTATTGCATAGAAAATACCAAAAAAATAGATTAATTGCATTCAATTTCATATCTAGATCAGTTGCATTCAAATTCTTCATTTAGGTGTCGTCTAGGTCACTGATCTCGATTACAATCTGAGAACATTAATCTCGCACCTACTAGAAGGCAGTAAATCGCTTGGTTAAATTAGATTTCAATTTTGCACGATTTTGATTATAGCTAACCTCTAATATTTTACTGAAGTGTTGTGTCTACAGATCAGGTACAATTTTCACACACACATTTCTGGCACCCCACGGTGGGCGCCAGAAATGTGTGTGAGAAAATTGTACTTGATCTGTAGACACAACACTTAGTAAAACATTAGTGGTTAGCTATAATCAAAATCGTGCAAAATTGAAAACTATCTAACCAAGTGATTTACTGCCTTCTAGTAGGTGCGAGATTAATGTTCTCAAATTGTTATCAAGATCAGTGACCTAGACGACACCTAAATAAAGGATTTGAATGCAATTGATCTAGATATGAAATTGAATGCAATTAATCTATTTTTTTGGTATTTTCTATGCAATGATAATGAAAAACTGATATGAATCTATGCTAATATGAAAATTGATATACAATGCTAATCTAGAAATGATATGATATGAGAATGAAGATTCTAACAATAATATGAAAGCAATGAATTTGAAATTGATCTCACAACAATGTTGATTCACAATAAGCTTTGAGCCTTCCAATCGCAATTCTCCAGCGTGATTGTGCAAAAATATGAGATGCTTGGATGCAAATTTGAGAGATGATTGAGAGATCATTTATGAAGAGATGAGACTTTGATTTTATAGAAATCCAAGGCTTTGGAGGTGCATGAGAAAAAGCCATAAATCACTCAAATAACTCAGGTTGATTTTTGAGTTATTTTTAAATAAAGATAATTAAGTCACAAAAATCATGCAAAAGCACAGTTCAACTCGAATTAGAATTTTAGATCCACTTTAAAACTCAAAAAGATGTTGAGTTTCAAAAAGCTAACAACTTGCATTGATTTTCCAATTTTGAGTTTAACTGGGCCTTGAATGTGCACATGGATAATTATGATTTAATAAATAAATAAAGTGATTTATTCTCAACTTAACTGCTTTTTGAAATAAAATAATTAATTTATGGGTTAATTAACTATTTTACCAAACTTTTATTAAAAAATATATTATTAAATAATGACAATATGCTTTAATTAATTAAATAAGAATTTAATCAATTATTCATAGGATATTGGATTTATTGTCAAAATTAAATAATATAATTAATAATAGATAGAATTAAATTTAATTAAACAATTAAGTGGCAAATATTAAATCTAATTAATTAAATATGAAAATATTCAATTAATCAAACTTAGGATAAATGTGATTTATCGCCAAATAATCATTAAATTAAAGATAATTAAGATAATTTAAGAATATTGTTAGGAATATTCTTCGATGCAGAATTTATGATAATCAATTAGGATTCGATGATGTTTAGATGTGCTTTAGATTAGGACTTTGATGTCGATTTCGTTCGATTTGTTGATATAGGAGATTAATGAACTTATAGCCCATTTTTGGGATATTACATGAGTAACACAAAAAAATTTAAAAAAAAAGTTGACTCATGAACTGTGAACCTTGAGAAAGACCATCAAATAATTGTTCTTGTTGATGTGGATAAATAGACTTCTCCCTATCCAAAAATCATCTATTGTCAAAAACATATCCTTCGGGAACATGTGTTTCAACTATACGTAGTGACAATCCTTTCCTCCAATGAAATTCAATTTGAAATATTTAGTCAAAAAATTGACTCGTAGATTCTTATCATAAAAATAATACAGACTTCTCAAGCATCACACACATCCCCTTTGAACTTTTCTTCCTATAGTGACTTCTGTTGTAAGAAGCCTTATGTTGTGTGATCTTTAGTGACACTACATTGCTCTATTTATTTTGTCTTAGAACAAGAATCCTACCTTATCACATATAGACTTCAGGAGTAAAATTTGTTTGAAGTGAGTGTCTTACTTCATACACAATATGCCGTATTGCTTTACAATTTGAAACCATTGAAACTGTTCATTATCCATGAATCCGAGACTAAGGTGAAAGGATGACCAGTTTGAAGTCTTCAATAGGATCCAATAAGACACTTGTTATAATAATAATTGTAGTTTCATCTACTATTCCAGTTCTCCTTTCACTAATTCCCATGTCTTCATCACTATCAACATTAGAATATCCTACTGCTGGTGAAGATAAATTCAAACAATATATACGAAAATTCATTCTATGCATTTTTTTTTATGACAATACTACACATTTTTTTCTCTTCATTCCAATGAAATATTCCATTCTAGTTTCATTAATTTTATAGCTCTGATATGGTTGCAAACTAGACTCACAGGTCTCACTTTCTTCCAGGTTTCTCAAATTTGAAGTAGTCGGTGTCCCATTTATCTTTTCCGCTTTAGAGAAATGATCTCTATTCTTATTTGAAGGTTCTTCACTTTCAAAAGTGATTCCACTTACAACATGAGAAATTTTTTGAGCAACATTCCCCATTGATCTTCTTTCATTCTGAGATATACCTTGTCTTTTTAAACCAAACCAACTAGACCATCTGTTCTTCCAGGTGAATTTCCGTTTTCTATTTTAGCATTTAGAGAGTAAATCTTGACAGGAAATCTTTCACACTACATACTTCAAATAATTAATTTTAATACTACTGTTGAATTCTACCAACCAAAATCATAACTCCCTTGTCATGCACTCCCATAGATGTTGAGGATTTTGGCAGAAAATAAAAAGTCTCCATTCCATGATTATGAACATAGTACTTATCATATGATTTTCCTGAAAATTTTCCAAGGATCCCACCCACAACTTCTTTAAGAAATTTAATTTATAACTCCTTCGCTTGAAAGCACACAAATTCAAATTGAGTTAGAGGCATCTGATTGATATTGATATTGGAATGGGATGAGTTATAGAGGATATTGGCATTGGATTTGCACTTGTAAATTGAATTTGCTTGAAAATTACTAAATTCGTTTACAACAAATTCATCCTTGCAATTATTGCCTTCCTTGAGATTACTTCTCTTTTGAAGAACTTTATTAAACAATTGGGCATGTAAAGAGACCGCATTTCTTCAAGGGAACAAAAAAAAATGGTTTACTTGCCTTTTTGTATGCTTCCCATTTTTGTATGCATGACCATGAGGACTACACAACTTAAGGAACATTTGTCAAATAGTTGAGGTGCCTCTGTTTATGTGAGCAGGTAGGTAGAGAGAATGTTGAGGCACTTTCAATGAATCTATTTTGTGTAAAATCTTTCATCATGGAATCCGATCAAGTGACACCTCTTTGAGATATTATTTAAACAATTCAAAATTTTGCCCATGTTTTCGCATTTCACATGCATGTTTAATAGAGCATACCCAACTATAGTATCTGCCCAAAATCTCTCCACCAGTATGTTTTCATGGCTATCAATAACCTATTTTAGGGATCCCATTGTGTCACAGGCATGGATGATGCTAGAGAAAGGTGGTAGAATTAAGCTTTGTGCCTATCAATTGTATTTTATTGTTCAAGTTTCTACAACCTATTCTATACCTGTTAGTTACATTTATTTAAAATATTCTATCAGCCTTTAGACATATCCATGCACTAATAAGTTGGATCCATGAGGTTACATTCCTTTTATGCATTCTATCAAACAATTGATGCACCATCTATGTTTCTAGCATCTTGGATGCATTTCTAACAAGGAAACCACAACTTTTGAAAAAAATTCTTTGTCCTTAGAGCTTTATACATGCAAATTGCTCATTCTTGAATGTTTCTAGATTCATTTTTGAAAAATCCATTTTTGCTCATCTTTTGCAACCATCTCATTCCATTCCTTGAGACAATAGAGACATGATCTGATTGGAGTCAACCAACACTAAAACCAACCACATCATTTCTTTCTCCTTGCATTAGGGTTGTAGCTTGATCCATGGATTTGGATAGTAATTGGCCTCCTTGTGATCGTTGTGTAGGCAATGATGTTAATGGCATTTAATTGATCATTATGAGGTATAAGGGTGGGCTAATCAACGGTTCCAATATTTATCACTATCCAATGAGGCCAATGTGCTGCTTGAGACTCCTCAGATTGAGCTCTATAAGATCTCTTCCAACAATCCTCATGACCCCTTTGAGGGTGTCATAGAATCTCCTAATCAACCCAATGATTATGGATTTCTTTGACCCTCTCTCCCCAAACAAGAGCCACTCTTTGGTTCGCTTAATACTCAAAACTAAAATTATTTAAGATCATAACATTTGGGTGAGATGGGTATGCAAAGTCCACATTCTAGACATCAATATTTCCCTCGATCTTTTCTGGCTTACCGCCAATTTCATCATCAAGATTAATGATAGTTTCTCTATAAAAAATGTTGAAGACAAATAAATGCAGTAGAGCCCTCGATAATTTCATTGGTCATGGTGCCAACCTCAGTAGGTGAGAGTTGCATTCAACATAGAGAGGCTCCATGATGTTGCCAAAAATAGTCCTACAAACAATGATTGCTTGATGTTGTCTATGCAAGGGCCATCTTGTGTGTCTTTGAGAAGATTGAGGATCTTGGCTTGAGAGAAGGCTGTGATTGTTTTGTGGTTTTCAGGTGCATTTGCTATAAATTTTCTAAATCTTCTTCAAAAAATCTTATGCTAACCCTACAATCATGGCCATGTGAGTTGACATCTCTTTGAGGCATTATGTCAAACAATATAATGCACTCTTGTTGTGCATATTTATATGTACTGTATGTAGTTGAAACTATAATATTTGACAAAAATCTTAGGCATTCTGATGTAGTCAAGGAGAAATATCCAATGAAGATTTACAACCTTGAAGCTAAAGATTACATAACAAAAATGATTAAAAAAAACAATAATCAACACCAACAAATAAGGAACAATGCTCTTTTATTATCATCAAGTTGGATTGCAAATGTATATTATAGATTTTCAACAGACATGCCTAATTACTAAGGACATAAACCTTATTCCTAATCTTCACTATCAAATATATTGGTTATCCTCATTACCAATCTCGCCTCCTTCAAAATGCTACCTAAAAAAGAACTACTACCCTACTTAAATACAATATCGCCAACTACAAGTTGGACTATTCGATCAACAATATCCAAGATAAAGGAAACATATTACAACATATAGGTCAAGACCTAAATCCATAAGAAAACCTACAAATAGATAGATCATGACGTGCAAAAAGACAAGGAGGTTTACCAAATATATAAGAGCATAGAATGATGCACTATGAAGCTTCACGTAACATGAATCTCCATCACAAGCCGAATCTCGCCAACCCGACTGTGAGAATAGGAAAGAAATATAGGATCATACCTATCATAAAATAACTTAATTTGGAAACACCTAATCAAGATTCAAAGCTAGACATAGGATCTCCATGATGCCTAGATCACATAAGATAACGAACCAATTCGAACAATCACTACCTAAAAAAAAACAAAAAACTACCCAATTGCAACCAATCAACAAACAAATTGAAAGGAAATATTTTTGGATGATGCAAGATTTCCAATGACCCAAGGATGCTCCTACATCATACACACTAGGTGAATAAAAGATGTTCCATATGAGGAACTTATGAACATCTGACAGGATTCAAGACATAAATCCCATGCTCATTCTTGACCTATGTATCCTCTTTGTCTTCAACCATCATATTGTGAAAAATTCTATGCTTACTATCCAAATCCACAAACCTAGTAGTATACCATCCATATTAGGTACTGCTTTGCTACTTTTTCCACAACCAATGCTCTGATTATCCAACTCACACCAATTTCTTATGCTTTTGTCACTCCTACATTCAACAGTTAATGTCTTCTCTCTTCTCTGCTGCTTGACTCCACCTCTGATATCATTTAATAACTCCCTTATTTCTGATCCATTCAAAAGATCCTTCTTCTCATTTGATACCACTTTGGTAACTTGCTGCTGCAACACTATCTTGTTTTAATCAACCTTCAACTCCATCGGTTTAGGTTAATTCATCAAATCCTTTAGCAATTGAACAACCTCAGAAATCCTGTCATCCACTTGCTGCAAATCCATCTCCTTCTGATCCAAAGTGGTATGATCTCCTAAGGTATAAGTCCTCATTACACTCATATTCTTAGCCTTCCTTCCCTCCTTCAAAGGAATTAAAGTGAACTTCCTGCCATCCTTCATTATAGACACAACATTCCTTTGGAAATCATGAATAGCTCCAACATCATACTGCCAAGGTCTTCCCAGAAAAATACAACAAGCACTCATTTTAACCACATCACATAATACCCCATCCTGGTATGGTCCAATATTGAAATTAACCCAACACTTCTCTTTAACCTCCACCATATGGTCATCCTAAAATTGACTTATCCCCTATGGAAAAGTGATGCAGCAGTGGACAACAGAAGCCTTCAAACAAGGAACAACTTGCAAGTTTCAATCCCTCAACACCCAAGGTGAAAAGGTCAAGTGCTCAATACTTATCACAAGTATCCAAAAGGACTAGGAGGAAGGTTATCACAACCCCAAACTATCCAAGGTAACCTAATCACTAGGCTTACCAAAGTCCTAAGCACCAAAACCCTTGAATTCACTAAGAGGTCTCCTTAACTCAATGAGTAATCAAACCCCATGAAATGACTTCTAAGACTAGGGGTGGCCTAAAATCACTATTATGGCCTATTTAGGTCATACTACTTTAGTTCCAATGGTTCTTTCATCAAAAAGCAACCCACAACACTAAGCTGCTTCACAAACTAAGGATTTGGCTTGTAGCCTCTCCAAACTAGTATTTTGAATCTAGATCAAAATCCTTCCAAACAAAGTATGAATTAGGTTGAGGATCCTGACACCCTTTTGGGACTTATGGAACATATCCAAGCACCAGGACTTGAAACCAAATGGAGGTTACTGATTTATCCAAATTTAGGACAGGGCTAATAGGCCTAATTAGGTCTAAATTGCACTACAAGTGCTTCTTCCTCCAAGCCAATGCCAAGATCAATGATGGGATCTTGTGAGGGCATGTATAAGAGTTCCAAATCCATAATCTAGGGTCTTGATGAATCCCCAACTGAGTTTTATCATGACTGTACTAAGTCACTGGTAGGTGCACATATGGGCCTGTACACCTAGGGCTTTGTGGCAAACTCACCTCTCCACATAACTCCACCTCTAACCTGCATTTTTTGAAAGAACATAGATAAACCTTGAATTCCACCAAGGGGCATCACTTTCCCATGGTGGAATTGAGTGGAAAGTTCAGACACAGTTGAAACCTTGGTTCAAACCCTATAACCAGGACAGTGATAAAGAAAATGAAATAACTTTCAATGAAAGTGAGATCAGGACATGAAACAAAAAGGAAATGAGAGATGCTTCCCAGGGCTAACAAAATCTATCAAGGTTTCATCCCAAACTCCAATGCTCATCCCTACCAACAGTCTTTCACACAAAATCTATAGAGAAATGGTTGTTTCTTTATTGATAATTGTCAAATTACATCACCTTGTCCTACCACCCACCTGTAAGGGCTTATGTAGGCACTCCCAATGGTTACATGACTTTTTTGAACTAATTAGCCATTTGGGAGTTGTGTTTACAAGTTTTGACAACTTTTAAGAAAGTTGCTTGAAAGTTGCTTGACAACTTTTAGAGCAACTTTTGCCTATTTTGCAATTTTGCAAATCTAATGACCAAACTTGGTCTAACCTTATTCTAGTGATCCAACATGGATCTAAAACCTTAAAAACATGAAAAAGACTAAGATCCTATGATTTCAGGCCCATTGACCACTTTTGACCATAGTTAGCCAGGGGATTATAATTATGCCAATCCTGGAACTAGGCCTTACAACTTGGTCTAGGTGCCTGACTAGTAACTCTAAGCTAACTAGATGTGTTTAGGACTCTTAGTAGTATTGTTTGTTGAGTCTAGAGTAGGTGCTCCTGCACCATACTCCCCTTGAGTTTTAAAACTCAAGTCCCTACTTGAGGGTAACTATTCTACCGAGGTCCCATGTTGTTTGATTTGGTCTTCGGTCAGCCATGTAGCATCTATGTTGGGGAGCCCCTTCCATTTGACTAAGTACTGCATGTACTTCTTAGTTTTGGTCTGCCTTAATAGCTTTGTGTCCAAGATTTCTTCTAACTCCACTAGTTTGCTTTGGGGAATATTTGTAATATAGTCTTCATCTTGGATGTTTGTTTCCTCACCTTGCTCATTCATTGAACTTGATGTAGCTTTATATGGTGTGAGGTCTGCCACATTGAATATTGGAGAGATTTGCAAAGTTGGAGGAAGGGAGATTTCATAAGCATTCTCACCTATTTTGTTGAGTATGTTGCAGGGACCTACTTTCTTCATTTGTAGTTTGGAGTATCTACCCTTAGGCAGTCTCTCTTTCCTTAGGAATGCCCAAACCCTATCTCCCACTTTGAAGTGGACCTCTCTTCTTCTTTTATCAACACTTTCTTTATACTTCAAACTTGACCTTTGTAATGCTTCCTTTACTTGCTGCCGTACCTTTGTGATGAGCTCTTCTAGTTCTTGGCCTTGAGCACTGATTTTGAAATTAGAGGGGAGTTCCATCAGATCCAATGGTCCCTTGGGGTGTAAACCATATACTACTTGGAATGGAGTTTTAGCGATTGACCTATTTATAGAGTCATTGAAGGAAAACTCTGCTTGGGGTAGGATTGTATCCCAACTTTGTGAGTATTTCTTGGTTAGGCATCTTAAAAGATTTCCTAGGGACCTGTTTACTACCTCAGTCTGTCCATCTATTTGTGGGTGATAGGCAAAGCTATAGGTGAGGTTTGTACCCAACTTCTTGAAGAGTGTCCTCCAAAAGTGTCCTTGAAACTTTACATCCCTGTCTGATACAATTGTCTGAGGTAAGCCATGAATTCTGACTACTTTGAAGAAGATATTGGTTATGTGAGATGCATCATTTGTGCTTTTGCATGGTACAAAATGAACCATTTTGCTGAACCTGTCCACTATGACAAAAACACTATCAAATCCTTGCTTGGTTTTAGGCAGTCCCATTACAACATCCATTAATATGGACTCCCAAGGTCTTGAAGGGATTGGTAAGGGTTGGTAGAGCCCTTGATTTGTTGTCATTCCTTTAGCTTGTTGGAAGATTGTGCAAGTTTCTATAAACTTTTTGACATCATTGTTCAACTTAGGCCAAAAAAACTCCTCTTTACCATGTTTGCTATCTTATCAATGCCAAAGTGACCTCCTAGGCCACCACAATGCTTCTCCCTTATTATGTTTGTCCTGATTGAGCACCTTGGTATACATAGTTGTTCTCCTTTGAATAGAAGTCCATTTTGAATCAGATATTCAGAGAAGTCAGTGTGATATCTGCCCACCATTTTTATGCAAATTAGATATACCTCTACAAAATTAGGGTCATCCGAGTACAAGTGTTTGAGGGACTCAATTCCCACACTTTGTAATTTAACTTCTTCAATCAGACCAATCCTCCTACTAAGGGCATCAACAACTTTGTTTGATACACCCTTTTTATGCTTAATGTTGAAGGTATAGGCCTGCAATTGCTCTACCCATTTTAGGTGCCTGACAGAGAGTTTTTCTTGTGAATTGAGGAAGCTTAATGCATGGTTGTTAGTGTAGACTACAAAATATTTTGGAATCAAATAGTGCCTCTATTTCTTGAGGGCTCGGACCATGACATAAAGCTCTAGGTCATAAGTAGAGTACTTTCTTTTAGCCTCATTCAATGTCTCTGAGAAGAAAGCAACTGCCTCGCCTTCTTGGCTTAGGACTGCACCTATAGCCAAATTGTTTGCATCTGTTTCCATAGTGAGGACTTTGTTAAAATTAGGGAGGACCAAGATGGGGTATTGGGAGACTCTATTCTTCAAGTATTGGAATG
This sequence comes from Chamaecyparis obtusa, assembly GCA_027943335.1. Lineage (NCBI taxonomy): Eukaryota > Viridiplantae > Streptophyta > Pinopsida > Cupressales > Cupressaceae > Chamaecyparis > Chamaecyparis obtusa. The sequence continues at coordinate 207,790 of BSBK01001201.1, forward strand.
CATTATTGGCTTCCTTTGTCCATGAAAACTTAGTCTTCTTCCTACCTTTGATTGTTTCAAGCATTGGTGCACACACATGGCTAAATTTTTTGATGAACTTCCTATAGAAAGTTGAAAGCCCATGGAAACTTCTTACATCACCTTGGTTCTTTGGTGGAGGCCAATTAATGATTGCTTCTACCTTCTCAGGGTCCATCTTGAGGGTACCTTGTGAGATCACAAATCCTAGGAACACAAGTTCCTTCCTCATAAACATGCACTTTTCCAAGTTGATTACCAACTTGTGTTGATGGAGTCTTCTTAATACCTATTCCACATGATCAAGATGGTCTTCCTTGCTATGATTGAATATTAGTATGTCATCAAGGTAAACAACAACAAATTTGCCAATAAAATCAATGAATATCTCATTCATAAGCCTCATAAAAGTGCTAGGGGCATTGCTTAAGCCAAATGGCATTACTAACCATTCAAACAAAACTTCAGTAGTCTTGAATGATGTTTTCCATTCATCTCCTGGTTTGATTCTGATTTGATGGTATCCAGACTTTAAGTCTATCTAGGTGAAATAGCAAGCACCTCCTAGTTGATCCAATAGGTCCTCCATCCTTGGCATGGGGAATCTATACCTTATTGTGATTTTGTTTAGGGCCCTACTATCAATGCATAACCTTGATTTTCCATCCTTTTTAGGGGCCAAGACTGAAGGTACTACACAAGGACTGAGACTCTTTTGAATGAGCCCTCTTTCCAACAATTCAGTGACCTATTTTGTAATCTCTGCATGCTGCAATGGTGTCATTTTGTATGGTGCTTTATTAGGCAGGGATGAGCCTAGTATGAGGTCTATTTTATGACTGATGTCCCTAATGGGAGGGAGGCTAGTGGGCAGGTCACTAACAGTGAAATCTTTATACTTTTGCAGCAGTTTCATGACTTCCTTTGGTATGGGCTCTTTTTGATCAGACCTAATGTTATCTTTGGGCTTTGAGATTAAGGCAAATGGTTCAATATCAGATTCTTTCAAGGTTTTTAACATCTCTTTTTCTCCCATGATAATCACAGTGGGTTCTTTTTCAGTTTTGTTATCTGACAGGGGCTTCATAGTGAAGGTCTTCCCATCTTTAGTGATGGAGTAGGTGTTCTTCCTACAATGGTGTATGACATCAACATCAAATTGCTAGGGCCTACCTAGAAGGATGTGTGAGGCATCCATCTCAACCACATCACAAAGAACTTTGTCCCTAAAATCTGCAATTGAGAACTCTATCCATGCTTGTTCTGTTACTAGAGTTTGTTGGCCTTTGGTTAACCATGAAACATGATAGGGGAAAGGGTGTGGCTTCTTAGGGAGGTTTAACTTCTGAACCATTTCACAAGATACAAGATTTTCAGTTGAACCAGAATCTATAAGAAGATTGCATACCTTTCCATGACATTTGATCTTTGTCCTAAAGAGATTCTTCCTTTGTGGAGGTTCTTGGGTTTGTGGTACTTGAAGGAAGACCTGCCTCATCATCAAACATACTCCTTCTGGTTCCAAGTCTCTAGCATCAGCATTGTCTTCTTGCTTATCTTCTTGGACAAGTTGTGCTCTCCTCTACCTTGGTTATTGTTGTTCCTCTTCTCAGGGCATCTTCCTGCATGGTGTCCCATTTGGTTGTAATAGAAACATTTCAATGGTCCATTACCTCTTCCTGAATTTGTCCTTCCTCTATTGAAAGGCCTTCTTCCTCTATAGTTTCCTCTTGAATTAGAGTCACTATTTTCTTTGTCTCCTTGGTCAGGGGTCCTCCTGCTGTTGCCACTACTTTTTCCCTTGTTCCAAGAGTTGCCTTTGCCTCTAAAGTTCTTCCCACTATCATTACTCTTCCCTTTGCCAAAGTCCTATTTTCTTTTCCATTTTTCCTCTACCTTGAGTGCCATTTGATAGCACTTATTGACTGTGGTAGGGCAGTGTAGGCTTAGTTCCTCTTGAATGGATACCTTCAAGCCATTCATGTACCTTGCTAATTTTTCTTCCTCATCTTCTGCCATATTGGTCTTCATACATAATTTTAGGAACTCCTCAGTGTATGAGCCTACATCCATGTCCTTTTGTTTCAAACTTTTCTTTCTCCTATGGAGTTGTACCCCATAGTCCTTAGGTACATATGTCTATTTGATCAATGCTATCATCCTATTCCATGAATTGATCATGTTCTTCCCATTCTTCACCCTCTCTATTTGGATGAAGTTCCACCAAGTTAGGGCTTCTCCCTTTAACTTGGATCTTGCCACCTTTACCCTCTGCTTTTCAGGGATGTCCTCACATTCAAAGAATGTTGTCAAAGCCTCTATCCAATCCAAGGCTAGATCAACATTCATCTTGCCATTGAAGATCAAAAAATCTATTTTCTCCTCCATGGTTCTCCTCCCCATGGATTTTAAGGCATCTATGAAAGGCCTTTGGTCTGCAGGGATATGTTGATTAGTGTCATCCTCATCTTCTTCACTCCCTTCTTCATTTTCAGACCCATCTTCTTTGTCCTTGTCATCAAGCTTCTTCTCAAGTTCTTGAAGCCTCTTAGTTAAGGCTTTGTTTGCAGCCTTTTTCTCTCTCACCATCTTTGCTAACTCACTATTTTTGACCCTTGTAGGGATATCTTCATCCTTAGGAGTAGACATAGCTCTGATACCACTTGATGTAGTAGTGGACAGTGGAAGCCTTCAAATAGGGAACAACTTGTAAGTTTCAATCCCTCAACACCCAAGGTGAAAAGGTCAAGTGCTCAATACTTATCACAAGTATCCAAAAGGACTAGGAGGAAGGTTATCAGTACCCCAAAATATCCAAGGTAACCTAATCACTAGGCTTACCAAAGTCCTAAGCACCAAAACCCTTGAATTCACTAAGAGGTCTCCTTAACTCAATGAGTAATCAAACCCCATGAAATGACTTCTAAGACTAGGGGTGGCCTACAATCACTGTTATGGCCTATTTAGGTCATACTACTTTAGTTCCAATGGTTCTTTCATCAAAAAGCAACCCACAACACTAAGCTACTTCACAAACTAAGGATTTGGCTTGTAGCCTCTCCAAACTAGTATTTTGAATCTAGATCAAAATCCTTCCAAACAAAGTATGAATTAGGTTGAGGATCCTGACACCCTTTTGGGACTTATGGAACATATCCAAGCACCAGGACTTGAAACCAAATGGAGGTTACTGATTTATCCAAATTTATAAGGACAGGGCTAATAGGCCTAATTAGGTCTAAATTGCACTACAAGTGCTTCTTCCTCCAAGCCAATGCCAAGATCAATGATGGGATCTTGTGAGGGCATGTATAAGAGTTCCAAATCCATAATCTAGGGTCTTGATGAATCCCCAACTGAGTTTTATCATGACTGTACTAAGTCACTGGTAGGTGCACATATGGGCCTGTACACCTAGGGCTTTGTGGCAAACTCACCTCTCCACATAACTCCACCTCTAACTTGCATTTTCTGAAAGCACATAGATAAACCTTGAATTCCACCAAGGGGCATCACTTTCCTATGGTAGAATTGAGTGGAAAGTTTAGACACAGTTGAAACCTTGGTTCAAACCCTATAACCAGGACAGTGATAAAGAAAATGAAATAACTTTCAATGAAAGTGAGATCAGGACATGAAACAAAAAGGAAATGAGAGATGCTTCCCAGGGCTAACAAAACCTATCAGGGTTTCTACCCAAACTCCAATTCTCATTCGTACCAGCAGCCTGTCACACGAAATCTATAGAGAAATGGTTGTTTCTTTATTGATAATTGTCAAATTACATCACCTTGTCCTACCACCCACCTGTAAGGGCTTATGTAGGCACTCCCAATGGTTACATGACTTTTTTGAACTAATTATCCATTTGGGAGTTGTGTTTACAAGTTTTGACAACTTTTAAGAAAGTTGCTCGAAAGTTGCTTGACAACTTTTAGAGCAACTTTTGCCTATTTTGCAATTTTGCAAATCTAATGACCAAACTTGGTCTAACCTTATTCTAGTGATCCAACATGGATCTAAAACCTTAAAAACATGAAAAAGACTAAGATCCTATGATTTTAGGCCCATTGACCACTTTTGACCATAGTTAGCCAGGGGCTTATAATTGTGCCAATCCTAGAACTAGGCCTTACAACTTGGTCTAGGTTGCCTGACTAGTAACTCTAAGCTAACTAGATGTGTTTAGGACTCTTAGTAGTATTGTTTGTTGAGTCTAGAGTAGGTGCTCCTACACCAAAAAGGGTATTTAAGTTTCCTCAGTCCAATATTATGTACCATCTCCTCTGATACAAGGTTTTCAATACTACCATTGTTCATTATCACTTTGCAACATTTGTTTTTTAATTTACAAACTATTCAAAAATCCTACCTTCTTTGAATAGGCTCAGATTCCTTCTTACTCAACATAAATCTCCAGAACATCATAGATTCTCCCATCTCAAGTGTATCCTCTCTTTCAACATGTTCATCCTCAACTTGCTCCTCATGTGAGATTATGTTCTATTTTCCTTTACCTTTGATAGAATTTTTAGAACATTGGAAAGCCCTATGACCAACATTCCCACACTTGAAACTGTTGGAAATATCAGGAATTAACCGAGTTACTGAGAGGGGAGGGGTGAATCAGTAACTCCAAATTTTCTTTCAATTACAGATGTAATTCACTTTAACCTCTTGTATACAGAAAGCATGAAACTTAAAAGCATTCATAATAATGACACATAGATTTGGTTACCCAGAAACCTTCCAAAAGAAAGTAAAACTGGGGTGGGGATGAAACCCACAAAGCTTTAATACTGCAGAATAAAGTTGGCCGGTTAAGGCTTACAATTTGATCACTTTTGATGATCTACCCTGTTAGGAGCAATAAGGATTGCTAAATCCACCTTGTTAAAGGATTTACAAACATACAATGAAGTATGCACTCGGTAAAGAGATTTTACAAAAGACTGTTAAGTCTACCCGGTTAAAAGATTTAGTACTGATTCACCTGTTAGAATGAAGCAGTAGATCTCTGGCTTTGCAACTGGATTGCTGATTGAGATTTGCTGATGTACTGATCACCTTCTGTGATGAATTTGTCTTTGCTGTTCCTTATACTGCTGAAGCCTGCTGTAATTCGCTTATCTCTGCCTTTCTTTCTCTTTCACATTTCTTCTTCTTCTTCATTCATACATCTTGACATTTTACAACTTTGTTTATATACAAGTCTTAAACAATTAATTACAATTACAATTACACAGTCGGCTTGACAAATAAACATAAGTGCTACTGAGTCGGCCCAAGTATGATTACTCAGTTCCTGCAAACTGACTCGGTGACTTTCTGATACTCGGCGTCCACTGCATTACTCGGCATCGTCATGCACTCGGTAGAAGTGAAGGCACGGTTCATACTGATCACTCGGTAGGTTTTGAACTCGGTAAATACTGGTGACTCGGTAGACATGATGTTACTCGGTTTACACTGTCCTGTTCGGTTTGTCCTAACTTCCTCGGTTTGCACTGTCTGCTCGGTTTGCACTGTCTGCTCAGTTTGCACTGTCTGCTCAGTTTGCACTGTTTTCTCGGTTTGCACTGTTTTCTCAGTTTGCACTGTTTGCTCAGTTTGCACTGTTTGCTCGGTTTGCATTGTTTGCTCGGTTTGCACTGTTTGCTCGGTTTGCACTGTTTGCTTGGTTTGCACTGTGAACGCAAATAAGTGTTGTCACTAGTGGCAATTCTGCTTAATGCCAACAATCTCCCCCTTTGGCATTAGTGACAAAAACACTTATTGGCCAAAAATTATATACACGAATCATGCTGAGTCTTATTTTGATTTTTCAAAATTTGTCTTTGTTATAGGGCTTTATACATTGTCTCCCCCTTTCAATGTGCTAACTGTTTCTATACAAATCTTCTTCTATACATATCTCTCCTTCTATACATATCTCCCCCTTTTTGATGATAATGCCAAAGGTGCATATACAAGTTATTTACAGAGAGAATCCAAAATTTGATAGAAAATCAGAATGTACCTTCATTATTAGTGCCAGGGTTCTGTCCCAACTTTCTTGCAGGATCTTACATGTTTGTATAGCAATTTGGACTTCTGTAGAGAGTTCAATCATGTGATCTGCTATAGAGAACTGATTGTCATGAATCAATGTTTTGGAATGTTCAATGTGCTTATACATTGTATTCATGATGGGAAGGATCATGTGTTGGATGTCTAGCAGTGTGGACCAGATCCTTGTGTCTTCTTTCAGTAGATCAGACTGCATATTTGATAGGTGTGAGATTTTCATGTGATGAGCAGAGCTTGAACTTGGTTCAAGTTGTAGCTTCTGTATGCTAATATTCATATCCTCATCCATTTTATTCATTTTATCCTTAACATCCTTTGTGAACTCGGCAATATTGCACAATCTGGCCAAAAGAGAGGTAGCATTCGAATAGATAGATTCAATGTTAGACAAAACTAAAGACAATTCCACTTGGTTAATAGCTATGTGCTGAGCAATGTGCTCAAGCACTTTATTGTTGAATCTCTTCTTGGCTCTTTCAACTAACTTTTCTGTCCCGAATGAATCCTCATTGTATCTCTCAACTGCTTCTGCTAATTGTAACAAAACATGCTGGGAGGAGTCTACTTTAATGCCTAATGCATCAGACAAAATGTCCTTAGCATCCTTGATGATTTGATACTCCTTGTCTCTCTCCTCTTTAAGTTTCTTTTGTTTTGCTTTTCTTTGGAGGATCTCACCTATATTTTGCATTTGGTCCGCTGAGAGATTTGCAAAATCTAATGTAGGAATTTCTATCTCTTCATCTAGGTCTATATCCTCTACTATATTCTTACCAAAAAATTTTATACTCGGTAGAGCCTTAGGCTTATCTGTACTTAATGCTTTGGTAGTAGTGACAGTAGATAAAGTAGGGCTGGCTATAGAGACTGGTATACTTTCTACTGGAGAACTTAATATACTTGAAGATTCAAAAACTGGAAAACTTACTGCTGGAAAACTTGATGGTGTAGGAGACTGCAGCTCGGTAGAAGAAATGATAGCTGCTTCTGATGTTGCTAGGGATGATTGGACAAATGTGGAAGTTGTCACAACCATGCTTGAAGGTGTCTCTCGGCTGGATGTAGAAACTTTCACTGGAGAGGTAGGAAGGGATGCAATGACTTCTGCTGCTATCCTCACAGTATCATCTACCTCAGTGTCTTCTTCTTGTTCATCACTATCATCTTCAATATCTTTTATTATTACTGTTTCAATACTCAGTTGGTGAAGGTGGTATATGTTCTTCCATGTAGCATTTGCAGCCTTCACAACCGATTCAATATTGTTGATCAAAATCAAACAAGTATTGAACTTCAATGTCATCTTATTTTCATTTTCTTTTAATGCCTTCTTTACTTCATCATTTTTCAAGCTCGGCATCAACTGTCTCAGGTTTTGATCAAATATGTCTATCACAGTTTGCCTTGCATTGCTCCATCTCATTTTTATTAGATTCAATAGAACTGCTGGAACCTGTGGGGCAATTTCTTCAGGAGAGTATTTCCACTGTCCCATCTTCTCAATAACAGCATCTTCTATTTCCTTCTGTTCTATTTCCGATCTGGTTTCATATCTTAAGGATTTTATGTTACTTACTCCAGATCCTGATCTGTCTCTAAAGAGTTTGAGCTTTTCTTGAAGGTTTAGAGGAGGCCTTTTGAATACTATGTCTTTATCTGCCTTTTCTGCCTTGCCTCTTGTATTTCTTCTTGTAAATACAGCAGTAGGAGGCTTAGGTGCCTTAGTGATAAATACCTTTCCTTTCTTCTTTGCAGGTTCTGGTTCCTCTGTTTTCTCATCCTTTTCCTCTTCTTCTTCATCTTTTTCTTCTTTGTCCTCGGTTATCATTTGCATTTTGGCTATCCTCTTCTTTCCTTTGTTTACCGCCTGTGGAAGCTTTATGCTTAGTTCAATTCTCACCTTAGCTTCATCATATGTTCCAAAATATGGAGCTTTGGGATTGATAGGCTGATTAAGAAGAGCTTCAATGATATCCTTGGTTTCATCAATATTTACCTCATAAGGAAGAGGTTTTACATATACAGTCCTTGGTTTAACTACTTGAATATATACATTATCACAATCCACCATAAAACAAATGTCATCTTTGTAATCTTCCACCAACTTCTGTGGAATCCAGAATCTGTCATTCATTTTCTCTTTGAAAGACTCAAAATAATTATCCATGATGCTTTCAAAATTCTCACCCATTTCTAAGATGTATTCATTTATTTCATAGAGGACTGGCACATCTTTTCTCCATACAACTTTTCCTTTAGAAGGGAAGAATTTCAGAACATAGAAGAATAAACAGACCAACAAGGATCCAAACTTACATGGATTGTTCTTGGAAGTTTTAATGCTTTCCATGTTTTTGTTAAACTGCTTTAACAATAAGTCTGCTAGGTCAAATGTTAAGTTATTCTTGACCACTTTGTATGCTAGGTCAATAGCTTCACAGGAGACACTGTTCTGTCAACTAGAACTGTAAATCTTATGGGCAATAATGTGTGTACCAAACTTCAGTTCAGCGTCGGTAATGCTGCTAACTTTCATGCCTCTACCGTCCCACTCGGCTAGGGTTTTCTTCTCTAGTTCCGTCCGACCTAGGGTTTTGGTAGTTTTAGCTTTGTTCAACATGGGAAGACCGGTGACTTGATGAATCATCTTCTTTGTAATCTCAATAGGTTGCTCAAGCAAAATCTTGCCATCATGTACTCGGCTGAGAATGTACCTAACCCATTTATCTCAAAAGTTTCGAGGTAGATGTGCAATGTGAACTAAACCTTTATCTTCCAGATGTTTGTGCTCAGGTTTCAGAATACCATCCACACATAGTTCCTCACACACAATATCTAGTTCTAGGTTCCCCATTTCATGAATTGAACAGTTAAAATGATTGCGGATATCGTTAATAAGTAGTACCTTAGGAGGAATCTGAGATTGAGCTCCGTTCGGATCTAGGGCTGCTGCAATTGCGGGCACGATCTTGAAATCTGGTGCTTTCCACTCCCCTTGGACTAACATATCAGATCCTTTCTTCGCTGAAGTGCTGGATGATGCCATGATAGCTCACAGAAAATTCCTCTCGAAAAAGTATTGAATCGCTGGGTTGCTCTTGAAATTTTTTGCTCTCAAAGTGCTAAAGGTTCACGGTGAAGAATGAGTTCGATTACTTGCTTTTTGTTTACAACTCTGTCATTAATGCTCATTTCAAATTAGGGTATGAATTCTGACAGACTGTCACCCACTAAGAATTAATTGCTCGGTAAAGACTTCGCAACTCGGTGAACTCGGGAATTCATATTGCTCCGACCTCGCTCGGTAAAGATAGGTACCGACCTTGCTCGGTAAAGACTGATACCGACCTCCCTGTGATCTTACTGCATCTTACATGCTGATTTAGATCTTTCTTTTAATTCGGTTCTGGAACTGCTTGAGATTGTTCTATGAGAATACAGTTCCAGTGCTTTCTTGGAAATTTAGTTTGAGTCGGTAGAGCCATCCATTCCATTACTTGGAGTGGATTGCTCCATAGATTTAGGAATCCATTTTTGTCTCACCTGTTTCCTGACCTTAGTTGCTTCATTCTTCTTTCCATCTTCAACTTCACTAGCATTCATGCAGTTTTTGGCTATGTGATCGAGTTTAGTGCATTTGAAGCATCTTACAGTAGTATCTCTTTTCCTTAGATGATGTTTTATGCAATTCATGCCAATGTGTCCATATTCTCCACAGTAATGACATCTACACCAGGTGTTGTAGTCCCATCCAAACATTGCTTTCATAATTTGTTCTGCTGGATTAAATGTCTTGGATCTGCACTCGGATGCCTTGTGACCTTGTTTGTTGCACTTGTGACAATTACCTCTGAATCTAGGTTTTTCCCTGCATTCATTTGCTTTGTGACCAGGTTGATTGCAGTTGTAACATTTTCCATTGAATTCTGCTTTTTCATTATTCCAACATTTATTTGAAGTATGTCCTATTTTACCACAATGATTACAAGTAGGTTTTTGATTTCTTTGAGTACCTTGCTTAGAAGATTCGCCTTCTCCTTTGTATCCAAGTCCTGCTTTTCCTTTTTGCCTATGAAGATTTCGCTCATACAGCTGATTCAGGTCTTCTTGACTTTTCAGCATTCCTTCATTGATTTGTTTTTTAGCATTTAGGTCATCCACCAATCTTAGATTGATTTCCTTTTCAGTTCTTAGTTCTTCTCTTGTGCTTTCTATTTCTGATCTTAGATTCAGAATTTCCTCATTTGTATGAGAGATCTGATCAATTAGGTTTTCTAGCTGAAGGGTTTTATTTTGGACTTCAATGTTTCTTCCATCTAATTCATCTTTCAACTTGTTTCTTTGTTCCAAGATCTCACAGAATCTTGTAGAGTGTAGTTCTTGTTCTCTTTTCAATTTTCTCACTTCTTCCTGCAGAGATCCATTCTTTTCTAGGAGTTCTTTGACAGCATTGTTTGCTTCATCTGAGTTATTCGAGGGAAGAAGATCTTCAATCTTTTCTTCAATGTAATTCTGATCATTCATCTGATTTGCAAGTTCCTTCCTTCTTCTTAGGGATTGGGAAAGATGTTCTTTTGCTTCTTTGAGTTTAGCTATGGCCATTTCTAGATCTAGCTTTTCATTTTCAATCACCTTGTTCAGTTTGAATACCTCCATTGTGCTGGATCTTTGCTCAAGCTAGTTAAGCTTTATCTTGAGAACCAATGCTACTTTGATACCAATTGTTGGAAATATTCAGGAATTAACCGAGTTACTGAGAGGGGAGGGGTGAATCAGTAACTCCAAATTTTCTTTCAATTACAGATGTAATTCACTTTAACCTCTTGTATACAGAAAGCATGAAACTTAAAAACATTCACAATAATGACACATAGATTTGGTTACCCAGAAACCTTCCAAAAGAAAGTAAAACTGGGGTGGGGATGAAACCCACAAAGCTTTAATACTACAGAATAAAGTTGGCCGGTTAAGGCTTACAATTTGATCACTTCTGATGATCTGCCCTGTTAGGAGCAATAAGGATTGCTAAATCCACCTTGTTAAAGGATTTACAAACATACAATGAAGTATGCACTCGGTAAAGAGATTTTACAAAAGACTGTTAAGTCTACCCGATTAAAGGATTTAGTACTGATTCACCTGTTAGAATGAAACAGTAGATCTCTGGCTTTGCAACTGGATTGCTGATTGAGATTCGCTGATGTACTGATCACCTTCTGTGATGAATTTGTCTTTGCTGTTCCTTATACTACTGAAGCCTTCTGTAATTCGCTTATCTCTGCCTTTCTTTCTCTTTCACATTTCTTCTTCTTCTTCATTCATACATCTTGACATTTTACAACATTGTTTATATACAAGTCTTAAACAATTAATTACAATTACAATTACACAGTCGGCTTGACAAATAAACATAAGTGCTACTGAGTCGGCCCAAGTATGATTACTCAGTTCCTGCAAACTGACTCGGTGACTTTCTGATACTCGGCGTCCACTGCATTACTCAGCATGGTCATGCACTCAGTAGAAGTGAAGGCACGGTTCATACTGATCACTCGGTAGGTTTTGAACTCGGTAAATACTGGTGACTCGGTAGACATGATGTTACTCGGTTTACACTGTCCTGTTCGGTTTGTACTAACTTCCTCGGTTTGCACTGTCTGCTCGGTTTGCACTGTCTGCTCGGTTTGCACTGTTTGCTCAGTTTGCACTGTTTGCTCGGTTTGCACTGTTTTCTCGGTTTGCACTGTTTGCTCGGTTTGCACTGTTTGCTTGGTTTGCACTGTTTGCTCGGTTTGCACTATGAACGCAAATAAGTGTTGTCACTAGTGGCAATTCTGCTTAATGCCAACAGAAACAAGCACCTTTAAAACCATTTTTTCTACTTCTTCCAAGAATCTTATGATCAGGTTGTCCTTCAACAACAAGATTTTCTTTTCCCTTATGACCAACTGGTCGACCCCTTCCCTTAGGGTTTGTTTGTCTTCTCTTCAACTTGTCTTTTGCCTCTAGGGCATACTGATATGAATATTCAATTGCACTAATCCTCAACATACTCAACTAATCCTCAATTTTAAGTCTTAGATCATTGATATATCTAGCCACCTTCTCATTAAATGACTCTCAAAAAGATTACTCTTGGTGTCCAGATCTAATTTGCATTTTGTAGAACTCCTTGGTGATTGGGGTTAGAAGGAACCTTGAAACTAAAGATGGATATGAAGAAGCCGTTGAAGATCTTGAGATAGCTTAAGTTGAGGTACCTACAGATGATGAAATATTACCAAGGGATATGGAAAGAATGGATAAGATTCATAGACTTTATGTTTCTAACTTCTCTAGCTCATTACATCCTGAGGATTTGATAGATTATATTAGTGAACTAGAAGACTAATTTGAGCTTGAAGATATTAAGGATCCATAGAGGATTAGGTTAGCATAGACTAAGTTGAAAGGTCATGTTGCCTTATGGTGGAAAGAGCTACAAAAATATAGGGAAGATAATGGTGAACCTAAGATGACTAGGTGGAGAGTTATGGTTTCTATTCCTAAGGCCAAGTTCATACCAGAGAATTGTGAATTGGAATTGTTTAAGAAATTGAAGAATCTAAAGAAAAAGGATTTGACTGTTACAAATTACTCAAAGCATTTTGGATCTTAATCATCATCTCATCCTTGAATTGCTCTATTATTTTCTCTAGCCTTCTAAGGTTCATGTTGGCAAGATAGATCTTTTAAATGGATGTTATGTTGTAATTGATGGATACTACATACATCTCTCTTAGTTTTTTTAATGGGTTTTTTTTTTTCTTACCAATACATAAATGATTAAAATCAACTAAGTACAGTAAACATAAGAGTATATAGGTTTGATAATTGCATCAATACATATCAATGAATTAATATTATGATATGCGATTATGGATATAGTATTTGGATAATTAGAAGGATCTAACTCTGTGATCGCAAGTGGTGTAATTTCTAAATTCAGGAGATATCAATGCCTGAGTATCAGAGTTCATGGTGTTCTTTAGGAGCAGTCCAGAGATGAAAAGATTTCATCGGTTAGACTTGATTTTGTTGGAAACTACAATTGAAATAATTTTTATATTGCCATTGCTATCAAACCTTAACTTGTGAGACAATTGATATCTAGTAAAGTACCATATCTTTTGATTGATGAAGATGAAATAACAAGAAGACCTAGTGGAAAGGTTGAGTTATGAGAAACTACAATGGGTACTTGATTAGTTGGCACATTGGAAAGGTAATGTGTTGTTTATCTATATCACTAAGTGAAGATGTCAATTGTTTTGAAGCTTAAAAGAAATGAGAAAAGAAATTATGAAAGAATAGGCTTAACCAAGCAAAAGAGAAGAAGATAAAGAACATTTAGTGTAAGACGAGTGATGCTAGTGTTGACTGAGCACTAGTACAAGCTGAGTAAATTTTAGTGTCAACCGAGCATCAGTAATTATTGAGTATCAAATATTTAACCGAGCGAAGACAATGATTTACGAGAAGAAAAGTTTTAGCGATGACTGACCTATCCAGTGATGACTGAGCATCTGAACACAGTATTGGACGAGTGTCAGTAATTTATAGTTTGTGAAGGAATTGAGATTCCCAGTCGACATAGTTGAATTCTTGGGATATGTAAAACATGTTGAAGATAAGGATGAATGACTTGGAGCATTTAATGCATGGTAAACTATTTTCTTATGGATTCAAGGAGAAGTTTTGAGAAGTATCAAGGAGGATAACAAAATGTTGGAAGGATTCGATGAATATGACCTAAACCTAAGATCTAAAAAGATGATTAAGTGACAAAAGATTAAGCTACCTAATCAAGGAGGTATAAGGATGACCTAGTTGTAGCTTATGGAGTCTGAGGAAGAGGTTGATTTTGTTGATTGAAAAACCTAAGGAAAAGGATGAGAAGAGATGTGAAGAGATGAACAAAGTTATGGTGATTGATTGAAGGGATTTCCAAGTAGATTAGAGATGAAGATGACAATGAAGGCCAGTCAGTAAATCAACATATGAGCTACAATGGATCTGTATTTGCAAAGTGAGTTGTATGTTTCAGATCAAAACCTATTGTTACTTTCTAACCATTGTATCAGTTAAAATCTTTTAATAAAGGTTGACCTAACAATCATGTTTTAATCCTTTAATCAAGGTGACATTCTAATGGGATGTTCTTAATCCCTCTAACAAGGCCACTACTAACAGGGTCAGACGTAGTAGTGTGTAATGTAACCTTTAACACGTTGGATATGTTAGCACTTAAACTTGCAGATGATTGACATATTTAGAAAACTCATTGAACTTAAGACTCATGTACTCCCAATAGCTACATCCAACACAATTTAAATGCTAAGGTATTAAGGCTTTGAGCCTTCTTCACTTTGAGTATAAAACTTAGGTGGGTTTACCTTTCACAATTGCTTCTACAAAGCATTACAAAACTGACCTATGTACTTGACATAGTCAATACAATTCATAAACATACAAATAAAAGTAAATTGAATAGATTTTGATATTTTGGTGGTGAACAGGTGCAAATTAAGCTAGAACTAGTGCCTTATTCATTGGGCTAGAGTCAAAACCTAACATCTAAAGAATCCCATTAACACAAAGATACTAAAATTTAAATGAAATTCAACAAGTCACTCTCCCAATTCCCAACCCTGACATCAAATTCATGTACAGACATTCAATTCCCAGAGACCTCCCTAAAGGTCTACTCTCTCCTTGAGAGAAACTTGAGTTCAACCTCTATATTCACCTTGTGAACACTGCATTAAAGAGCATTACAAATTAATGCATAAGAAAATTGAAGCATCCATACGCGAAGACAACAAGAAATAGCAATGAAACTCCAGTGTATTTGTATTAATTATCAACTGTATCCATACAAATTTTGACAAAAACTTCAAAGAATTCAGATCCTATATTCAGTACTCCTCTTACAAAAATTCAGCCACCCTACAAAATGAGAAAAACTTTCTATTTATACTTCTATCCATCTTGGAATCCTCAAAAGGATGCAACAACCTTCGAATGGCTAGGAAAATGACTTGCACTAAAGACAAAAGGTACGAACCATAATGTCAAGGACTAGCAAAATAGAAAGTAGTTTACAAATACTAGCATCTTCACAAGTGACACCTTTGTCTGGAGATATTTCAGAGCAGTTACTTTGATTTCTTGCATGAATGATGACCGCCATTATAGGATAACTTACATCATACTCTATTTGGTACATCCTCTCCCTAGAATTATGGATCAGGTGCCATGTGTACTTTACTCTTCTTCTTTTGCTTCCAGCTCCAAGATAGCTAGCTTCTTCGGTTTCCTCTTGATACTCTTTTCCCAAGCTACCACATCATCATTAGATGGCCAATCAAAACTCTGCAGCTCTTGTAATGTCTTCAATTGTACCTCCCACTTGGAATCAGTGATGCTCTTTACATCTGTGACAAACCTTATGCAATCATTTTCAACCTTTATCAAGTTATCAATCAAACTATTGCAACCCTGGACATCCAAAGTATTGTCACCCACAAGAAAAGCCTCCTGCTTATTTATTATTTGTCCCATGCTCAGCTTCCATTCAACTGCACTGATTATATTTCCATCATCCCCATACACTGAGGGTAGGTACTTACTGTAATCCTTGGCAAAAATGGCCAACTTGGCCTTCACTTTGTTAGACTTCCCTTTAAAAAACTTTGAAAGAGCACTCACTAATCCAATCTTCTCATAGACCTCAGTCACCACCTCAGGGATATTAGGCTTGTGTTCCTGCAGGGCATCAAGTTTTTCAAGTAAAAAACTCCTTCCTGACCATATGCCATAGAGTGGCTCCAAGGTAGCTAATGACTCATTCACCTTTTCATTTTCCTTCTGCAACAAGACAACTGATTGATGGACTGAATCCATCCTATCTTTTATTCTATCCTATCTATGTTATACAACATCAGTCATAGTCCTTAAGGCTGCTTCTAGCCTCACTTTCTCTAGATCTTCCACTGGCTGGTCAAGAACCTTTGCTTCTAGCTGAGGAGGTGCCTCAATTTGCAATGGAGGGGGAGGCACTACCTTAGATGCTTCTTGAAGCTTAGCCCTCAGCTCTTCCAATTCACCCTCCATTTTCTTGATCATCATGAGCTTTAAATCCCTTTCTTTGGCAACCTTCATTGAATTTTCAAATAATCTGTCATATCTTTTTGACAATTGGATGGTCTTTGCCTCATTTAGGTGAGCCAAGTGTGTTACTACCTTGGACATCTCAAGATCAGTGGTGCTCTGCACAGTCCAGACAATTTTATTTCCTTCCATTTTGTCCTCAATTCTTACTACAGATGGCTTATTAGTTCTAGGAGCCAAAGACCAAAGTACAAAAGCTTAAGATTTGGGATCATAACCACTCCCTCTAATCATGTCATCTATTTATACTTCATATGATAGACTTCCCTCTAGCTGCTTTCTGATTTGATCAATGAGGAAAGCAAAGGTCAAGTCCCATCTAGGAGTTAGAAGCATACCACTTGACTTAACCATCTCCCTTGCCTCCTCCACAATAATTTTCTCAAGACTGGGATCATATGATGTCAGAGCCCTTAAAGTCTCCTCACTTGGTTGCATCCCCTCTGGCAAGGTATTTTTCACTTCTTCTTACTTCCTCTAGATGAGGAAATCCTTGAATTCCTTGCTATTGATGAACTGGTCATCACTGAGAAACTCCTCTTGGTAAAGTTCTCTTTCATCTCTTCATGCTTCCTCCAGATGAGGAACTCCCTGAATTCCTTGCTATTGATGAACTGGTCATCACTGAGAAACTCCTCTTGGTAAAGTTCTCTTTCATCCTATCCCAGCAACAAAGGTAAATTCTCCTCTTCTTTTGTCACAACCTTCTTTCTTTCTTTGATAGCCTTTCTCAATTGATGATGGTAGGCTTTGTTACTAGGTACTAGAGCTAAGGCACTATCAAGTACCTTCTTCTATTTTCTCTTCTTAGAAGGCTCACCTACTTCAAGCCTTTGTTTTTTTAATGGCGGCTCTGAAGTATCCTCTTATTTCAATGGGTCTTGTGTTAGTTCAATAATTGGTGAGCCCTCATCCTAAGGTGGACTTTCACCCTCGTTTGAATCATCAGTAACTTCCTTAGGCTTAGAAGTAGAATAATTTCTTGGCACCTCCAACTTCTCCTCAAGCAACCTTTCCAACTGGTTAGACAGGCTGCCATGCATTTCTATCATTTTATCCATTCTTTGCAAGTATGGGAGCTTAGGGAAAAAACCACCAAAAGGAATTTCTGCCTTCCTTAATCTGGCCTCTATGTCTGGCAAATCAAAATATTTGGTCCATCTTGTTCTTGCCTCATCTAGGTCTAACATATTTCTTATCACATCCTCCTCATCTAGGCCTTCATGCTCTTTGATTACTCCAATGTTAGGGATCCCAGCAGGTACTTGTAGTCATCTTGAAGTGATTTAACCAACTATTGACTTGGTCTATTGCTCTTTTTCCAATCAAGAAGCTACCAATCCTGAATTGCCTCGGTGTGAAGGTGCCCTTCCTATGAGGTGCTAGGTGTTCTTTGTCAGTCCACATTAATTGCCAGATGAATTCCATCATGGCAACCCTAGGAGGTACAAATCTAGGAAGCATGTGTGGAGGTTGGGGGCAGCCATAAACTCTGATAACTGTGAAGTTGGCTCCTAGGTAGAAATCTCCCCAATTGTGGTTCCCTGGCCATTTATCTTCCTACTGCATTGGCCTTAACACCCTTAAGACCTTAGTTGACAGCCTCACAAGATTTGTTCCCAATGTCACAAGAATTGGATGGACAAAATAGTTCTGGAAAATAGTGAAGTTACACTCATTGGATGTGTAATTCCATGCCCTCAACCAATATTGCAATGGGTTTGGATTTCCCTTGAAAGTAGTCCTTAACTTCAACATGCTTGCATCAAGATCATTAACATGGTAGTACAAAATCAAATGCATAAGGTGTTAGGAATGAGAACACTGAGAGGAGGGGTGAATCAATGTTAATTGTATTTTAACTTTTCACTTTAATCTGAATACTGAATTATAAATGCTTAAGTACTAAATTAAACATTCACATAAACATGAAACATGAAATCAACACATGACACCAATATGGTTATGGGGAAACCCAAATAGGTAAAAACCTTAGTGGGACTTGATACCCACTAATAATCTGCACTAGTGTTTTGTGATCCTTGTTAGAAGATCCTTTACCATGTTAGGAGTAGCTTTACAATGCTTTTAGTATAGTAGACCTTGCTAAGGGTCGGTCCCTATTAGGAGAATTGACTATCTATAGATGGGCGCATAATGCATATTGATTTTCTAGATCTCCTTCTTCCAAAAGGTTATCAGAGAATTGACTATCTTTAGATGGGCGCATAATGAATATTGAAGAACTTCCATCTTCTCCAATTTTATGCTTGGACCTTGATCATAGGTTATCATGGTCACATCAATTTCCTTTATGTTTTGACTGAGAATGTCTAGTGAGGGTACAAGAGCATTCCTCAATTGAGTCTGTCTAGACCTTGTCTTCTCCATTTCTTTCTCCGCCTTCTCAATTATGTCCAACTAACCTTGATAGACATTGTTGCACATGTTTGCATCAGTGGCTATGTCTAGCACTAAAATCTTTACCTTCTTAATCATTGCCTCTGCATTTTTGATCTTCTTAAGATGGGCATCAATGAACTTATCCTGATCCATGGATTCTATAATGACTTTCCGTCCTTGATCTGCAAACTCTTTTAATGATGCCTGACCAGACTTAAGAGAGTTCAAGTCTAGTGCAAAATTAATCATTAGTTCTGTTGGAGCTTTTTCTTGTAGGACCAAACTTGAATCAATAGATGGGCTTGATTCCAGGGTAGGCACTCAAGTTTGACAAGAAAATAGTCCAATTGATGAGGATAGAGAACATCCTCCTTCTTTGAGCTCCACATCACTCAGGTGGGTATTGCCTTATCTGCACACTCAAGAAACCTCATAATAAATAATAGGCCTGCATATGGATTATTGTGGAATAGTCTTCAAACCCCTTTAGGTAACTTGTAGCCCAATGAAGCCAATTCACATGCAATAGCCCTACTTGCATAGAATGAGTCTAAAGACTAGAAAGGACCTCCTACTACTACTACCAATATGAAAGGAGAAGGTATTTGATTTGAATGATTTTAATGTTGGGTTGAAGAGACCCCTGAGATATACTAAGTCTCTCATAGACCAGTGCCTTGTCCAATGGGCCACAGAGTCAAATACCCTATTGCCACAAAGAGCTATGAAACAAAAAAGCAATACATTCAAATATGATGATGCCTTACACCAAACATACACCATTAATCAGGTCATACTTCAACAATCCACCTATGTACCCAAATGTGCTATCACCTATTCAAAGGATATTAACTCTCCCCTTAGAAGAGACCTATAAACAAATAATACATTAACTAGCATCCACTGGAAGACAAACATAAGATACCCTTGATACCCCAGTTCATACACACCTGAAAACTAATCCCAAACCTAGTTGCTTCTGTGAAAACAACTCTATTGCAGACACATAGGAAATGCAAATAGAAAGATGAAACCACCCTTGATGCTTCAATCAATAGGTCCGAAACTCAAATGGAGACAATTTGATAACAATAGAAATATATTGAATCTCATACATAAGACAAATCAATTACAATACATATCATATTCTTTGAGCCAATAAAGGAGAAAAGAACACTCTATATGCAGAGAAGTAGAGAAAATCTACAGGAAAAGGACCCTTCATGGAACCAGTTCTCCTCAAAAATTTGTAGAAGAAGGAACCCTTACAAAGTAAAACATTTCACCATTTATACCACTAGCTACCTTGGAATCCCAAAAGAATTTAGGATGCAACAAGCTTCAGACAGCTAGGGTTAGGGTTTCAACAACTACACCAACCCTAATATTACATCAAAAGTTATTACAGGGGAAGAGACACAGGCAACTTAGAGAAAATAGATCTCAAACAGATTTTTAATTATGAAAATCTATGAGATTAGCACAGTAAACCAAGAAATTACCATGAAAACCAGTCAAATCAGCCACCTGCAAACACTTTTTGAGCACAAAACCACACTTCATGGTACAATAGAAACCCCAATAATTGATCATGGCACTCTGGACCACTCTGCAACCATCTGAAAGTCATTTTCCACCAACTTCGGCCATTTGATCAATAAATTTCAGTCCTTTCTATTGCGGAAAACCTTCTGCAAATTCAAATTTGAAAAACAACGGCTACCTTATGGCACTTGTAGTAAATCGGTGGTGAAAATTTGAATCTCGATCAACTTTAAGTCCTGATCATCTGATCTTTCTTTTCACGGACTTTTATGATCTTAACTCAACCAGACACCTCAGGTTTTCCTCCAGCGACCACGTGACAAGGCAAATCCTATTCACGAAGTAAAATATTAACTCACCACTTAACCCTGTGACTTAGCGAACAAAGGAGCTCTAACCTACCCTGGTTACATCTGGCGAACTGGTGACAAAAGGCTTTCACCAGTTTGCAGAACATTTATTACTTCCACCAAATGATTTAGTGATTACACGACCTTGTTTGATGAATCACCAAGACTCTTAGAATGTCACCATTTTATCATGCGAATGAACAAATATATTTGAAAATTTATCAAGCCGCTAAACATTTTTTCAGGACCGCTATACCTTTAGACCAAAACCTGGGCCCGCTTACAAGAGAATCAACGATCGTCTCATCTTCACATGTGTCAGAAAAGACCCTTGAGATTATAGGCCAACCGTTGATGCTCTAACACTATTAGAACTACCAAAACTAAAAAAACCTAGCCCCACTGATAGCATATCTAGTCATTCACCCATGGACCAATAAGAGATCACCAACTGTGCTTACATGGCAATTAGGACCCACTTTTGAAACACCGCAACCGTGGAAGAATCATCGACCATCTGAAGTTTGCATACCCATCTGAGATTCTATCAGATTACACGCCCACTGTTAGATAAATAATCTCCTCCCATCTCTGACAATCCTCTGACACAAAACAAAATCAATGACTGTCGCAAGATCTTAAGCCTCTGACACACTCGATGAGATCATACACTATTCGTCAATTCACTGACGGGATCAGAACCCTCTGACAAGCTTAGGAACTAGGTCCCATTGAAAACACTCCACTTCATACTCCTGTGGACCAATGAGATACTACCAAGTCAACACACCTGGCAGTGGACCCGCTCGAAAAGAAAGGCTACATCATGAAAATGAATCAACGGTGGGTGCAGCTTCGCATACCTCTGACAAAACCCTTGCACTTTAGCGACAACTGTTAGATGGAGATGGTGTCAGAGAGGGGCCCATGAAAGTATTAAGTTGAAACATAGGAAAAATTAAACGCTGAGACTTAGGCTTTCGAGAAAAATATTAGGCATAGGGGACTTTAGGAAATATTAAATCCACCGGGGGTAGAAACTTAGGAAAAGTTGAAACGGGGACCGACCAAAAATATAAAGCACATGCATTAAAAGGTTTTTAAGTGGCCCAAAAAAGTAACATGAAATTAGAACAAGGCCATGACTTTTCAAAGGGTTTTTCTTTTATAATGGCTAGATTTTTGAATATTCAGCTTAGGGCTTTAGGGCCAGAGATAGAAAAATAATTGCAGAGACCAGAAGAAAAGGGCTAGAGCCATGAAATTTTTTCAAGGTGCTAATAGTGGCTCTTTCTGGGGATGTATGCCTCCTACAGGCATATCAAGGATTCAGATCACTAGGAAAAGTAGACCACCTACTGGAAAAGGGCAGAGAGACCTCAAAAAACATAGGGAACTCAAAAACTAGCAATCGAACCAGGGAAAGAAACACACAATAGGAAAGGGAAATATTTACATAGATCTACAAAATTTTCACACTTTACTTGGTGGCCCCAGGCCACCAAAAGAAAACCAGTGACCCTCCTGAATCAAAAATTTGATTTTCATCAACATATGTGACCAACCACCTGAAATTATCCTGATCATCTTGTGGCCAACATACATGAATATTCATGGGCTGAAGAATGAAATTGTACTGATCACTACCCATGTTTTTCAAGTCATAGCTATTACATTCATACTCATATTCCAAGAAGTAAGGAACATCATTTACTTCTTCATGATGACTGGAAAAAATAAAAATTTCATCTACTAATGCATCAGAAAATAAAGCATATGGAGCATCACGCATTACTAAAAAAGTACCTGGTTGAGAAGGACTTGGATCCTCTGATTTGCCTTCATACATTGCCTAAGCCACTAAGCAACTTGGTTCCTCCATGATGTCTTCACTAACTGAACCATGAACCAAGTGAAGGTCTTCTTCATAAATTTTGTGACAATAGGACACTTGATCTGCATCATCATTTTAAACAAAATAAAATTTGTCCCAATTTTTGAAGAAAAAGTCCTCAACACTGCCACCATCACTATCATATTTAGCAGAAGAAGGAAAGGAGCTTGAAGAAGAGGCTTGTTCATCATTGCAATCTCTATGATAGAGAAACACATTGCCATGTCCTTCTACCTCTTCTTTTGCATAGTCACTACATTAGGGGAGCTCTGGTAAAAATGGAACATCATAATCACTTTGAACACTAGCCTCATTATCAGTGTCAAAGGATAAATCATAGGGGGGCTGCAAATCAAAATCCAAAACAGGGGCATAGCTCTGAAATTCTTCAGCCAAGAGTGCTGAAATCCCTTCACTGCTTAATGGACTTTGGGCCTTGATATCATCTTCCTCAGCTTCACCCCTACTACAAATATCATCCCTGTCAGGAACAAAGATAGATGTCTCTAGCCTTAGATCTTCTTGTGTGAAGAAATCTATGAAAGAATCATCATCTACATCATATTCAATATTTTTCTTTTCACACAAAACATCATCAAATTGGGACAACAAAACTACCTTCTGATATTGAAAAGAAGAAAAATCTGCGGACAAACTTGAAATATTATCAAATTAAGATTCATCTTAAGCACTCTCATATGCATTGACCTCAATGTCAGCTTCATAATCAATATCCTCTGCAAAATCAGAATCAACATCAGAAACACTGGCCTCCTCATGATCATGATCAAGAACCACCGATCTTAGCAATCTTATGTCCTCCTCTAACTACCAGTTCTTCATTTTTATCTTTGCTAATTCCTTCTTGAGAGAAGCAACTTTATCAAAATGCTCAACAAACTTAGCTCTCAACACATCGCAAGAAGGGATTGAACATGAAGGCAAGGACAGGAACCATTTCCTTACACCATCAGAAAATGTTTGCACAAGCAGCCTCATAGAAACATCTTCATGTTCAATATCCATTTCACCAAAAAGATCCATGAGGTCATCTATATGCTGGCTTGTAGCAACAGATCCACCATCTAGGAATCTAGGCAAGCGTTCCTTAACCTCAGTAGGGAACTCATTAGGGGCACCTTCTATGCCATCAAAACAAAAGGGCCTATATTCCTCCATGATAAACTACCCACTACAAATCATCCCTTTATATAGTACTCAACACTTGATAGGAATACATTTCTTTACAACTAATTTTCATAAAGAAAACCTATGAAAACCAAAATACCTAGAAATTTTGCAGTAGAAACTTGTTGACTGGAAGCAGGGTAGATGTAGAGCTCACCATGTAGCTCCATCAGGTTCTTTGCTATGTAAAGTCACCACCTCCTTGCAGAGGAAAATATAGTGCTTGTACTGTAGCTTCTTCCAATCACCCAAAACCTCACCAAGATTTTCACACTATTTATTAGAAGATGCACTGATCAAATAGAGAACTCAGAGTCACCACTCAACACTTAGTGAGAAGATTTTACAAATGTATTTTTTATATCTGACTCTATAATCATTTAACCAGACTCTGGGATGATCTAGCCAAGAAGGAAAGCTTGTTGTCTTTTACTTCTTCCCTAGCAGAGTCGCCAATTTGTTGGAGCTTTTTCTTGCAGGACCAAACTTGAATCAATAGATGGGCTTGATTCTAGGGTAGGCACTCAAGTTTGACAATAAAACAATCCAATTGATGAGGATAGAGAACATCCTCCTTCTTTGAGCTCCACATCACTCAGGCAGGTATTGCCTTATCTACACATTCAAGACACCTCATAATAAATAATAGGCCTGGAGATGGATTATTGTGGAATAGTCTTCAAACCCCTTTAGGTAACTTGTAGCCCAATGAAGCCAATTCACATGCAATAGCTCTACTTGCATAGAATGAGTCTGAAGACTAGAAAGGACCTCCTACTACTACTACCAACATGAAAGGGAAAGGTATTTGATTTGAATGATTTTAATGTTGGGTTGAAGAGTCTCCTGAGATAAACTAAGTCTCTCATAGACTAGTGTCTTGTCCAATGGGCCACAGAGTCAAATACCCTATTGCCACAAAGAGTTATGAAACAAGAAAGCAATACATTCAAATCTGCTGATGCCTTACACCAAACATACACCATTAATCAGGTCATACTTCAACAATCCACCTATGTACCCAAATGTGCTATCACCTATTCAAAAGATATTAACTCTCCCCTTAGAAGAGACCTATAAACAAGTAATACATTAACCATCATCCACTGGAAGACAAACATAAGATACCCTTGATACCCCAGTTCATACACACCTGAAAACCAATCCAAAACCTAGTTGCTTCTGCGGAAACAACTCTATTGCAGACACATAGGAAATGCAAATAGAAAGATGGAACTACCTTTCATGTTTCAATCAATAGGTCTGAAACTCAAATGGAGACAATCTGATAACAATAGTAATATATTGAATCTCATACATAAGACAAATCAATTACAATACATATCATATTTTTTGAGCCAACAAAGGAGAAAAAAACACTCTATATGCAGAGAAGTAGAAAAAATCTACAGGAAAAGGACCCTTCATGGAACCAGTTCTCCAAAAAAGTTTGCAGAAGAAGGAACCCTTACAAAGTAAAACATTTCACCATTTATACCACTAGCTGCCTTGGAATTCCAAAAGAATTTAGGATGCAACAAGCTTCAGACAGCTAGGGTTAGGGTTTCAACAACTACACCAACCCTTATATTACATCAAAATTTATTGTAGAGGAAGAGACACAGGCAACTCGGAGAAAATAGATCTCAAACAGATTTGTAATTATGAAAATCTGCAAGATCAACACAGTAAACCAAGGAATTTCCATGAAAACCAGTCAAATCGACCACTTGCAAACACTTTTCAAGGACAAAACCACACTTCATGGTACAACAGAAACCCCAGAAATCGATCATGGCACCGTGGACCACTCTGCAACCATCTGAAAGTCATTTTCCTCCAACTTTGGCCGTTTGATCAATAAATTTCAGTCCTTTCTATCGCGGAAAACCTTCTGCAAATTCAAATTTGAAAAACAACGGCTACCTAATGGCGCTTGTAGTAAATCAGTGGTCAAAATTTGAATCTCGATCAACTTTAAGTCCTGATCATCTGATCTTTCTTTTCACGGTCTTTTATGATCTTAACTCAACCAGACACCTCAGGTTTTCCTCCAGTGACCACGCGACAAGGCAAATCCTATTTGTGAAGTGAAATATTAACTCACCACTTAACCCCGTGACTTAGCGAACAAAGGAGATCTAACCTACCTCGGTTACATCTGGTGAACTAGCGACAAAAGGCTTTCACCAGTTCGCAGAACATTTTTTACTTCTACCAAATGATTTAGCGATTACACGACCTTGTTCACTGAATTGCCTAGACTTTTAGAACATCACCATTTTATCAAGCAAATGAATGAATAGATTTGAAAATTTATCAGGCTGCTAAACATTTTATTAGGACCACTATACCTTTAGATGAAAACCTAGGCCCCCTTACAACAGAGTCGACTGTCGTCTCATCTCCCCATGTGTCAGAAAAGACCCTTCAAATTATACGCCGACCGTCGATGCTCTGACACTGTCAGAACTACTGAAACTCAAAAAACCTAGCCCCACTAACAACATATCTAGTCATTCACCCGTGGACCAATAAGAGATCACCAATTGTGCTTACATGGCAATTAGGACCCACTTTTGAAACACCACAACTGTGGAAGAATCAATGGCCATGTGAAGTTCGCATACCCATCTGAGATTCTATCATATTACACGCCCACTGTTAGATCAAGAATCTCCTCCCATCTCTGACAACCCTCTGACACAAGACAAAATCAACAGCTTTCGCAAGATCTTAAGCCTCTGACACACTTGATTAGATCATACACTGTTCATCGATTCACTGACAAGACCAGGACCCTCTGACAAGCCCGTGAACTAGGTCCCACTGACAACACCACTTCATACTCCCATGGACCAATGAGATACTACCAAGTCAAGACACCTGGCAGTGGAGCCGCTCAAAAAGAAAGGCTACGTCACAGAAATGAATCAACGGCGGGCGCAGCTTCGCATACCTCTGAAAAAACCCTTGTACTTTAGCAACAACCATTAGGTGGAGATGGTGTCAGAGAGGGGCCCATGAAAGTATTAAGCTGAAACATAGGAAAAATTAAATGTTGAGACTTAGGCTTTCGGGAAAAATATTAGGCACAGGGGACTTTAGGAAATATTAAATCCGCCGGGGGTAGAAACTTAGGAAAAGTTAAAACGGGGACTGGCCAAAAATATAAATCACATGCATTAAAAGGTTTTTAAGTGGCCCAAAAAAGTAACACAAAATTAGAACAAGGCTAGGGCTTTTCAAAGTGTTTTCCTTTTATAACGGCTAGATTTTTGAATATTCTACTTAGGGCTTTAGGGCTAGAGATAGAAAAATAATTGCAGAGACCAGAAGAAAAGGGCTAGAGCCATGAAATTTTTTCAAGGTGCTAATAGTGGCTTTTTCTAGGGATGTATGCCTCCTGCAGGCATAGAAAGGATTTAGATCTTTGGGAAAAGTAGGCCACCTATTGGAAAAGGGCAGAGAGACCTCAAAAAACATAGGGAACTCAAAAACTAGCAACTGAACCAGGGAAAGAAACACACAAAAAGAAAGGGAAATATTTATAGAGATCTACAAAATTTTTACACTTTACTTGGTGGCCCCAGGCCACCAAAAGAAAACCAGTGACCCTCCTGAATCAAAAATTTGATTTTCATCAACATATGTGACCAACCACCTGAAATTATCCTGATCACCTTGTGGCCAACATACATGAATATTCATGGGCTGAAGAATGAAATTGTACTAATCACTATCCATGTTTTTCCAGTCATAGCTATTACATTCATACTCATATTCGAAGAATTAAGGAACATCATTTACTTCTTCATGATGACTAGAAAAAATAAAAATTTCATCTACTAATGCATCAGAAAATAAAGCATATGGAGCATCATGCATTACTACAAAAGTACCTGGCTGAGAAGGACTTGGATCCTCTGATTTGCCTTCATACATTGCCTGAGCCACTAAGAAACTTGGTTCCTCCATGATGTCTTCACTAACTAAACCATGAACCAAGTGAAGGTCTTCTTCATAAATTTTGTGACAGTAGGACACTTGATCTGCATCATCATTTTTATGAAAATAAAATTTATCCCAATTTTTGAAGATAAAGTCCTCAACACTGCCACCATCACTATCATATTTAGCAGAAGAAGGAAAGGAGCATGAACAAGAGGCTTGTTCATCACTGCAATCTCCATGATAGGGAAACACACTGTCATGTCCTTCTACCTCTTCTTTTGCAGAGTCACTACATTAGGGGAGCTCTGGTGAAAATGGAACATCATAATCACTTTGAACACTAGCCTCATTATCAGTGTCAAAGGATAAATCATAGGGAGGCTGCAATTCAAAATCCAAAATAGGGGCATACATCTGAAATTCTTCAGCCAAGAGTGCTGAAATCCCTTCACTGTTTAATGGACTTTGGGCCTTGATATCATCTTCCTTAGCTTCACCCCTACTGCAAATATCATCCCTGTGAGGAACAAGGATAGATGTCTCTATCCTTAGATCATCTTGTGTGAAGAAATCTATGCAGGAATCATCATATGCATCATATTCAATATTTTCCTTTTCACACAAAACATCATCAAACTGGGACAGCAAAATTGCCTTCTGATATTGAAAAGAAGAAAAATCTATAGACAAACTGAAAATATTATCAAATTTAGATTCATCTTTAGCACTCTCATATGCATTGACCTCAATGTCAGCTTCATAATCAATATCCTCTGCAAAATGAGAATCAACATCAGAAACATTGGCCTCCTCATGATCATCATCAAGAACCACCAGTCTTAGCAATCTTATGTCCTCCTCTAACTACCAGTTCTTCATTTTTATCTTTGCTAATTCCTTCTTGAGAGCAACAACTTTATCAAAATGCTCAACAAACTTAGCTCTCAACACATTCCAAGAAGGGATTGAACATGAAGGCAAGGACATGAACCATTTCCTTACACCATCAAAAAATGTCTACACAAGTAGCCTCATAGCAACATCTTCATGTTCAATATCCATTTCACCAAAAAGATCTATGAGGTCATCTATATGCTGGCTTGCAGCAACAGATCCATCAGCCATGAATCTAGGCAAGCATTCCTCAACCTCAGTAGGGAACTCATTAGGGGCACCTTCTATGCCATAAAAAAAAAAGGGCCTATATTCCTCCATGAGAAACTGCCCACTACAACTCATCCTTTTATATAGTGCTCAACACTTGATAGGGATACATTTCTTTACAACTGATTTTCATAAAGAAAACCTATGAAAACCAAAATACCTGGAAATTTTGCAGTAGAAACTTGTTGACTGGAAGCAGGGTAGATGTAGAGCTCACCATGTAGCTCCATCAGGTTCGTTTCTATGTAAAGTCACCACCTCCTTGCAGAGGAAAATATAGTGCTTGTACTGTAGCTTCTTCCAATCACCCAAAACCTCACCAAGATTTTCACACTATTTATTAGAAGATGCACTGATCAAATAGAGAACTCAGAGTC
The DNA here is from genome assembly GCA_027943335.1 of Chamaecyparis obtusa. Lineage (NCBI taxonomy): Eukaryota > Viridiplantae > Streptophyta > Pinopsida > Cupressales > Cupressaceae > Chamaecyparis > Chamaecyparis obtusa. The sequence continues at coordinate 236,964 of BSBK01001201.1, forward strand.
GCCACTCAACACTTAGTGAGAAGATTTTACAAATGTATTTTTTATATTTGACTCTATAATCATTTAACCAGACTCTGGGATGATCCAACCAAGCAGGAAAGCTTGCTATCTTTTACTTCTTGCCCAGTAGAGTCACCAATTTGTTGGAGATTTTTCTTGCAGGACCAAACTTGAATCAATAGATGGGCTTGATTCCAGGGTAGGCACTCAAGGTTGACAAGAAAATAGTCTAATTAATGAGGATAGAGAACATCCTCCTTCTTCTTTGAGCTCCACATCACTCAAGTGGGTATTGCCTTATCTGCACACTCAAGATGCCTCATAATAAACAATAGGCCTGTAGATGGATTATTGTGGAATAGTCTTCAAACCCCTTTAGGTAACTTGTAGCCCAATGAAGCCAATTAACATGAAATAGCCCTACTTGCATAGAATGAGTCTGAAGACTAGAAATGACCTTCTACTACTACTACCAACATGAAAGGGAAAGGTATTTGATTTGAATGATTTTAATGTTGGGTTGAAGAGACTCCTGAGATACAATAAGTCTCTCATAGACCAGTGCCTTGTCCAATGGGCCACAGAGTCAAATACCCTATTGCAACAAATAGCTATGAAACAAGAAAGCAATACATTCAAATATGCTGATGCCTTACACCAAACATACACCATTAACCATGTCATACTTCAACAATCCACCTGTGTACCCAAATGTGATATCACCTATTCAAAGGATATTAACTCTCCCCTTAGAAGAGACCTATAAACAAGTAATACATTAACTAGCATACAATGGAAGACAAACATAAGATACCCTTGATACCCCATTTCATACACACTTGAAAACCAATCCCAAACCTAGTTGCTTCTGCGAAAACAACTCTATTGCAGACACATAGGAAATGCAAATAGAAAGATGGAACCACCTTTGATGCTTCAATCAATAGGTCCGAAACTCAAATGGATACAATCTGATAATAGTAGAAATATATTGAATCTCATACATAAGACAAATCAATTACAATACATATCATATTCTCTGAGCCAACAAAGGAGAAAATAACACTCTATATGTAGAGAAGTAGAGAAAATCTACAGGAAAAGGACCTTTCATGGAACTAGTTCTCCTCAAAAATTTGTAGAAGAAGGAACCCTTACAAAGTAAAACATTTCACAATTTATACCATTAGCTGCCTTGGAATCCCAAAAGAATTTAGGATGCAACAAGCTTTGAACAGCTAGGGTTAGGGTTTCAACAACTACACCAACCCTAATATTACATCAGAATTTATTTCAGGGGAAGAGACACAGGCAACTTAGAGAAAATAGATCTCAAACAAATTTGTAATTATGAAAATCTACGAGATCAGCACGGTAAACTAAGGAATTTCCATGAAAACCAGTCAAATCAGCCACTTGCAAACACTTTTCAAGGACAAAACCACTCTTCATGGTACAACAGAAACCCCAACAATCGATCATGGCACCCTGGACCACTCTGCAACCATCTGAAAGTCATTTTCAACCAACTTCGACCGTTTGATGAATAAATTTCAGTCCTTTCTGTCATGAAAAACCTTCTGCAAATTCAAATTTGAAAAACAATGGTACCTTATGGCACTTGCAGTAAATCAATGGTCAAAATTTGAATCTCGATCAACTTTAAGTCCTGATCATCCAATCTTTCTTTTTGCAGTATTTTATGATTTTAACTCAACCAGACACCTCAGGTTTTCCTCTAGCGACCACGCGACAAGGAAAATCCTATTCGTGAAGTGAAATATTAACTCACCACTTAACCCCGCAACTTAGCGAACAAAAGAGATGTAACCTACCCCTGTTACATCTGGCAAATTGGTGACAAAAGTCTTTCACCAGTTTGTAGAACATTTTTTACTTCTGCCAAATGATTTAGTGATTACACGTCTTTGTTCCTTGAATTGCCAAGACTTTTAGAACATCACCATTTTATCATGCAAATGAACGAACCCATTTGAAAATTTATCAGGCCGCTAAACATTTTTTCAGGACCGCTATACCTTTAGACCAAAACCTGGGCCCGCTTATAAGAGAATCGATGGTCATCTCATCTTCGCATGTGTCAGAAAAGATGCTTCAGATTATACGCCGACCATTGATGCTTTGACATTCTCAAAACTACTGAAACTTTAAAAACCTAGGCCCACTGACATCATATCTAGTCATTCACCCATGGACCAATAAGAGATCGCCAACTGTGCTTACATGGAAATTAGGACCCACTTTTGAAACACCACAACCGTGGAAGAATCAACAGCCATCTGAAGTTCGCATACCCATCCAAGATTTTATCAGATTACATGCCTATCGTTAGATCGAGAATCTCCTCCCATCTCTGACAATCCTCTGACACAAAACAAAATCAATGGCCGTCACAAGATCTTAAGCCTCTGACACACTCAATGTGATCATACGCTGTTCATCGATTCACTGACAAGATCATGACCCTTTGACAAGCCCGGGAACTAGGTTCCATTGACAACACTCCACTTCATACTCCCATGGACCAATGAGATACTGCCAAGTCAACACACCTGGTAGTGGACCCGCTCGAAAAGAAAGGCTACGTCACAGAAATGAATCAATGGTGGGCGTAGCTTTGCATACCTCTGACAAAACCCTTGCGCTTTAGCGACAACCATTAGATGGAGATGGTGTCAGAGAGGGGCCCAGAAATGTATTTAGCTGAAACATAGGAAAAATTAAACGCTGAGACTTAGGTTTTCGGGAAAAATATTAGGCGTAGGGGACTTTAGGAAATATTAAATCCACCGGGGGTAGAAACTTAGGAAAAGTTAAAATGGGGACCAGCCAAAAATATAAAGCATGTGCATTAAAAGGTTTTTAATTGGCCCAAAAAAGTAACACAAAATTAGAACAAGGCCAGGGCTTTTCAAAGGGTTTTTCTTTTATAATGGCTAGATTTTTGAATATTCTACTTAGGGCTTTAGGGCCAGAGACACAAAAATAATTGCAGAGACCAGAAGAAAAGCGCTAGAGCCATGAAATTTTTTCAAGGTGCTAAAAAGTTCATTGAGTCTCTTCTTTAAGTATTTCTCCTCTGCCACTATGGCCGTAGATTCTTCTAGGCTTGAAAAATTTACTTTGAACTGAGAGATGACTGTGCTCACATCATCAACTGAATGTACATTTACATTTTCTTATCCTCTGGCAAAAAACTGTTCAAAATATTTACTGATTCCACCAGGAGAGGATTCCTCATTACTTGCTTCTCCTTCGCCTTCTCCATAGCTAGGACGCTGAACTTAATAAGGTCTTCTTCCTTCCAGGAGTCCAAACTGCTAGTGTCAGGTGTGAAACTTGACAACAATGCTGAGGTGGGAGTGATGGGAGTGCTATCCATCACCTCTTGCTTCACCTTGAGAAAATCAACAAAAGATTCATGTTTCTTTTCTACCTCTACTCCTTTCTTTTCTTCTTCTTTCTCATCAGAGATATTTTCTATGATTACTTCTTCTTGCTGAGTGGGAGGGGTATTGCTGAATAAGATTTCTGCTTCCTTAGTGCTGACAAATGCTTCCTCAAACTTGTCCAACTCCTTATCAGTAGCCGCTATGGCTATTTCCACATTATCTATGATAATTGTGCTATCTTTGGGTGATTCTATCATAGGTGCAAACTGATCTACTTCTGTTTGAGTTTCTGCTATGGGCACTGAGTCCTGAGGACCTGTCATTGGTACATTAGTGGGTTTTGCCACTTTATCTTCCTTGATGGGTGCATGAGTGATGGGTGCAGTAGGTGGTTTGATCTATTATTCCAACAACATCTTTTCAAAGGCCTTCTCTATTTCCTTCGTAATCAACTCATAATCTTTAATCATGATGTGAAGAGTCCTCATTTTAGTTCTTAGGTGCGGCTTCACCAAATTCAATATCAATTTCTCTTCTTCTTTAGAACATATAGGCATAGTATCTTCTAATACTTTTTCTCTTATTCTTTGATCTTCCTCATTAGCTTGTCTCTTTAGATGTTCTAAAATGTCCCATACATTATCTGGAATTTCGATTTTCAACTCAAGAACTACCTTTCTAAACTTTATCATATGTTTGATAATCATATCATGAATTTCAGACTTATCAATCTCACTGTATGATTCATAGAACTTCCCTATTTGATCAATTCTACCCTCATGAATAATTCTAGAGCTTAAAACTTTAAGGCTAGGCCTGAATCCTACCTTAGGAGGTGCTTGAATGTTTTTCCTTCTTAATGATCATGAGGATGGATGACTGGTTCTAGCTTCTTTCTTTCTTTTGAATAAAGGCTTATACTCCATAGGAGTATCTTTGGGCGTAGAAGGAGTACTATCTTCCTTATCCTTCTGACTGTCATCTTTCTCAATTTTTATCTTCTTTACCTTGGGATCTTCTTTTTATTCTACTGCACTCTTCAATTATAGAGAAATCTTCTCATCCCTTGCTTTATCAAGGTCTACTTGTGATACACCATGAATCCTTAAAATCTCTAATGTGACCTTTGCAACCTTTCTTTTTGTTGCAGTACTGGTCAGCTTAGCATCAACTTCTCTAGTCTTTTCTTCATAGGTTCCCCAACTAGGTTCATTGGCATCCTTAGGGGCTGATAGAAGTAATTGTACATAAGATTCAAGAACTTGTTCTTCAACCTCATATCCAAGTGGATGAATCAACTTAGTCCTAGGTTCCACAGCTTCCATACATGTAGTATCAATCTCCACCATGAAGCATATTGTATACTTATACTTCTCTACAATACTCTCAGGAATCCTGTACGTCATCTGCATTCTTGCTCTAAAAGTCTTCAATTCTAGGGTAATGTAATCTCTAAGTGTGCTTTCTATGGTTTCCTTGATTGATATTTGAGGCATGGTAGGAATGGACTTGTCTAGATACAAGTCTGACACTTTACCAACTATATGAAAGTACATATAGATGATTAGGGACCCAAACCTGAATACCTTAGTCTTATCATGTTTGATGGCTTTGATATTGTCTATCAACTGTGCACGCAAGATCTCACACAAGTTGAAATCTCCATCTTCTTGCAGAAGATAGATGGCTGCTAGAATAGTGCCCGCAGACACACTATTCACCCTGCTGGTGTGATGAAATCTGTAACCCAATATCATTGATATCAACTCGATGTCTAGTTTCTCTATAGGCTCAATGGTCATGCCACACTTATCACTTCTGGATTTACACACTTGCTCCACCATTTTCTTGACATCCTTACCCACAGGAAGGATGGCGCTTGTCTTAGAAAGGCTTGTCATCTCATGAATTAGGTCTCCTATTATTCTTACTGGTACATCTCCAATCCAAAACAAGTCATCATGGATTCTGCTCAACAATATTTTAATCCATTCAGTTTCATAGAATTCATATGGCATGGCATATTCAACAATGGGGTGATAATTTCATTTTGAGTATTCATCCATGAAGGTTTTTTCTAGTTTTAACATTATGTCCATGTGCGCCCTTAACCTATCCAGTCCAACATGTTCCTTCTTACAATAGATGTAAGACCTTATGTCTTCTACATGCATGATGCCCATTGACGTGCGGGAGAAAGCTCCCTCTAAATCATCTAGGGTTGACTTAAATGGGTGCCTCTTAAAAATATACCTCTTCTTCTCAGCAACATCAAAAACAATAGGAGTGGCCATGACTTACTTGATATTCACTTTCCAAATGATCTCTGAGATGTTCTAATGGTTTTTGAATTGGCACAATGAGGTAGGGTTTTTGTAATCGATCAAATGCATTGCAATTACTGATAGCTCAATCTCCAAATCTTCACAACAACTTCCAAGGCTTAATCTGCTCTCCAATCATTTTGAGTATGAATGCAATGAGTGAATAAAAAACTTCCTATGTACTTAAAGTAAGAATTTCACCATTAATATAACTTGCGTAAACCAGGCTATCACTTAAAATTTTCAAACTTTAGTTCCACTAACAATCAGTGTGTGCGCTCTTGCACAACGATTCTTGTACACTTTGTTGATGTCAGTTTTGTACCACTACATAACATATAGAAATTGAATACTTGATATAGAATACCAAACACTCAACCCTCTCTTGAAAAGTAATTACTCATGAAGAACATGAGAAAAAACTCCAAGGTTCCTTACACCTGTGGATACTAACTCAGTTATATTAATGTGATTTGCTGGTTAATCACTTAGGCAGGCTTATGTTGTTCACTTGAGGATGTCAAACTCTCATTATGATGATGGATTTAGCTTTGCAATGTATACTCAAATGATTTTCTAATTTATATCACTTCCAACTTTGCTCTTCAAAACTCTAACTACTAAACTACTCACTATTTTACTACTACTCCTATAGAATGGAAATATTGGTGAATGGATAGGGATCAACCTAATGAAAGCTTGCCACTGGCGCTACCTCCATAGGTGCAATGATTAAAGGGGAATGAGACTAGATTACCACACAAGGCTTCTTAACAAGCCGCTAAGATGCTAGTGGCCTAGTATATAGATCCCTATCAAACATTTACCAATATCACCATACAACTAGCCATCTACTTCTATTCTTACTTTAACACTTTCTTGAAACAAAATCTACTTTAACAACTCAATGAAATCTAACCTTAACAATTAGAAGTAGAAACCATGCAATAACACCAAGTTTTCTTAATCACCATGCAAGACACAACAATGACAAGAGAAGCAATTTTGGTATTATATTAGCAACAATTTTCTTCAACCCTTTACAAATGAGAGTACTTGGCCTTATAGAGAGGCTCAAAATTACAACCAATGGTAGAGATTAAGAGGTAAAATCAACGATCCAAATTAAATTTTAGAAACCCTAATTAGGGTTGCCACCCCATCGGCCAATGAGAAGATGCCACCTCATCAATGGACTAATGAGAAAAAAGGAAAAGTGGAAACCAATGAGAAGGCACCAAAATGGTAGCCAATCAGAATCAGACACCTATCCTACCCAAAAAGAAAGGAGAATTTTCCACTTGGGCTTACATCAAATGATCTTCTAATGCAATTCTACCCTTTTCTTTCATCTTCTTAGCATAAGAAATGAACTTAGCTAACATGTTTTTGACTTCCTCCATGGGAGGGCAAGGTGTATGCCTCATCCTGCACTTAGCTATGTTCATCATGTTCTTTTCTATTTGTAGTGTCTTCTCACTCTTCTTCTCATCATCTTTTACAAACTCGATAAGGGCCTTGAGAGAGGCAAGGATGTCCAACTGTTTCTCTCTTTCGACAACCTTCCCCAACTCATCCAATCTCGATCCAAACTCTATCTCATTAAAATCCTCCTCTTTGATTTCTTCAAAATCAAGTGCAATCCCCGCATCGCTCAACATGCTAGAAATGAAAGTGTTGATGCTTGGACTATGTTGTGCAACCTCATTCTGTATCTCTTCGAGTACCCCCAATCTGATATTCAAGATAACACACCAAGACTCAATAGTACTCTTTCCTCCTTCATTAATCAACCTAGCCTTCACCAAAGATTCCTCTGATAACTCTAAGGCTGCATGTAGCTTGGGAATGGCTAAGTCAGGGATCAAAAGGAAATCCTTCCACATCCCTTCAAATGCTCTGAATTTGTCCCTAAGAGACACAAATGACTTGAATGTTGAGATAAAGGTAGGCAAGAACCTTCACCCTTCTTGAATTATACGATTGATCCAATTTTTAGTTCCTTTCTCTTGAGCTGATATCTCTTCCATGTTGCTCCCACTATCCTATGGAAGGGCCACTTGATGCAATTGTTGGATAGGCTGGCTATCTCTCTAAGACTTGTTTTCATTCTCCAACTCCACAATCCTTTCATTTTCCTTTCTCAACCTTTCTCTAATTGAAGCCACGCATTCCTGAACCTCCACACACTCCATATCATCTGTGACTTTTCCCATGTTATGCTCTACTACCTCATAGTCTTGGGCTACAATTTTGCCCACTGCCTTGTTAACCTTTGGCACAACAATTTGAACCTTCTGGTGACCATCATCACCATCTCTGATTACCTTGGCCATTGTTCCTACAATTTGTTTCTGTCCAACATCATCTTCCTTTTCCACTAACCCTTGAATATCTTCAACTATCCGGATGGCCACAACCTCTTTCCTTGGCATAAGCATCTGTCTCAACCACAGTGGTGCAATGCATCTCCCCATATCCAAATTTGGTTTGACTAGCATAGCATCACCAACGGCCTTAGGTGCTTGGCTTCCTTCCTCAGTTGATATAGCCTCAATGTCAACTGGCCTATCTCCTTCATTACTAAGTGCCATATCCTCCTCAACTTGGTTCTCTGAGAGAGGAGAGTACTTTGTACTATTACTATAACCACTTGATTCTGAACTAGAGCTCACCTCTACTGCTACCCCTTGCTCACTTGTATCAACCTCTTGGCTTCTAGCCTCAATTATGCTCTCTCTTGATGGCACCGTACTCTGTTTCTTCATTGGAGGCTCTTGATGTTCTTTATTCTTCTCAACCTCCAAATTCCTCTTTTTATTCCTAAATACTTGCTGCTGTTGCTGACTATTAACCCCACCTTGGTGTCCATCTGACTCTGCTAGAGTCTCCTCCTCTGGTTTCATCTTCTCATAGGTAAGGTGTACCTTCCAACTTTGCAATTTCTTAAACTTCCTATTATACCACCATTCAGTGTGTAGCTCAATTGTTCTTGTTACTGCATCTAAGGAAGGATCCAGATGATCATCCCACTCAATTGGATTCAACTCCATTCCTTCTACTGTACTATAATCTTCCCTTAGCACATCTTCATCCTCTTCCAGCTGATCCAAAATATTAAGATTTCTCCACCTGATTGCCCTCATCATGTCCACTGATAACCTTGAGAAAGCCAATTTCCTTACATGAAAGTCATCCTATGAATTGGCCCAAAAATCCTCCAAAGTAGGAATATGCTTGAATGGAGCCCCATGAGATGCCTTGATTAGACCATTAGGATCAAATCCTTGCCTTTCCTTATACCATGCTAGATGATATTGTTCTAACTCCTTCTCTGTAGCTGCAAAGGTGACAGGATTGGGACAACTATCATTTCCTATCATGAGTGAGAAGGTAACCCCTGTTTCACCTTTGAGCTTCATCATTTTATCATATTGCTCAAGTTGTCTAGCCAACTCTATCAAAAGCATCCTATCGGGTGGGTACCTTGGAAGCCTCTTGGGACAAGTCATGCATCCAGCCACTCTGATATAAGTGAATTGCAGAAACTAGATGAACCAACTCCCAAACTTCTTGATTTTTGTCTCCACCTCCAACGAGAGCCTCCTTGTGGGTGTCCCTTGTAATATCCTTACTGTCTTCATGGAAAAGGCATCATAAAATGTCTTGTAGTCCTTGGTGTTGTGCAAATGAAGTTGTGGGTAGCACTCATGCACCAAGCATTGTCCAGGCCCATTTCCAATTACCCCTCTAGCCTTAAGTCCAGGATGTTCATACAATCTTGCAACTAAATAGAAAAGGTAGGACCCCATATAGAATTGTTTCTGATTTTGTACTGTCCTAAGTTGCAACTCTAAATTTTCACTTATAATTCTAGCCCAATCAAACTTTCTTTTTCCATTTTCAATTCCTTTAATAAATAGTACATCCAAGTTTCAAACTACATACCTTGAGTGGAGCCCATGACTCGGTTGAGAAGCATAATAAGATCACCATATTCTGATTTAAAATCTGACTTGGTGAGCTTTGATGTCTTGGTCACTCCCTTCTTGCCTTCGTGCAACCAATTCTACTTTAGTAGAGCAAAGTAGGCATCCTGACTGTCTTGAAAGAACCCGGCTGCTTGATCCATTAACATTACTATCACTCCCTTCTACTGGGGTATATTGAACACTTCCTCTATGACCTGCCCGCTGATGTTAGCTATCACTCTCCATCAAAGATTATAAACTTGGTCATGATATCAAGCTGAGATGCACACTCCATGATCAATTCTGGACAAGGCAAGGTAGGAGGGAAGGCAACAGCCTGCACAATTCCACACTTGTAGATCTTCTTTTCCATAGAGGATTGGCCTCCTTTCAACCTATCTCTCAACTGTATCATATCCATGGTACTAATGTTGGTGTCTCCGACTCACTTCAATTTCGAGAAGAAGGTGGTCTTTGGCATCATGTCTTCCTTGTCTTTCTTGGTATTAATTCTCTTTGGGTTCTTGCTTGCACTAGCATCCGCCATCCTAAACACTTATTTCTACCCCTTCTTTCTACAGTGAGGTGGGACTACACTTATCTCTACCTCTTTGCCTAGGGGTGATCGAACATATTTTTACCTCGCCAATTCCTATCACACTACACTTATCTCTGCCCCTTTGCTTAGTGAGATGGACTACCACTTATTTTTGCCTCTTCATTACCTATGAGATAGACTACACTTATATCTCCCAACTTCTTTCCTAGGGGTGGGACTACACTTATATCTCCTTTCTCCAAATCCTAAATAGAAACTACACTTATATCTCCCAACTTCAAGCCCTAATGAGATGATGAGGTGATGGAATGGATGATGCAAGAAGAAAATAGGGAAATGTACCAAGAAAGAACAAGGAGAAAATCCACCTTGTAGACCAACCTTCTTCCTCAGTCCTGAAACTTATCTTCTACACCAAACAAACAACACCAAAGAAAAGATAACAATTAAGAAACAAGTTAAGTTACTCACCAAATTTCACCAATTTGTCCTCAAAAAAAGGTAGGCCTAGGCAAAAAAAATAGCAATCATCTTCCTTGTCAAATTGTTCCTCAAAATGGCATGCTTCCATCAAAATCTATAGCTTCTCTTTGTCAAAATATGTGGTCCTCTTCTATCAATTCATAGCCTCTCCTAAGGCAAATGTTCTCTTTCTTGTCAAATTTTGGTGGGCTCTCTGCTAGACCAATCTACAATCTGCCCCAAACTAAATTTTCTATTCTCCTAATATTAGATCTGCTCTTTAGATTTACGTATCTGCCTCAAAATCTCTCCAAACTGCCTTCAATAGACAATTTCACACCTCTTTTAAGAAAATTTGACTCTGTTTAAAATTAGATCTGCTCCCTCTAATTCAGATTTCTATGTCACTGCCTTCCCTATCAAACCGCTGCCTTCACCAAATAGCAGGTCTGCCCCTCCAAATTGTGGTCTTCTAATAAAGTCGCAAGTCCCTGCTCCTCTCTTATTTCATTATGCTCCTTCTTTCTATTTGACTACTTTGATGGGTGAATGAATGGTGAGAGAGGATGGGAAGGCGCTCTCCCTTTATACAATGTTTGAGGCACCAATATAAGGGCCGACTTGCCCAAACAATCAAAGAAAACAATAATCAAAATGCCAAAAGATGGGCTGACCAGGCTAAAAACAATAAACTAGCACTAAATTTTAATACAAAGCCCTTGATTTTCAAAATTAACATGGAGAAGTTGGCCACGCCACCCATAAAGGGGCCCTAATTTATTTTCATGCCATGCGCTATTTGCTAAAGGGGCCAAATTTTGAAATAAATGCCCATATTTCTATTTTTTCAATGCAGATTTCAAAAATTATAAGCCCAGATTTTTACTTTCGATGCTCAACTTTAAATAAGGGCCTGATTACAATTTTTTTAAAAAAAAGCGAGACCTCAAACTATTAGCCCAAATTTCACATGCTTAGTCCAGATTTTTACTTTGTTTGGCCCAATCCTTTAAATTTCAATGCCCAAATTTAGAATTTATTGCACAAATTAAATCTACTTGCCCAAATTTTTCAATTTTAAAAGCATATTTGACCCCTCCATGCTAAAAAAATTTGATTTTAGGGACCAAAATTTTCCATTCTCAAAAGGTGATAAGTTCAGATTTTGAATTGCCAAAGCCGAATTATTGAGCTAAAGGCTAAATTTTGAATCCAAGTACATTGGTTAAGCTTTCATTGCCCAAATTTGAAATTTAATACCCAAATCTCGATCTCATTGAAGGAGATAAAATTTGATTTCATTTTATAATTCGTTTGGCAAATCAAAACACTTTGGCCCAAAATCACTTGTTTCAATCCATGCCTCAATCATCCAAAAATTGCAAGACTCTAAGAAGACGGTCAAATTTACAACCAAATTCGAAAACACAAGCCTACAAATTCATTTTATGTTATTCATCTAAATCAAAAAAGGCTTGCTAAAGCATCGGGATCTAGAGGAAAAGCCAAGGCTAGTTCAAAAATGGGGGTCCCCAAATATTTTGGGGCGATGATGTGATACCTCACAACACACTTCAATAGCTTAAGTCCAAAGGTGCATACTCTAAGGATGAGTATACCAGCCACGCAGGGGTCTAGAGATAAATTAGCTCCCCCTACAACCTTGAGGGACATTCATGCAGATGTAGAGGGTGCGTCAACTGGGGATGCATCCAATACATTACCATCAATATTTTCCTTCTTTCCATCAGACCAAATCATGCTTGTATCTTCTGATGCCTTCACAAACTTGACTTCTACTTTAGGATCTAAAATTGGTTCTTCAGCCTTTTTAGGGCTTTCCTGACCTTCCATCCTTGATCTACAAAACTTTGAGATATGTCCTTGTTATAGGTGTGACAAATCATCGGAGGTCTATTATTCCTTGGCGCATTGACATGAGTCACCATTCTACATTGTTTTGTTGTATGACCATTATAGTTACATATCTGACATGTAACATTTTGAGAACTTCTTGCATTGGTCTGATTCTGATTTCTTTGATCATGCTGAATCCTGTTCTTCTTACTAGTCTTGCAATTTATTGCTCTATGACCAAATCTATTACATGTATAACAATAACCATTAAAAGGCTTTACCTTTGTATAGTTTCTTGCAATGTGTCCATGCTTCTTACATGAAAAATAGGTGTGTTCAACAGGCTTGCGCTCATTTTTAGGAGGACTACCATTGTCTTTGGTTTGATCTTCAATCTTCTCAATATCAGTAGATTCTTTTTGTCTCCTTTTTTGCTCGCATCTTATCAATATGATTTTGTGCTTCATTATATCCAATACAACTAGTGTCTCCTTTGATTCTTCTTGCATACAACTAAGATTCTATCAAATTTAAATTGGTGTGCAATTTATCAATGTGGTTCTTTGCATCTTTCAATTCAAACTCCAATCTTGCTTTGCAATTCTTCAGATCCAAGATTTCCAAATTTTATTCCCTTAAATCTTCATTGAGTTGAAGGTTCTCCTTTAATTTTTCATTGTAGACATCTTGATTGTTCATCAGTTTGTCATCAAGTTCTTCAAGCTGATTCACTAAGGATGCATTTCCTTCATTCAACTTCTTGACTTTTTCTTCAAGATCACTGTTAGAGCATCCCTTCAAATCCTTTCTTAGTTTCTTGATACTTAATTGAGCATCACTGACTTTTTCTTTTAGTTTTTCAATTTCTCTTTCTGAGTTTTCCAGGTCTTCAAGAGCTGCTTCAAGATTCTTCTTCAAATCTTCTTTGTCCATGATCTCCTTAAGTGGTTAAACTTCTTTGTTGAGGACCAGAGCTCTGATACCAATTGTTAGGAATGGGAACACTGAGAGGTGGGGTGAATCAATGTTTACTGTATTTTAACTTTTCACTTTAATCTAAATACTGAATTATAAATGATTAAGTACTGAATTAAACATTCACATAAACATGAAACATGAAATCAACACATGACACCAATATGGTTACGGGGAAACCCAAATAGGTAAAAACCCTGGTGGGACTTGTACCCACTAATAATCTGGAGTAGTGTTTTGTAATCCTTGTTAGAAGATCCTTTACCCTATTAGGAGTAGCTTTATAATGCTTTTAGTACAATAGACCTTGTTAAGGATCAGACCCTATTAGGAGTCTTTTACAATGATCCTTGTTAGGGGAGTGGACTCACTATCCTAGAGCTCACTGCTCAAATGATGAAGGCTACAACTCTTTGAATCAGATACACACTATATCTGTAGGTGAACTGTTACTGTGACACTACTTGTTAGATCAGTTCCTTTGGTGCACTAATGCTTTGACCTCTTGCAAAGCTCTAATACATCATATGCTCTCTTCACATACCTCTGCTCTACTTCTCACAACTCTATTTCCACTTCCATACCGAATACAATGGACGCACCTTATATTTATGCACTCATACCAGTTATACAATTAGGTCGGCCCTATAACTAATTACAAATAATGCTTCCAAATGAATTGAATTAAGCATGCTTATAATTATACATATACATATTTTGACAACCTAAATACAATGGGTGCATAGCCTCTACAACATTAATTTACAATCGCAAACCAAAATATTCACTGTCGGCTCTATGCTCTGTTCTCTGCTGGCACACACTGGCTATTCAACTTCAACTCACTATAACTTTCACATCTTTGCATATCTACTTATGCGCTCTTAGACTAAGCATAATTATAGTGTAACAACCTTAACTTCTAGGGTGCATACCATAATTCATGCGTACGCATGGGCGCAAGTGCTCTGAGCTGCAAGGACTCTGTATGCTGTCCAGTCTTCAACACTTAACTAATTTCTGATCTTTACACTTAGTGCATTGACTCCAAACTGCTATATGACTTTGTTGCCATTATGACAACACTATATCTAGTCATATATTTCAATATAGACAACTTTCCAACATAAGGAGGGAGTAATGCATGAATTTGATGGGTCTCTTATTCTCCTTGACAAACATTAATCCCTCATGCATCCTATCAATTACATACTGGATGTAATCATAGTCAGTATTGTTATGGGAATTCTGAATATCTAGGATTATCATTAAAAGTTAAGCACACATTTTTTCTTCAACCCCATGTATCCCTAGAACTCTACACAACCCATGACACAAGAACTTCATGTAATGACAGAGGGATGAAAATTGATAAGGGGCATTCATACTTGCTGGGAGGGGGGCTATATACTTAGCTTGCTTGGGCATATGCTTGACTATCTAGTTTTTTACTAACCCAATATTACTAGCGTACTTTTGTCTTTCTTTTTTCAAATCTATTGCAGTGGAAGAAGAGGCATAGAAATCAAAAGCCCTCATAAAAGACTCCCTATCCAAGGAAACAAAAATAGACTGGTCTTCACACCTAATGACCCTAGAGATGGGGTCATACAGCCTAGCCAATTCAATAATTAAATCAACATCTAAGAACACATCAGGCACTACTAGCTTTTCCATTCCTAAAGCCCAAGCATTACAGACAGGTATAGCCTTATGCCTATTATTATAGAAATATGAGAAGATGGTGAAACCTAAACTTGAAGGAGAGATAGGGTCTCTGCATTTGTCCATGAGGTCCTCAAATGCTATGTCAATGGCCTTCTTGTTTTGATTTGAACAAAGAAGTAGCTTGATGAACTCATCTAAATAATTTAGCTTCCCTTATCCTCTCCACTCGACTCTTTTGTAGCTCCACTAGACGATGCTACACTCGCCTCTGGATGACTCATCTTGACGACACAAAAAATCACAGTACTATAACTTTTCACTTCTCACTCATTGCTTTAGCGCCATCAATCTCAATTGTCTTCAAAATAATTTTTGAGCACAAAAAGTAATGAAGTCCTGTCTATATACTTCGAGAATTGAATGTGTACAATTGCTAAATCATCACAAATCTTGGCTAAGTGACTTCTACATTCAATTTTGCATATTACCAACCTTCAAATCATAGCTAGTCATTGCATGGATGTTGACATGATGATTTAAAAAATAAAAAAAAAGTGTGAGATCATTGATCATGGCTTTTTGGCATTAAAAACCATTAATTATTGATGTAAACCCTCATTAAAACCTGATTGGATGGCCTTTTGCCTTTTTTCCAGCTTGGCGGAGTATCTTTTCCATGTTGCAATGGTTCATAACACTGATTGGCATGAAAACTTAACTAGACACAGTTCAAAGATCCAATGAACAAAGAAACTCATGATCTGCGAAATAAATGTTAATCTGAGGTTAAGTTGGGAGATCCAACAAAAAGGCCATTCACGAAATCTCAGAGTGATTTCTTAACTCATGCTTTTATCTAGAGATTCAATGACCACTGTTGATCCCAGAGATGATCAATGGTCCTTAGACTATCATTTGAAACTTATCATGACCCCATTGTAATCAGAGATTTTGTGACTGAAAGCAATCTCACATTCTCGGAGCACTTGATTCAATCATGGTTAAACTTAGAGAACATGCGATCAAAGACTTCGCCAATTCTTGAAACCTTTTCCTTAACTCAGCAATCATCTAGAGAATTAGAAAACAAAGGACTTTACAACCTGTGAAATAAAACACCTTGACCACGGTCACATCTGGAGAATCAGCGAATAGCTAAATCTCTTAATCTCGGAAAGCCATGCTTAACTCTCATCTTATCTCACAATTCAGTGAACAAGGCTATCTCGCATTCTGAAAAAGAAATGCCTAACCATGGTCAGGCTTCAAGATTGAGTGAAAAACTCATATCTCCAGTTTTCTGAATGTCTTTCATATCATAGGTTATATCTTGAGATTACACGCTGACCATAGATCATAGGGACAATCGACGGTTGTCGCTGAATCGCTCAATCCATTATACTTTTACCTTTTAATTATGAGAATCAGCAACCATTGTATTCACCTAATCTCCCAAGGCTATTAAACTTATCCCTTTCATTCTAAGAATGCACGATTAAAGAAGACACATCTTAACTTTGCTTTGTTTGCCAGGTCGCTGAAAGATTTGGAACTTTACTAACTAGTTTTGAGATCCTGCGAATGCTTCATTCACTCAATCACCAAATAACTTAGAGCATTGCCATCTTTTCTCAAGATCAAGTGACAAGGGAAAACTATAGCCTCTACCAAATTACTTTGTCATAACTGCCAAACTTAGAGGATACGAGAAAAAAACTTAGTCGCTAGATTGCCAAATGACTTAGTTGTAGGACCCATTCCTCTTGAGATTAAAACCTAATTGCTGATTGCAAAGAAAATTAATGACATTCGCTGGATGACTAGAAGATCATGAACTTAACCACCTAACTTAGAGAATAGGAGATAACCACCACGCCAAGTCACCAAATGTTACAAAGAAACCGTCAAGAAATAAGCGAATAGGAGACAACTCAATCGCTGAATCACTGGATGTTAAGACTAATCATGATAAAGATTGGGAGATTCAGCGACCAAATGAAACTTAATAAAGGACGCACCACTATCACCAATTCACTGAAAGACTTGAAGACAAGGAAGAACATTTCACGATTCAGTGAAGATAGGGAAAAATGACCACGTGCAAATTTGGAAAACTTAAGTGACGTAAAAAGTAACACGTGAATAGAAAGAACTAGGGCACACTCAAATCCAACCAAAGAAATAACCACGTAGGGAAAAAAATTCTAAGGCAAGGGTTTAAAAACAAAAATATGACAAATTTTAAGGAGTTCTGAAACCTTAAACTAGACAAAGACATAAGCATGGACATTTAAAATAAGACCTGGAGCAAAGACCTTAGAAAACCTAAAATATACCCAACAATGGCTCTATCTAAGGATGCTTTAATGCAAGTTCATAGCAGGAAACCTTGAATCTTTGGGTGGAAGACCACAAAACCCTAACCTATAATAGGAAGGAAACACACAACAAAAGCAAACACACCTATACATATATACAAAACTACTGTGCATGGAAAGATTTAGAATTAATTGAAGAAATACTTTAGGAATTGTCCATGCACTGGCAATTCCTATTCCTCACCATTCAAACTTCTTAAGAAGTATGAATCCTTTTCATGAATTTGATGAATAATAAAAGGTCCTAACCATAAGGATTCAAAATTTTTATGCTTTCCTTTGTCCTCAGCCCTGGCATTCCACTGTAGAACCATATCATTTGGCTGGAACTTTCTAGTAGTAGCTCTTTTGTAAAAAAGATACTTCATTTTTTTCTGTAATTTTACATTTTCTTTTTGACCTTCTCTCCTAATTTCATCTAATTCTACTAGTTGGATCATCCTATCCTATAATGGATCACTGATTTCCATTTCTTCTTCCCTTATGAACTGGTAGATAGGTAACATATTATTTATAGGTAGTCTAGACTTCACACCATACACCATTTCAAAAGGGGATTTGCCTGTTGCTTTATTTTCAACAATTCTATCAGCCCACAGTTCCAACTTCAATTTCATATGCCACATCCTTTTGTTCTTTTCCAAGGTCTTCTTGAGAATTTGCAGAATATTCTTGTTAGTAGATTTTGCCTACCCATTGGCCTATGGATGGTATGGGAATGAATATGACATAACTATTCCCATTTCAGAACAAAAGTCAGTGAATTCCTAAGACCTAAAACTCATAGCATTGTCCATTACCAGTTTCATGGGTACACCAAACCTAGTAACTATGTTATTCATCAAGAATTCAATAACAATTGTACTGGTTTCCTTTTTAGTTGGAATGACTTCTATCCATTTAGTAAAAAAATCAGTAACCACCAAAATGTGACTATGGCCTCCATTGAATTTCTCTGAGAACTCCCCAATAAAATCCATGCCTCACATAGAAAAAGGAGCCTCTGCAACCACAAGATTTAATAACAAAGCACTTGAAAATTTTAATTTCTTTGAAAATATCTGGCATGATTCACATTTTCAAACATATGAGTGGGTATCCTTAAACAAGACCAGCCAATAGTATCCAGCTCTCAAAATTTTGTGAGTTGTGGACCTAGTTGAGTGATGCCCTCCACACATCCCAGAGTGCATCTCTTTTAAAACCTTTTTAGATTGATACTTGTCTAAACAAAAAAGAAACATTCCATCATTATCTTTCCAAAATAGATCACCTTGTATCAAAAAATACCTTTGAGCCTGCAACCTTAAGCTCCTTCTTTGATTATCATTCAAATCCTGTGGACAAGAAGCATATTTTTGAAAATGAACAATGTTAGTGTACCATGGTTGCATTTCAATGCTCGTCACATCTCCACCAATGGCTACATTGTTTACTTGTACAAGATCCACATTCTCTTTTGTCATAAGCTTTGCAAGTCCCATACCTCTCACAAGCTTGGTTATGTGGAGTTCAATGTCAAATTCTTGAATCCTATTGATCCATTTACACCTTTTTCAAGTAACTTCACTTTGACTCAAAATATCTTTTACTGCTGCATGAGGTACATATGCATTTACCTTAGCACATACTAGATAAGGTCTGAAAGCCTTAACCAACTTTACTAGTGCATATGCTTGCTTCTCCATCAGTTCATAATTAAGCTCAGTAGATTGCAATGACTTACTAAAAAAAGCAATAGGATGCTCAAATCCCTCTTCATCCTTTTGTAACAAAATAGATGCAATTGTATGAAAGGATGCAAAAGAAAATAGGGATAAAGGCTTTGAATAGTCAGGGGATATCAGAATAGGAGGCTCTTGGATTGCTTTTTTAAATTTTTCAAAAGCTTGCTGAGTCTCAATGTTCCACTCAAACTTAACATCTATCTTCAAAAGCTTCACAATAGGTTTGACTAGTTCTGCAAATTGGCAATAAATCTCCTGACAAAATTAATCTATCCTAGAAAATATTGCACACCTTTGACATTTTTGGGAGGAAGGACCTTTTTGATTGCTTCCACTCTTTTTGGATCAATTCTAACCCCCTCTTTTGACACTACGTGACCAAGAAACTTTCCCTTAGTTACAACAAATTGACACTTCTTGGGGTTTAGTGAGATGCCAAACTCCAAAGCCTTAACAATAACCTTCTCCAAATGTTTGCAGTGATCTTCAACTTTCTTAGAGTAGGCGGTCAGATCATCCTAATATACAACCATAAGGACATTGATAAACTCTTTAAAAGAAACATCCATTGCTCTTTGAAAGGTTGCTCCAGCATTCTTCAAGCCAAAAGGCATGCGGGCATATACATAGGTCCCCCAAGGGGTGGTGAAAGCTATCTTGAATTGTTTAGATTCTTTGACCAGAACCTGGTTGTATCCTAAAAACCCATCCATCATAGACAATAATTCACAACCAGTTACTCTATGCAGCATAGCTTCCATGTTAGGCAGTCCATAATTGTCCTTAAGTGAGGCAACATTTAAATTTCTGAAGTCAACACAAAGTCTAATATCACCATTCTTTTTTCTTACTAGCACAAGGTTAGAGACCCAAGAAGAATGCCTAATAGGCTCAATGATACTAGCATCTCTCAATTTTGTTTGTTCAGCCTGCATCTTTGTAGCTAGTAAAGGGTTGATAGGTATTTGTTTCTATCTAAATGGCTTGGTTTCTTCTTTTAGAGGGATCTCATATTTGAATAGATCAGCTCTATATGCTTTGAGATCATCATAAGACCAAGCAAATACATGCTTGTATCTCTTCAATAGTCTTATCAAATTTCCTCTAGCTTCTCTGCTCAACTTCTTCCCAATGTATGCCATTTGAGGGGAGGTTTCAGATCCTAGGTTTATTTCCTCTAAGTCTTCCATTTTTGTGTTAGACTTTTGAGACAAGTAACCATCATTTATCTTGAACATTCCTTCTAATTCTACTAACCCTTTTGGTATGTGATTGGAAGGTAATTGTACTATCTCATTTCCCATAATGCACTCCTTTCCCTCAACATGCTACTATGTATCATTTAAATCTATTTGTTGCCCATCATACTGATCTAGGCCCTGAAGAAACCTAAGGATATCAAAATCATCCTCAAAAAATTTCCAATTATATACATTATCAGGCACTGCAGGCCTACTCTTGATTTCTAGCATGGACACACCAGTGAGAGTAATGTCATTATTATTGAGAGCAACATTAGCAAGAAAATATGCCATGATATTGTTGGACCTTTCTACCCAAAGGAGATTGAAAGCTTCAAAGAATTCTAGTCTATCCTAGAAAGCATGTTTGTATAATTTCAACCTCTCATCCTTAGCAACATATTTAGATCTCACTTGAGCTACAATTAGTTGGGAATCACCATGGACCTTTAAACATTTTATACCATGTTTTATAACAACATCTAATCCCAATATTAGAGCCTCATATTCAGCAGTATTATTACTGTATTCAAAGGTTAACAGGAAATAGTATTTAAATGTAATACTTGATGGGGAAATAAACACAACACTTGCTCCTGATCCTTCCCTGGAGCATCCACCATCAAAAAACATTTTCCAAAGCCCATTTTTCTACAACATTAACTCATCCACTATTGGATCTATGTTCTTCATATGAGGTACTATCTCTTCAACCATGAAATTATTCATGTCAATGTCCACAAAACAATTCAAGTCTTCTGGTGCAACCATTTCAACCATGATTGAAGAACAGGGTTCCCTATACAACTTTACCTAAGTCCCATTGACTAGAATAGTAGCATATGACAGATCCAGTTGCAACTTTCCACCCACTACTAAAGCCAATTGTCTTGACAATAGCATACCATAATGAGGCTTTGTGTCAACAACAACCACATCCATTTTGTATGTGGCCTCTGGGAATGCAACAATCTTCACTTCAATTCCAACTAGAGTTCCTACAATAGGCACTGCCCTGTTATCCATAGCATAACATCTACCATTAGATGTGTCTACTTGTAATCCAAGCTCTTTCATCACATGATAGGGCATTACAGTTGTAGCAGCACCATAATCAATCATACAATTCTTCAACAAAAAATTGTTTACTATCAGTGTGACATGTAAATGGTCAATAAAAGAAGGCTCTTGTGTCACAATACTTCCAACACATATGTCAAAAATGTCATCTATTGAAATAGGACCTTCTACTGCACTCCCCTTCTCTTGCATAATAGGGACCACTCCTTGCTCACTTATGAGAGCCAAGGCTGCAGTCTTATGCTCCTTGATCTTCAACATTTCAAGTAAAGGAATAGAAACCTTCATTTGAGATAGGGCATGTCTCATATCAAAGGTAGGAGGATCAGTAGAAAGATTAGGAGAATATTTTGGTCTACCAGCTCTCCTTTTAACCTTGTCAGCAACAATTTCCTCATTCTTTTTCCTTTCAGTTACAAGACCCTCCCTCTTATTATTTACAACAATGGGCTTTGTGGAATCCTTATTCTGAGGGCTATCCTTGACAAAAAATGACCTCAAGACTCCTTGATCAGTATCCACCCTTCTATTCCTCAAATTTTATGAGGACTTGGCTTGTGTTATAGAAGCCACAGTTAGAGTTCTAATCTCATCTTCACTGGGGTTTCTCCATTGTTTCTCATCTAATCCTGATCCTACCATACTGGCTCTACATGTGTCATTATCAGACTCATCATGATCAGAGTGAGTGAATACTTGCTGTTCATAATCAAAGAGAATCTTCCTCTTATGATCTACATCAGAACATATCTCTTCATCATCTGAAGATAAGAGATCCCCCATCACTTCAATGGTAAACATATTAATAGTAGGCTTTTCAGACTCTTCATAACCTCCTGCATATGAGTTATCAACTTCTTCCCCCAAGGCCTAAGCCACAAAACATTGGAAAGGTGAATGAGGCATGTTACAAGCCACACACCAAGGAGTATTCTCCACATTGTGTGCTGTGCTTTTCTTCAAAGGGTCAGGTGTATGTCTCCCTTTTTGAGGCTCATTGTTATCAGGAACCGGCCTCCCATCCTTCCAATTTGTCTTATAGGGCATATCTCATAAATTAGGGAGTCTATCCTGCCTTTGATAAGGTGGTCTTGCATCTTGGAAATTTCTGCTACCCTTTTCAAACTTTGTTGGGAAGTTGATAACATTTGGCGATTTATCCATTTTATCATCATCTTTGGATGGCCTTGCAGATTGTGGCCTAGTCTTCTTCGACAATCTACCCTCATCCCTTTTATACATTTGACCAAATGCCTTCCGGTTGCTTTCAATATTTATGGCCAATTTAAAGGCATCCCTTAGGGTATGAGGATTCTTATCTCTTAGAAGATAAGACATTTTACCATCCATAGAATTGAAATATGTTGTTAGGTAGATTGCATCATCTAATCTCAATACTTGGAACAATTTGTACTGGCCTTTTGGAACTTGCCATTAAATTATGACATGCTCTCATTGTAATGCTTTTTGATATTATTAAATTCATTGAGCATGTAACTTGAATTTACATATTCTACATATTGTTCCTTAAAACATCTGACAAAATCATCCCATGATGCAATATTGTTCTCAGGTAGACCTTTGTACCAATCCCTGGCATCTTCAACCAATGACTGAACAAATAGCTTCATTACGACGTCTCATGCTCAATTTCATAGTCATTGAGTTTGTCTGTAAAAAATTTTAGATGCTCTTCACATGTGATCACATTGTTACCAGTGAATAATGGGATCTTCTCTCTGATCTCATTAGGGACAACATTAGGCTGATCGGGGATACCATAAAAAAATAAGGGCCTATACCTATCCAAATGGACCGGTCTCCTTTGGAAATTTGGCTAGACTATAGGAGTTGTTCCAACATTTTAACAAGGTGCATTTCCCATTGTACCACTAGTTATAGGGGGAACTTGACTGGTATTTAGATTTGGTCCAGGTGCATTTTGTCCAGGATGTGGGGCTTGGGGATTTGGAATTGAACTGCAAGGCTAATTTAATGGATTTGTTACTAAAGTAACAGGGACTGAGATAATAGAAAATGTATTTGTATTGGCATGTAAGAAAGCAATCTTCCTCTTCATTTCATCTGTAGTAGCCTCCAATTCTAATTTTTCAAGCTAGAGAGCCTTCTTTGGCCTTTCTAGCCCTTTCCAATTCTAAGCTTGCTTGGGAGGGTACACTAGAAGTAACAATAGTCTTCTTAGGGTCATTAATATTTATGCCAACCATATTTTGTTTTCCCTTATCAGGGATTTCCTTCGTGGCATTTCTAGCATCCTCATTCCTCTGGATTTCAAATGGGTTTGATTGCCTAAGAACATGGCCTGTTCCCTCAAATTCATCTTGGTTTGGTTTACCACCTTTAGTCTGATTTCTTAAGGCCCCCATGTCACCAAACAATTCTTTATCCAAACCCTGAACATCTTGGCTTAGATCCCTAGCCCGTACTTTATTTTTCTTGGTTTTTCTAATTAGATCTTGCCTTTCCATAAGCAATCCATAGATTTGTTGCTCCCTAGCCTTCCTTCAATTATCAATTTCTAATAGTTGATCATGCTCCTTTTTCCTTAAAGTAATCACTTCCTCTCTTAGTTTTTTAGAATCATACGAGGCAGTTTCTGTGATAGAAGTTTCTCGTGGTTGATCTAAAGTTTCTCTTGCGGGGAAGAAACCTACTTCTGTGATTTCCTCTTCCTGAGAGGGAAAATGAACACTAGGCATGAATTTCTTAACATGTTTTGGGTCATCAGAAGAGGAAGAATCTTCATGGGGAAGTGGTGTACGGATTCTTTCTCTCAAAGGTCTTGGGGAGTTAGCAGTAATGTGACCTCTCCTAGACCACTGCTTTCTACTAGGTGTACGGAGCTCATCACCCATATTACATTTTGGATGATCCCTAAAATAAGACCTAGTAAATATTGACCGACTCATGGCGTGTCACAGCAAGATATAACAAAAAATTACAAATACCAGCAACTGGTAACGTAGATTTTCAGAGTCGCCACCAACAAACAAGTGGGAATCAAAGTATAAAGCTAGTTTGCAAAAAACACAATAGACAGTATTGTACAAATCTATTGTGTACTCTCATTAGTCCCCAGCGGAGTCACCAATTTTGTTAGCACTTAAACCTATAGATGATTAACATATTCAAAAAACTCACTAAACTTAAGACTCATGTACTCCCAATAGCTGCATCCAACACAATTTAAATGCTAAGGTATTAAGGCTTTGAGCCTTCTTCACTTTGAGTATAAAACTCAAGCGGGTTTACCTTTCACAATTGCTTCTACAAAGAATTACAAAATTGACATATGTACTTGACATAGTCAATACAATTCATAAACATACAAATAAAAGTAAATTGAATAGATTTTGATATTTTGGTGGTGAACAGGTGCAAATTAAGCTAGAACTAGTGCCTTATTCATTGGTTTAGAGTCAAAACCTAACATCTATAGAATCCCATTAACATAAAGATAATGAAATTTAAATGAAATTCCCAACAAGTCACTCTCCCAATTCCCAACCCTGCCATCAAATTCATGTATAGACATTTAATTCTCAGAGACCTCCTTGAAGGTTTACTCTCTCCTTGAGAGAAACTTGAGTTCAACCTCTATATTCACCTTGTGAATAACACATTAAAGAGCATTACAAATTAATGCATAAGAAAATCAAAGCATCCATAGACAAAGACAACAAGAAATAGTAATGAAACTCCAATGTATTTGTATTAATTTTCAATTGTATCCATACAAATTTTGACAAAAACTTCAAAGAAGTCAGATCCTATATTCAGTACTCCTCTTACAAAAATTCAGCCACCCTACAAAATGAGCAAAACTTGCTATTTATACTTCTAGCCATCTTGGAATCCTCAAAAAGATGCAACAAGCTTCAAATGGCTAGGAAAATGACTTGCACTAAAGACAAAAAGTACAAACCATAATGACAAGGACTAACAAAATAGAAAGTAGGTTACAACTACTAGCATCTTCATAGGTGGCACCTTTGTCTGGAGATATTTTAGAGCAATTACTTTGATTTGTTGCATGAATGATGACTCTCATTACAGGCTAAATTACATCATCCTCTATTTGGTACATGCTCTCCCTGGAATTATAGATCAGGTGCCACATGTACTTTACTCTTCTTCTTCTGCTTCCAGCTCCAAGACATCTGGCTTCTTTGGTTTCCTCTTGATACTCTTTTCCCAAGATGCCACATCATCATCAGATGGCCAATCAAAACTTTGTAGCTCTTGTAACATCTTCAACTGTACCTCCCACTTGGAATCAGTGATGCTCTTTACATCTGTGATAAACCTTATGCAATCATTTTCAACCTTTATCAGGTTATCAATCAAACTATTGCAACCTTGCACATCCAAAGTATTTTCACCCCCAAGAAAATCCTCTTGCTTAATTATTATTTGTCCCATGCTCAGCTTCCATTCATCTACACTGATTATATTTCCATCATCCCCATACACTAAGGGAAAGTACTTACTGTAATCCTTGTCAAACATGGCCAACTTGGCCTTCACTTGGTTAGACTTCCCTTTAAAAAACTTTGAAAGAGAACTCACCAATCCAATCTTCTCATAGACCTTAGGCACCACCTCAGGGATATTAGGCTTGTGTTTCTATAGGGCATCAAGTTTTTCAAACAACAAACTCCTTCTTGACCATATGCCATAGAGTGGCTCCAAGGTAGTGAATGACTCATTCACCTTTTCATTTGCCTTCTGCAACAAGACAACTAATTCATGGACTAAATCCATCCTATCTTTTATTCTATCTTGTCTATGTTGCACAACATCAGTCATAGTCCTTAAGGCTACTTCTAGCCTCACTTTCTCTAGATCTTCCACTGGCCAGTCAAGAACATTTGCTTCTGGATGAGGAGGGGCCTCAATTTGCAATGGAGGGGGAGGCACTGCCTTAGATACTTCTTCAAGCTTAGCCCTTAGCTCTTCTAGTTCACCCTCCATTTTCTTGATCATCATGAGCTTTAAATCCCTATCTTTGGCAACCTTCATTGAATTTTCAAATAATCTGTCATATCTTTCTGACAATTGGATAATATTTGCCTCATTTAGGGGAGCCAAGTGTGTTACTACCTTGGACACCACAAGATCAGTGGTGTTATGCATAATCTAGATAATTTTATTTCCTTCCATTTTCTCCTCAATGCTTACTACAGATGGCTTATTAGTTCTAGGAGCAAAAGACCAAAGAGCAACAACTTGAGATTTGGGATCATAACCACTCCCTTTGATCATGTCATCTATTTTTACTTCATATGATAGATTGCCCTCTGGCTACTTTCTAATTTTATCAATAAGGAAAGCAGAGGTCAAGTCCCATCTACGAGTTAGAAGAATACCACTTGACTTAACCATCTCCCTTTCCTTCACAACAATTTTCTCAAGACTAGGATCATATGATTTCAGAGCCCTTAAAGTCTCCTCACTTGGTTGCATCCCCTCTGACAAGGTCTTTTTCACTTCTTGCTTCCTCCAGATGAGAAAATCCCTGAATTCCTTGCTATTAATGAATTGGTCATCACTGAGAAACTCCTCTTGGTAAAGTTCTCTTTCATCTCTTCTTGCTTCCTCTAGATGAGGAAATCCCTGAATTCCTTGCTATTGACGAACAGGTCATCACTAAGAAAATCCTCTTGGTAAAGTTCTCTTTCATCCTGTCCCAATAGCAAGGGTAAATCCCCCTCTTCTTTTGTCACAACCTTCTTGCCTTCTCTAATAGCCTTTCTCAATTGATGATGGTAGGCTCTGTTACCAGGCATCAGAGCTGAGGCACTATCATGTACCTTCTTTTATTTTCTCTTCTTAGAAGGCTCACCTACTTAAAGCCTTTGTTTTTTCAATGGCAGTTCTTAAGTATGCTCTTCTTTCTGTGGGTCTTGTGTTAGGTCAATAATTGGTGAACCCCCACCTTGAGGTGGACTTTCACCCTTTTTTGAATCATCAATAACTTCCTGAGGGTCAGAAGTAGAATAATTTCTTGGCACCTCCAAGTACAACCTTTTCCTTAACTTAGCAATCATCTAGAGAATTAGTGAACAAAGGACTTTACGACCCGTGAAACAAAACATCTTCACCACGGTCACATCTGGAGAATTAACAAATAGGTAAATCTCTTAATCTCAGAAAGCCATGCTTAACTCTCGTCTTATCTCATGATTCAGTGAACAAAGCTATCTCGCATTCTCAAAATGAAATGCCTAACCATGGTCAGGCTTTGAGATTGAGTGAACAACTCATATCTCTAGTTCACTGAATGTCTTTCATACCTTAGGTTATATCTTGAGATTACATACTGACCACCGATCATAGGGACAATTGATGACCGTAGCTAAATCGCTCAATCCATTAGACTTTTACCTTTTAATTATGAGAATCAGCAACCATTGTATTCGCTTAATCTCCCAAGGCTATTAAACTCATCTCTTTCATTATGAGAATGCGCGGTTGAAGAATACACATCTCAACTTTGCTTTGTTCGCTAGGTCACCGAAAGATTTGGAACTTTACTAACTAGTTATGAGATCCCGCAAACACTTCATTCACTCAATCGCCAAATAACTTAGAGCATTGCCATCTTTTCTCAAGATCAAGTGATATGGGAAAACTATAGCCTCTGCCAAATTACTTTGTCATAACCACCAAACTTAGAGGATACGAGAAAAAAACTCAGTCTCTAGATCATCAAATGACTTAGTTGTAGGACCCATTCCTCTTTAGATTAAAACGTGACCGCCAATTGCAAAGAAAATTAACAGCATTCACTAGATTTTTGGAAGATCATGAACCTAACCGCATGACTTAGAGAATAGGAGATAACCACCATGCCAAGTCACCAAATGTTACAAAGAAACCATCAAGAAACAAGTGAATAGGAGACAACTCAGTCGCTAAATTGTTGGATGTTAAGACTAACCGTGATAAAGACTAGGAGATTCAACGACCAAAGGAAACTTAATAAAGGACTCACCCCTATCACCAGTTCGCTGAAAGACTTGAAGACAAGGAAGAACATCATGCAATTCAGTGAAGAAAGGCAAAAATGACCATGTGCAAATTTGGAAAACTTAAGTGACCCAAAAAGTAACACGCGAATAGAAAGAACTAGGGCACACTCAAATCCAACCAATGAAATAACCACTTAGGGAAAAAATGTCTAAGGCAAGGGTTTAAAAACACAAATATGACAAATTTTAAGGAGTTATGAAACCCTAAACTAGACAAAGACATAAGCATGGACATTTAAAACAAGACCTAGAGCAAAGACCTTAGAAAACCTAAAATATACCCAACAGAATCTTTACATAGCTCACTTTAGAAGAGTGAAAATTTGGTAGCATTTTACTAATAGTTTTTCCCAAATTGGGTTTCCACGTTAAATCCTTGTGTCATAATCTTGTGAATGTTATTTGATGTGTTATGTTTTATATTCTACTTGTTGATTACTTTTGGACAGTGGACTGCAAGTTTATGTTACTTATTATATTCTATAGAGACTGAGTGGATTGCTGAATAGATCTAAGTTGGTTGAAGTGTTTAAAAGTTCAATTGGTACATCTGACCTAAGGATAAATAATTCACCCCCATCTTAGTTATTCTAAAATCATTCTAACAATTGGTATCAGAGTAGTTGGTGCTTGTAAGAAAAAAGTTTGAAGGTACTTGAAGCTAAAGATCACTATGTACGAAAAGGAGGTACCAAAGCTGAACAAGGAGAGCTTCCTTGCATGGAAAAGTTTGATGAAGTTACACCTAGATGGAATTGGTGATGCAACAAAATATTATGTGGGAAATGATTACATACCAGTAGCTGCACCTATGATAGCTGAGGAGATGAAAAAAAAGCAAGAGCACAATCAGACAATGTTGGAGATTGCATTAGCGCTAAGTTATCCTGAATTTGAAGACATCAAGAACTATACCAATGCAAAGAAAATGTGGGACACACTGGAAACTATCTATGGTGGAGAAAAAAATGTGCTAAGAGCCAAATCTAAAAGCTTGAAGGCTAATTTTGATGAAATGATAATGTTAGAAGGTGAGACTATTGTTCAATATTGTGCCAGAGTTAAAGAGGCAGTGAATGCTATTAGAGGAGCTAATGGAAATATTGATGATGAAATTGTTATTAGAAAGGTTTTGAGAACCCTACTTCCTATTTATGCTATTAGAGTTTCTGCAATACAAGAGCTGAGATGTGCTCCTAGTAACAACTTAATCTTGGAAGGTCTTATTGGTAGACTTACTACTTTTGAGTTGTCAAATTTTGATAATTTCACTACTCATAATATTGAGTTTGCATTCAAGTCTCAAATGGTTCTTCAAAATTATAAGAAAGGAAAATAAAGATGTGTGAATAGTGACAATGAAAGTGACACTTCTCATGATGATCTTGATGATCTTGAGGCACTTATGGCTAGAAGACTATCGATAAGAAAAAAAACATTTAAGGTAAACTTCCTATAATCTATTTTTCATGCAACAAAGTTGGTCATATTGCAGCAAGATGTCCTGACAGGAATGACAAGGATGAGAGAAGAGAAAACAAGTAAAAAGACAAAAGGGATGACATAGATCACGAAAGGTATAAGGAATACAAGGACAAAGGTAAGAAGTCCTATTATATTGCTAAAGAAGAAACTAACAATGAATCTAGTGAGTCTGATGATTATGATGTAGAAGTTGTTTATGTTGCTATGAAAGATGATTCTGATGAAGATGAGAAAAATGCACTTATTTCATATGTGAGTAAATGTGATAGATGAATAATTGATAGTGGTTGTTCACATCACATGACTAGTGATAAAATTAAGTTTGAAACCTTAAATCATTACAAAGGTAGTAGTGTTAAGTTTGGTAATGATGCACCATGTCTTGTGAAAGGAAAGAGATCAATAAGATTGTCTGATAAGATAAGATGTGACAATGCTTATTGGGTTGAAGGACTTAACTATAATTTATTGAGTGTTGCACAATTGATCAGTTTAGGTTACTGTTGGTGTTCAGAAATGCTTATGCCATCTAGGGCTACCAATATGCCTTGAGACTGATGTTAGGAGTGGTTAGCTCCAAGTGTGAAAGCTCTGCAAGACAACTGGACCAACTATAGGGACAAGACTGCCCTCTTCACTTTTGGCTCTACAAAACCATGGTGGGTGCACCTAATCTAGTAACTTATGGCATTTTAGGACTTTGGACTAAATTAAACAAAACAGATGATAGCAAGAGACTACTAAATGTTAACCAGACATTCATTGAATCTCAATTGCTATTGGGTATAAAATGGCCTTGTGAAGGGTATTACTACTAACAATAAATAATGAAAAAGACTTGAAATGGAGCTGCTATTCAAAGATGCAGGAAATAGCCAAAAACCATCAAGCATTGGACTCAACTGAATATACTAGTCCTTGATCAGTGCCATTATCCATTGGGTAGCACTCAAAAACAAATATAGAACATGAACCAACTACTGTCAAAGACTCAAAGCCATAAATACAACTGTTCTAGCCCATCCACTACTTATAAGATCCTTCTGTAGACAAATCTAATGAATCTATGCCCTATCCAAAGTATTTTTCACTTGATCCTAGATCAAGAACTAAAGACTAGAACATATGCAAAGGTAACCCTATGCAATGGATCGGAAAATCCAAAACTCATAAAACTGACACCAAGGAGAGACTTGAAAGTTTGAAACAATTATATTAAGTATGATGAATCATGTACATGTCTATACCAGAAATGAGACTACCACTTCAATAACCTACAAAAGATACAAAGAAGTTCTATTCAGCCTCCTACAATGTGACAAAGTTCACTACTTCCCACAGGAACCAAACAAAATGGAACCCTTAAAAAGTCAAAACTTCAACCATTTATACCACTAGTTGCCTTGGAATCCCAAAGATAGTATGCAACAAGCTTCGGATAGCTAGGGTATAGGTTACAACAGCTAAATCTAAAAACTCACTAGAGGGAAAACCAACACCAATCTGTCAGAAATAAGAATGATCCACAAGAAAGATAAAATCTTCAAATCTATACCCAGGATCACAAATTTATCATGAATAACAGTCTGACCAGACCATCAAAACACCTCGAGCCAACAAAAACTATCCTCCCCCACTTGGAAAAACATCTACAAGCAATCACCCAACTCACTGGACCACACTGCAACAATCGATGCCACCCACCAAATCAAGAAACAACCAGAAAACCATAAATTCAGGTACCTTTGGTCACTGCAGATCCTTAGGAAAATCAAATTTGAAATCAAACGGTCACCATGCATTTCACAAGCTTTATGTTCCTTAACTATTTTCCCTTAGTCGTGCAATGCCGATCACAAACCCACTCAGAAGTTTGAATTTGAAACGCAACGGTCATCCTCAGGGAGCCAACAATCTATCAACGATCAACATTTGAACTGAGATTAACTTTATATCACCACTGTTCAATTCATTTACTTTTCTCAGGCCGGCGCACTTTTTATTTCTTTAAATAAAATCAACGGTCATCGTTACACCATGATGCTAAAAGTCAAGCATCTCACCTCAGTGGTATAACGACAACCACACGATCTTCACAAACTTACAGACGTTCTACTTCCTTTGAAAACTACGGCCCCACTGACAACATCCAACATGTCATTCCACCAACCAATAAGAAGATGCCAACTCATTCCACCTTGACAACGGACCGACTGACAACCCATACAGGAAAATCCAATGACTTGTCGCAAAAGCGTAAAGGTTAAACATCGTGCATCTTTACCATACGAACATACGACAACCACCGCTCTTGTCCGAACTTTAACCGTGTTGGAAGCATGAAGAATCAGGTCCCACCGACGAACTACCACCTCAACACTGCAGACATGTGTCAACTAGTCACATGATCATATAGCCAAAAATTGGGCTATGCAATCATGGGACAACCAACCAAAGGCCGCCACATGACTGCCAGTAGGACCACACCCTTTCCACCAACCGGCCCCACGGGCAAGAAGTAACCGATCGCAGGGTTGCATATCAGAAAAATTTGACATGCGATCATGTGACAACCATTCATTTTGAAACCTTTGAAGACCCAGGCCCACCATCCATCGCACTTGCGCAGTTAGGGAATGCCAACAAATAGGAAACTGTGAGGTCAAAAACACACAGGGTTTTCGATGGAAAAGATAAAAAAACACACAAGGTTTCTGACGCCAAAAGATAAGTGCACAAAAGCTAGAAGGCACAAGGTTGAAAACAATGAGGGTTTTCACACAGACCGAAAACATCATGGATTTTCAAAAACACTGTGGGTTTTCGACACTTAGGCAGATTTTAAAACTTGTTTCTTGCAGACCTTAGAACTTGAATAACTCTCTGGGTTTGTGATTTAGGAGATGCAATCTAAATTGGAGCAAGGTGACAACATGAAAGATACAGGGCCAAGAGTGCAAATCATAAAACCATGTGGATCTACTTCGCAAGTTAAAACAGGCTTGCAGCAGGGCAGGACATCTTCAAGAATTGTAGAGAAAAGGCCATTTTCACAGGATTTTTGTTATGACTGGAAAATGACTAACAGTTACCGAGTTGAGTTTCATCACAAAAAGGCTAATATTTTTGATGCCACTGGTGAACTAATTGGAAGTTGATAATAGACTAAAGGTAATTTGTTCTATCTAGACCTATCTGAAAGAATATGTTTGTTTGCACAATTTGATGATGTATGGTTATGGCATAATAGGTTGTGTCATGTGAACTTTGATAATTTGGTAAACATTAGTAAGATGAAAAGAGTGAGAGGTTTACCAAGGTTGAAGAAACCTGATAATGTGATGTGTAAACAATGTCAATTGGGAAAAATGACAAAGTCTAGTTTAAAGAGAAAGACACATACTTCTGATGATATTTTGGAATTGGTTCATAATGACCTTTGTGGACCTATTGGTGTGCAAAGTTACTACAATGATAAATATTTCATTCTATTTATTGATGATTACTCTAGAATGATGCATGTAATGTTTCTTAAGGAAAAATCTAATGCCTCTCAGTTGTTTAAGTGATATTTGGAAAAATTTGAGAAAGAAACAAGTAAAAGCTTGAAATGTCTGAGATCCCACAGAGGAGGAGAGTTCATATCTAATGATTTCAACATATTCTACAATGATAGAGGAATAAAGAGACAGATGTCTACACCAAGGAAACCTCCACATAATGGTATAGCGGAGAGAAGAAATAGCTCAATCATGGATTGTGCTAGAACACTAATGATAGAGAAGAATTTTGCATAAAAGTACTGGAGAGAAGCTATAAGCAAAACTATTTATACCTTGAACCAAGTACAAATCAAGAAAGGTACAAATGCTACATCTTTTGAGTTATGGCATGGTTATGCACCTAATGTGAAATACTTTAAAGTATTTGGAAGCAAATGTTATATACTCAAGGACAATAGGAATGGAAAGCTTGATGCTAAATGTTGCAAATGCATATTCCTAGGTTATTCTACTAAGATAAAAGCTTACAAGTGTTTTAATTCTAACACTAACAAAGTTGTGGAAAGTGCAAAAGTTAGAGTTGATGAATATGCAGAAAAGAATGAAGTTGAATGTAAGCAGGAACCTGAAGATTACAAATCTTTTATTGTTAGAATAACTGAGAGGGGGGGTGAATCAATTCAATCAATTATCCTATAGTACCAAACTCTTAGATATAAATTTCAAAACTATTTCAACAATATAAACAACTCGGTAAGTTAAAATATTAATTTGTGTGTTCATTTAGCAAATACCAGTAATTAGCCAAACTATGATTATCGATTAAATCAACTATGTAGTATGTAAAGTATGATAGAAAAATAATCATAACAAATAACACATAACATAATGATTTAACATGGAAACCTTGCTAAGGGAAAAACCACTTGAGATCGGTAACCCAAAATATTTCACTCTTCTGAAGTGAGCTCAGTTAGGAGCCAACCCTGTTAAAGGTTACAATGCACACTATTAGGTGTGACTTGGTTAGAGGATTTATCACTAACAATTAAATCTTGACCAACATTCACTATGGGGTCAACAAGATAACAATTAACATTCATTGAATGTCATATGGAAATATAATAAGACTGTTAAGTCCACTTGGTTAAGATATTTTAATGAATAAATGGTTAAACTGATATAGTTCTGATCTGATTCAAATACAACTCAATTGAAAATATTCAGATCTATGCTATGCTCATAAAAATCATCTGATCATTAAACAATTCACTTCCTTAATATTTCCCAACTTACTTCACTCGGTAAATAGTTCTCTGACACTTGGTAATGTCTACAACTCAGTCCTTTCTATAACCAATTTGATCATGAATGTATGAATAAAGTCTTCACGTGAAATCTCTGCAGTCTCTATTTGTCTGACATGTTTCAACAATGAAACTGATGTCTCTTAAATAGACAAGTAAACCATTTTCATATCAGTCATTAGATTTTGCCTCTTAATCTCCTTCATCCATTTTTCCACTTAAACCTTCCTTGATAGATGTGCCCATAACACGTTTCAATCTCATCCTTTATATCATCTCTGAATTATATCAACCATGGATCTTATAAATAACTTCATCCTTTACCTTGAAATCATAACAATTTCCAGCTCATCAATTTCACTCGGTTGTTCTTAGCATTTAATGTTTTCATCCATACTCCATTAATATTGAATGTGTTGGTGATAACTAAATCGGTTCTGTCACTCGATATACACTACACAAGCTCGGTGTATATAGAAGTCTTCAATTACCAACCACATTAACTTGTTCAATTCAAATCTCTTCTTCATAATAGATTAATGTAACATGCTCAAGTCAACAATATAAAGTGAATAGAATCATTAATAAGTTACCTAATGTATACCTTATCCTTATCTGTCATATCCATCTTTTCCTTATGTAGATATCTCATTTATTCATCTTTTCTTCCTTCTATGGATATTGAGATGTTTGTAACTATCATGATAAGTATAGTCAAGACTAGTTGACATCAATGACAACATATTGACTGATTTAATAATCTTACATATCACTTTAGTAGCTCAGTGATCTCTAATCACTATTCCTTCAGTTTATCTAGATATTCGATCAGTTGTAGGTCATCAATCTCTCCCTTTGGCATTGATGGCAACACAAACAAGATGAAATATGCCATACACATACCAAGTATGTGTTCTACAACTATGTAGGCAAATGTTGTAGGTCGGTAAGCTCTCCCTAGTGTTATCCCATTTTGCTATGAATCCAAAAAATCTTAGAAAATGGTCTTCATCCTTGCAAAACCATGGAAAGTTGCCATGTCCTAATACAAACTTGTTTTGATCAGTAAAGAACATTTAAGATGTTTTGTGGCTTGTGAACTTAATTAGGGATAGTTTAAGGTGTGTCCAATCTCTAGTTAAGGTCACATGTGCTGAAATGCAAAAACTAGTGAGATATGGCTACTTGAAGGTCTGAGAATTAGGGTTTATCCATGCCCAAGGGTTTCAAAATTTGTCTAAGTCCAAAACCCTTCCCTTATTCTATTTTCTCACTACCTTTTCGAGCATCGTAAAGTACCCATTCTGTACATTTTTTATTTTCTATTCTTGGGTAGTTAAGTTTCTATCCAATGACTTTGCGACTGCGGTGTACTCATGATCTCCTGATCTTGGCAGTTAATGGCCTAACATTCAGCGATCCAACATGTGGTCTTGTTTCCTTCAGTCACTAAATCTCCAAATGAAATGGCTAAGACAGTTAACATTCAACAAATAGGCTAGAACCGTTGATGTTGATCTTGATCAACGGTTGGCGCTAGTTCTCATTATGAAACCCAAGGTTCAGAAAATATCTAGTGAAGGCAAGATCACCTCAGTCACGTAATCTCTGAGTCTGATCATAGTTAAAGGCTGGTCAAGGTTTTCTTTTTGTCGCCGAATCGCCAGATAAAAGATGGGTTAAGTCAAGAGCTTGGCAATTCAACGATAACCATAGATGGAGGATTAGATCAAGGGCTAGCATTTAATCTTAGAAAATAACCGAGGCTAAGGAAAAGATCTAGTGATTGAGTAATCAAAGAATTTGTATGAACTCAGGTTAGGCTTGGGTTAGATCAAATTTAATGTGAGGTCTGGGTGCGACAGTTAAGTCTAACATCTAGGGAACTGGTGACAATGTAGTCGCATGTTCTCTTGATCCTGGAAGTTGAGTGCTAAACATTCAGCGATCCAGTGACATAGTTATCTCCTAATCTCATGATAAAGAAGCTAAGTCTTCAAACATTCAACAAATAAGAAATAATCATCGATTCATATCAAGATCAATGATAGGAATGTGTTCTCATGATTTAACTAGGGTCATACATTTGTTCAGGGATCACGAGAACTACCTTGGTCGCTCATTCTCTAGATGAAACTAGGGTTAGTACCAAGATCCAGTGGTCTTGAGTTCCTTCAGTTGCCAGTTTTCCAGATGATGTAGGGTTAAGGGACTTGCCGTGGTTAGAGATAAAGCCAGTGCTAGATGTGCTGATGTGCTCGATTCTAATTGGTCACCAAATGGTGATGATGTGGCTAGATAATTTTAAAGGCTCAATTGATCGTTTGCCAATTTTTAAAAGATTGTCCGATGTGCCAAGAAAGGATAGAGATCGACAACCATGTTTTAAACTTAATTGATCGATTGTTGCTGCTAGAGATTTGAATTATTTAAGGATTTTCTATGAGTAAAAGACTGGTTATTAAATGCATGAGTGATCGATCTACTCAATTTGATCTTGTCCACTATCATAGTATGGTTGAGAGGTGATACTTTTTTGCGGAGGGTGCCTATGTCATAGAAAATGGGTGAATTAGTCATGCCAATTATGATACAGGTGAAGAAAAAATGGAGCTAAAATGATCCAATTTACAGTCTCTAATGTACCAGTCAGGATTTTGGCCATAAATGAAGATCAATTTGGACCTCATTGCTCCAAATTTCTTGGCATGTCTTTTCTAGAGTAAATTTTTTGATTATCTGGTTGGTGTGGTTGTTGGAAACCCTAATCCTATCCTAGTCATCCGTAGCTTGTTGCATCCTAATTTTAAGGGATCCCAAGATGACTAGTGGCTACATATAGAAGCTTGTTGTATTTTTCAAAGGATGGTGAAATTGGTAACTGAATAGAGGGAGCTTGGATCTAGGGTCTTGTTCTAGCATTTTTCCATTTTCAATGTATTGATACTGAAAATTTTAATGAGAATACATTTGAATTCTATCTTAGATTCATGAATGTCTTCTTGTTTTGAGCTTGAATTATTATATGTTAATGTTGCAAATCAAGTTAATATATGGTTTACAAAGTAGATTGTGAAGTTGTTCTTGAGCTCTGTTAGCACTCTATAAAATTTTCATGGTTCTCGCCTTTTTATTTTGGTCTCTGTAGTCATTTTTGTGTCTCTGGTCTTGAAACCCTTGCAAATTTTCAAAAAACTAGCTGTTACTGAAAATACCCTTTGTTATACCCTGGCCCTGTTCTAATTTCATGTTACTTTTTAGGGCAACTTAAAACCTTATATCCGCATGTGCCTTTTAAAAGGTCTTCTTTTTATGTCACGTGGTTAGGTTTTTATGTCTGGCGGGTCCCCTTTATTTTTTTTTCCTAAGTTTTCTACCCCTGGCGGCCTTTTATTTCCTAAGTCTGGTGCCCTGTGAAATTAAAATCTTTTCCTAAGTCAATGCTTTAATATTTCCTATGCTTTTGGCTTAATGTTTCCCGAGCCCAATGGATCTGACAAGTATCTTCATCCGACGGTGGGCGTATCTTCTCATGAGATGTGTCAGAGGGTTGCAAAGATGAGACAGTCATTGATTCATTTCCATGATGTAACCCTTTCAATGCAGGTGGGTCCATTGCTAGGTAGGCTCATGTGCCAGTCTATCATTCGTTGAAATATCCTATAAGGCACGGTGGGCCTGGTATCTCAATTAGATGATTCTTGATCGACGGTTGGCGTATAAGCGCATAGAATCTTTGGAGTCTTTCAGATCTTGCACTAGCCGTCTAATTTTCTAGGCGGTATAAAGTTCTCAGTGGGTTCTAACTACCAAGTGTGCCATGTCAACATTTTCCTATTGGTCCATGGGTAAACAACTCAGCATGTATCAGTGGGACCTAATTTTTTGATGGGTCAGAGGGTCCTGACATCTGTAATCCATCCAACGACAGGCGTAAGTTCTCATGGAATCTGTCAGAGGCTTGAGATCTTACAACAACCATTGATCTCATTTGTCCCAGATGTTTCTTTGGCAGTGGTCCCAGTGTCAGGTGGAGTTGACTTGGGGTGTTTTGATTGGTCCGCGTGTTACTGACTATTTTGTGTCAGTGGGGCCAATTTTCTTTCAAGCAGGGTAAGATTCTTAATTGATAGATGGCGTATGTTCTGATAGAATCTTGGGGGTCTATGAGATCTTAAGATGACCCTTGATCTTCTTGTGTGGGCCCAGTTAGGTTTCTTGGTGTTCTTGGTAGAATGGATAAAATGTAGCGGTTCTGACAAATTTTTCAAGTGTTTGTTGGTTCGTGTAATGTTTTAGCGAAGGCCTTGTGGACTTAGCAATTTGGCAAACAATGGTCGTGTAATTGCTAAATAGTTTAGCGGTGCTCTCAAGGTTCTCACGGATGGGCGAAAGGTCTTTCTGTAACCTATTCACCAGATTTTTATAAAGTAAAAACATAACCCGCGAAATGGAATAATCAGACGGCCACGACTTAAAGTTGACTGAGATTTAAATGAGGACCATTGATCTGCTACAGGCACCATAAAGTGACCATTTATATTCAAATTCAAATTTCTGCAGAGGGTTTGCAATGACAAAAAGTACTAGAATTCAATTTTTTGAGTGGCTAGAGTAGGTGGAAATGGTTGTCAACTGTTGCAGTGTGGTCCAGGCTACCATGGGTAGTTGCAGAGGAATGTCTTGCCATGGGAAAGTAAATGAAGTAGTACTCAAGATGTGTTGTAGGGTTTTGGATGGATTTCTTGGGTTTTGTGATGATTTTGTACTTGGGACCGGTACAAGACTAGATAGCTGTTGAAATTGAACTATTTTTGAGCTTACGAGCTACAGCTTGGTCCCTGTCATGTCTGTGTTAACTCCTCCATGGTGTTAGGTGGTTTTGAATTTTTTAATTGGGAATGATCATTATGCTTGTATTTTTACCTTGGTATAAAGGGAATTTTTATGATCATTCAAGATTATTGGGAGTTAGGTATTCAAATCTTTTGGTTGTGAGTCCTCTTCTCAGTCTAAATGATAATGATTTGTTTTAGTATTTGTTGACAATAGAAAGAAAGTTGCAGGTCTAAGCTGTAATCTACAAGCATGGTTTTCTTGGACTGATTGTATACACTTGAGGATTCTTCATACTTAATGCAGATACATGATTCTTCTCTCTCCTTTGTGTCAACACAGATAGATTTTGAGCTTTCTAGTTCATTGCATATTAATTTATGTATGTGTCTTCATTCTTGAGTTCTAATCTAGGATTCGATGAAATAATGCTCTAGATGGGACATAGATTTATCTCTTGTCTATGTAAGGATATTCTATAAGTAGTAAAGGAGATTGTAAATGTGTTTATAGCTTTGAATCTTAGATATACTTTGGTGTGTGTGTATAGTTTGTCTAAGAGATTCTCCCCAATGGATGAGGCACTGGCCTAGATGAGTACTTCTTTATTAACATATATTGATTGAGGTGGTTATGATTCAAACACATAAATTAAGAACCATTCCTAAACTTTAAAGTCTTTGGTTGTAATGTTCTACCCTATAGTAATGGAGAGTCAATGAATGTGAGGTTAGCATTTAGCACTTTCTTACTATTCAAAATATTGTTTAGACCCAGTCTTTGGTGTGTGAAGTATAATTTTCACTGGGTTAGGTGCACTCACCTTGGTTTTGCAGAGCCTAAAGCAGAAGATGGCAGTCTTGTCCCTACAGTTGGTCCAATTACCCTAAGATCACTATACATTTTGGAGCTAACCATTCCTAAAATCTATTTGAGGGTATATTGGTAGCCTAGGAGCATAAGCATCATTTTGAACACCAACAAGATGGCAACTCTACTGGGGAAATGTTACACAAGTTTATTGTAACCAGTGTGTCATCATTTGAAGAAATAGGGTTAGTCTTGTCCCTTGTCTTATCTAGCTCATTTGGGTATTTTGTAAAGTGAGGAAGTTGTATTGTAATATTCCCAATATACTTGGGTGGCGACTCAAACATCTCTGCAGAAGTGCTAGTCAGTGGATTTATTTTATCAAATAAGTTATAGAGCTACTAGGTCTTAGAGAAAGGAGCATCCTGAAGATATAATGGAAGAAGGTATTCCAAGCACTTCTAGGCCTAGTCAGATAAGGGGAGGAAAGAAGAGAAGAAATTTCTCTCATACTTGGAGAAATAAGAAAGATACAAGACAAGGGACTCAAATCAAGCATGGTAAAGAAGAAAATAATTCAGAATATGAAGAGGCTGTTGATTTGGGATTGAACCAGTATGAGGATGAAATTCAAGTGGGAGATGATGAGTTTGAGACTACTCTCCCGAAATCAGAAGAGATCTTTGAAGAAGTCTATGAATTGGAAAGAAGGGTCCAAGAACAACTTGCCATCAGGCAACAAAGAGAAAAAGATAAAGAAGATAAAGTAAGACAAGCAATGATAAGGGCAGATCAGCTAAAGAGGTAGTTGTTAGATTTGGAGGCAATTAACTTTGTCCCAGAGCCTGAAAGAGTAGAGGAACAACCTATTGTGTATAAAACACATGAGATAACTAGGCCTAGAGATAAGGGCAAACAAAAAACTATTGGAGTGCAGATTAGTGAACAGATTCATGTGGAAAACCCATTAGATCAAGCGTTGAGATTAGATGCAGACCTTGAGAGGGCTAGAAAAGAGAAAGAAATGTGGGCTAAAGAACTAGAGAAGGCAGAGTTGGAGGCTACTACTATAGAAATGAGGAAGAAGGTTGATTTTCTCAAGCATACCTCAGGGCCTTCAAATGTTGCTGCTTCTTTCTTGGGGCAAGGTGGAAATCATGGTGACCTTGCAGCTCAAACAAATGGTATTCCGGGTGCTGCTAAAATTCCTGATGGTTCAAACACAAAGACATCTACATCTCAAGGGATGGACCCACCACATGGAGTTCCTATTCATGAAAGGTACAACCAACTTATCTTTCTTGGTATTCCTGGTTATCCTAATATAATTCTTGATGAAATTAGAAAAAAGCTCCCTAAGTTTACTGAAAATAATGTCATCACATGTGAAGAACATCTAAAGAATTTTATATATGTAATAGATGATTATAATATTGAGCCTAATGATGTCATAATGAAGCTATTTATGCAATCTCTGACTAAGGATGCTAGGGATTGGTTTAGAGGATTACCCCATGCTAGTATAGGATCTTGGAATGAATTCAAGAATTGTTTCAAAGAGCATTATGGAGATAAAACAAATGAGGGTTTTATCTTGAACGAATTCAATAACATAAAAAAAAATTAGAATGAGGAGGTCCTTGAATTTAATATAAGATTCCAAAAGGCTATGCATAGGCTATTGTGAGTTATCAGATTAGATGATAGGGTGTGTCTTGTGACATACTTAAATGCTTTTGATGCAAAGATGGGTTACCTCTTAAGGGATAAGAACCCTAGAAATCTTGGGGAAGCTTACAAGTCGGCCATCAACATAGAAAGTAATAGAAGAATATCAGGAAAATTAGGGAGAAGAGAGGATTATAGGCCTCAAGTGCAAAACAAGAAAGAAATGGGAAGGTCTGCGGACTCTAAACCCAAGGAGGATGACAATCTAAAACAAATTTTGAAGGCTTTAGAAGGACTAAAGCCTGGTGAGAAAGGAAACAATAGGGCTATGGCTATGGAGAGGTTAGTTCCAAACAATTTTAGCAGACAGCCAAGAATGCAAAATTACCCTTATAATACTCAGTGGAAAGATGGCAAACCCATTTTCCCAACCAAGCAAGATAGGCCTGACAGGAGGATCCCTGATCCTTTGCAAAGAAATTCAGTTAACATTAATGATGATATCCCATGGTGTACTATTTGTCAATCTCCTCATAGTCTAGAGAATTGTGTTATTGCTTTGAATTTACCTGATAACCAAGAACAAGATGAACAATATGATAAAAGTGGTTGTGGAATGACTTCTTCACATGCATGGGATGAGGTTGACTCTACTGATGAGGAGGAAGAATTTGATGATGTTGGATGTGGTGTAGTGAAGTGTGAGGAACATGTTTCCTTAAGGAGACCCTCTGATGAGGAAATTGCACAAATCACTGCAGACATGGTCACTCAAGCTAGGAGTAATTACAATTTGAGAAGCAAGATAGTTGGAGGTACAAGTGGTAAACCAGGTACTATGTTTATCAAGAATTCTGAAAGGAACACACAACATGAGGAAAAGGAAAAGGGTGCTAGTGTTGTTAGTCAGGTTAAAATAAAAAAAAGAATGGGTCCACTGTAGCACCTAAGAATAAAGTAAAGACATCAGAAGTAGCTGTCCCCATACCTCAAAAGGAAGATGAATTTGTACAAAAGAGTAACTCTAACTTGATTGTCCAAAAAGAGGATAAAGGTATCTCTGATATTAAGGAAGATATGGGAAACCATTCTTATGTTCCCATTGACATGACTAAATTGCTTTCACAAATAACTGTCAAGGTTCCATTGTTAGAAATGATGAGAATAGAAGAGCACAAGGTCAAGGCCTTGGATTGGGTAAATGGTGCCTCTTCCATAAAGGTCCAAGAAATGAACAGAGGTGATAAGCATGTGGCTACTTTAGATGACACACTTGACAGTAAAAATGAAGAAATTGTCTCTGAGATTCCTTAGAGGTATTTGGATGCAAACATTGTAAATACTGCATCAGGGATAGTTGATCATTTTTTCTTGTCCCTTATGATAAATGGAAAATTATTGAAGAATTGCATGATTGATTCTAGAGCATCAAACACTGTCATGCCTACAGAGATCATGAAGTCACTAGGACTAAAGGTTGATACACCTCATGGAAGATGCCAAGCTATGGACTCAAGAGAGGTGCCAGTTATTGGTACCATTAAGGCTTTGCCTTATAAATTGGCCACATTTCCTGACAAACAATTAACTATGAGTGTTCTTGTAGTTGACATTCCCCCTCAATAAGGAATGTTGTTATCTAGAAAGTGGAGTGCCTCCATGGGAGGAAGTATTCAATGTGACTTGTCCTTTGCCACTTTTAGCATTGAAGTGAAAGTGTGAAAGTTTCAAGGGAAGCTAGAACTCCACATATGATTGAGGAGGATGAAGAGGACAATATGAATTGTTTTGTGGACACTGACATTGGTTCTTTCCAAGTTCAGGAGGGAGAGATACAAGAGAAGGTCAAGCCTATCTTTTTGGCTGATGATAAAAGTAACATGGCAGAAGGTAATGTATTATGGACCTTGTATTTTGATGGAGCAAGTTCTA
This sequence comes from Chamaecyparis obtusa, assembly GCA_027943335.1. NCBI lineage: Eukaryota > Viridiplantae > Streptophyta > Pinopsida > Cupressales > Cupressaceae > Chamaecyparis > Chamaecyparis obtusa. Next base: position 281,215 of record BSBK01001201.1, read on the forward strand.
AAGAAGGTGCTAGAGCAGGAGTGCTATTGATATCCCCAAGTGGTAAGACTTTCAAGTTTTCATTCACTCTCTTGTTCCCTTGCATAAATAATGTTGCTGAATATGAGGCCCTACTGATTGGTTTGAGACAAGCATCAAAACATGGGATCAAACATCTTAGGGTGATTGGTGACTCTAAGTTAATAGTTTCTCAGATTAGATCAAAGTATGCATCTAAGAATCAAAGGCTGAAACAATATAGAAATGTTGTTTGGGATGAAATTGAAGGTTTCAGTGCCTTTGGTATTGATTGGGTGGATAGAAGCCAAAACAGGATGGCTGACTTGTTAGCAAACATAGCTTTAAGGCCAGAAGATATTACCTTTGTAGGGATATCCAAAATTGAGTGTAAGTCCAGGCCTTCTATCCTAGATAATATTGAGAATTGGCAAGTATTTTCTGATGATCAAGACATATTAAGATTTTTGCAGTGTGAATCTCATTTTGATGGTCAAGAGATGGATTTCAGCACTTATGTTGACATCAGAGATGGAAAAGAAAATGTCCTTGGGAGGGAAGTTTTGCAATTAAGGTCAAATAGAATCCCAAAGGGATTGGTTGCTCTTGAGATGGCATTTGATAATAAGGAAAGGACTTGTCTTTCTAAATTTGTTGATAAGGTTAATGATTTGGAGGAAGTAAACTTAGGAACAAGTCAAATGCCCAAAAATGTTTACATAGGTAAATGTTTATCCCAAAGAACTAGGAATAATCTAATTGATCTTCTCAAAAGATTTAGACATGTCTTTGCATGGTCTTATGGTGATTTGAAAGCCTATAGAGAAGATTTATTCCAGCATGAGATACCATTGAAGGAAGGCACTAAACCTTTTAGGTAGAAATTAAGGCCTATGAACCCTACTTTGGCACCAAAAATGCAAGATGAACTTAAAAAGATGATGGATGCAGGCATTATTAGGCCTGCCAGACATTCTACTTGGGTATCAAATTTGGTTCCAGTTAGAAAAAAGAATGGTGACATTAGATTATGTGTTGATTTCAAGAATTTGAATGTCAATTCTTTGAAGGACAATTATGGCTTGCCTAATATGGAGAATATGCTGCAGAAGGTTATTGGATCAGAGTTAATGTCCATGATGGATGGTTTCTCTGGATATAATCAGGTCATGGTCAAGGAATCAGAACAATTTAAGACTGCATTCACTACCCCTTGGGGAACATATGTTTATGTTAGGATGCCTTTTGGTCTGACAAATGCAGGAGCTATTTTTCAGAGAGCTATGGATGTAGCCTTTGCAGACTTTATAAACAAGTTTCTAGTGGTGTATTAGGATGATCTCACAACATATTCAGATAAGGAAAGTCAACATTGTGAACATCTTGAGAAATTTTTTATTAGGGCCTTGGAGTATGAGATCTCTTTGAATCCAAAGAAGTGTTCTTTTGGTGTTGTGGAAGGCAAGCTCTTAGGACATATTGTGTCCAGAGATGGAGTGAGAATTGACCTTGAAAGGGTTATGGCTATAGATAAACTTTCACCACCTAGAGATGTTAAAGGAATATAGTCTTTCTTTGGGTAGGTAAATTTTCTAAGGAGATTTGTTACAAATTTTGCAGAAATCAGTATCCCTATCTCTAGGATGTTGAAAAAGGAGGCAAAGATTGAGTAGAATGAAGAAGCAGATGAATCTTTCAGAAGTATCAAAAAGGCCATCAAGGATGCTCCTATTTTGAGGACACTTGATTATGGTAAGCCCATGTAGATATTTTCTTTTGCTTCTTATCATATAGTTGCAACAATTTTATTGCAAAAGAATTCAGATGGATATGAACAACCCATATCATTTTTTAGTAAATCTTTACAAGTAGCATAATTGAAATATGATATTACTAAGAAACAGGCTTATGCCTTAGTCAAAGTAGTCAAGGCTTTTAGATGTTATCTTATAGGAGCTAAGGTGGTTGCTTATGTTCCTAGTGCTGTAGTTAAGGATATATTGGTGCAACAAGAAGTTTCAGGAAAAAGGTATAGATGGATCAATAGGATCCAAGAATTTAATATTGATATCCAGATCACAAAATTGGTAAGAGGCTTAGGTCTTGCAAAGTTGATGGCACAAAGTAATTTAATTGCAAATCATATAAATATGTTAGAAGAAGAACAAAGGCCATATATTTGTGATATGGATTGTTGTGATTGGTATAGTGATATCATTGGCTACTTGCAGAAATTAGTCCTTCCCCTTGAGATGGATGAAAATAGAAGAAGAACTGTCAAGTTGCAATCTGCAAGGTATGCCATTATACATGGTAAGTTATGGTGGAGAAGCAATGAAGGAGTATTGCTAAAATGCATAGACCATGAGAGGTCTAAATCCATGTTAAAAGAAATGCACCAAGGTGTGTGTGGAGGACACTATATGGAAAAGACCACAGCTCACAAGATCATTAGGTTTGGATTTTGGTGGCTTACAATTTTTAAAGTTGCACATCAATTTGTGAGAAAATGTGATGCATGTCAGAGATTTGCTGGGAAGTTGAAATTCAATGAAAATTTGCCACTTAGACCTATTGCAGTTCAAGCTCCTTTCTAGAAGTGGGGTATGGATTTCATTGGTGAAATTCCAAACAAGTCTAGTGGTGGACATTCCTACATACTAGTGGCAACAGACTATTTTACCAAGTGGGTTGAAGCTATCCCTACTAGAAAGGCCACTAGTAGGGTTGTGACTGATTTTGTGATGCAGAATATCCTCACTAGATTTGGTTGCCCAGAGACAATTGTGGTTGATAATGCAATGTGTTTTAGATCACAGGAGTTTAGTGATTTTTGTTAGCAATATGGGATACACATTTTATTTTCTTCCCCATACCATCCATAAGGAAATGGCCAAGCTGAGTCCAGTAATAAAAGTCTGATTAAGATTCGCAAGAGGGTGTTGGACACGAATAAGAAAGCCTGGGACTCAAAATTGTGGTGGGCATTGTGGGCTGACAAAGTAACTGTAAAGAAAGCCATAGGTTGTGCCCCATTTGACCTGGTTTATGGAATAAGTGCTAGATTTCCTTAGAGTAACTTATTACAGATGTATAGGTTTATTCAAGCATATGATGAAGATTTGAATGATGACATGAGAGTGAGAATGGATGAATTGATCCAATTGGAGGAGGTAAGGAGGGATGCACATGAAAGAAATGATGCATTACAGAGACAATGTAAAAATTTGTTTGATAAGAAGACCACTCAAAGGAGTTTTGAGATTGATGACTTGGTCTTGATGCGGAATGCAAGGTTGGAAGATAAGGGGAAACATGGAAAATTTGATCCAATTTAGTTGGGCCCTTATCTTATTGAAAGAAAATGGGGGACAAATTCTTATGTTCTAAAAGACTTAACTGGTGGTACTTTGGAATTGCCTGTTCATGGACAATTTCTAAAGTTTTACTTCTCTTGAAGTATCTTTTCCATGAACAATAGTTTAGGTTTTCCCCTGTTTTTAGTTTGTCTGTGTTTTGTTTCTAGGTTGAAATTTTGAGTTGGTCTGCTCTCCCAGTGATTTTGAATCCTTTCCATGCCTACAGGAGACATACATCCCCTAGTATGAGCCACTATTAGCACTGTATAAAATTTTTATGGTTCTTCCCTTTTTATTTTGGTCTCTGTAGTCATTTTTGTGTCTTTGACCTTGAAACCCTTGCAAATTTTCAAAAAACTAGCCGTTGGTGAAAATACCCTTTGTTATACCCTAGCCCTGTTCTAATTTCATGTTACTTTTCATGGTGACTTAAAACGTTATATCCACATGTGCCTTTTAAAAGGTCTTCTTTTCATGTCGTGTGGTTAGATTTTTATGTTTGGCGGGTCCCCTTAATGTTTTTTTCTTAAGTTTTCTACCCCTGGTGGCCTTTTATTTCCTAAGTCTAGTGCCCTGTGAAATTAAAATCTTTTCCTAAGTCAATGCTTTAATATTTCCTATGCTTTTGGCTTAATGTTTCCCAGGCCCAATGGATCTGACAAGTATCTTCATTCGACGGTGGGCGTATCTTCTCATGAGATTTGTCAGAGGCTTGCGAAGATGAGATGGCTGTTGATTCATTTCCATGACGTAACCCTTTCAATGCAGGCAGGTCCACTGCTAGGTAGGCTCATGTGGTGGTCTATCATTCATCGAAATATCCTATAAGGCACGGTGGGCCCGGTATCTCAATCAGATGATTCTTGATCGACGATTGGTGTATAAGCACATAGAATCTTTGGAGCCTTTTGTAATACCCCCAAAATGGGCTATAAGTTTATTAATCTTTTATATCAACAATTTGAACGAAATCGACATCAAAGTCCTAATCTAAGGCACATCTAAACATCATCGAATCCTAATTGATTATCTTAAATTCTGCATCGGGGAATATTCGTAGCAATATTCCTAATTATCTTAATTATCTTTAATTTAATGATTATTTGACAATAAATCACATTTATCCTAAGTTTGATTAATTGAATATTTTCATATTTAATTAATTAGATTTAATATCTTGCCACTTAATTATTTAATTAAATTTAATTCTATCTATTATTAATTGTATTATTTAATTTTGACAATAAATCCAATATCCTATGACTAATTGATTAAATTTTTATTTAATTGATTAAAGCAGGTTGTCATTATTTAATAATATTGTTTTTAATAAAAGTTTGATTAAATAATTGATTAACCCATAAATCAATTATTTATTTTTAAAAATTAGTTAAGTTGAGCATAAATCACTTTATTATTAAATTAATTCATAAATAAAACATGCACAATCATAAAAGCAGACAACTATCAATTATCAATTAAAGCTAAACTCTATTTTGAGTTAAAACTTAGCTTTTGCATGTTTTTGTGAGTTAATTATCTTTTATTTAAAAATAACTCAAAAATCAACCTGAGTTATTTGAGTAATTTATGGTTTTTTTTCCCATGCACCTCCAAAGCTTTGGATTTCTATAAAAACAAGGCTTCAGCTCATCTCAAATCATCTCATAATTTTGCAAGCTTACTTTGCCAAAGTCATTTACGAATTGCACAACTATTTTGAAGAATTGAAATTTGGAGAATCAAAGCTTATTGCGAATCAAAGCTATTGTGAGATCAATTTTTTTTTTTTAACATTCATTTAGATTCTTTTTCATATCATTGTTAGATCATTTTAGCATATCAATTTTCATATTAGTTTTTATCATTCTTATTGCATAGAAAATCCAAAAAATATAGATTAATTGCATTCATATTTCATATCTAGATCAATTGCATTCAAATCCTTCATTTAGGTGTCGTCTAGGTCACTAATCTCGATAACAATTTGAGAATATTAATCTCGCACCTACTAGAAGGCAGTAAATCGCTTGGTTAAATTAGATTTCAATTTTGCACGATTTTGATTTTTGCTAACCTCTAATATTTTACTGAAGTGTTGTGTCTATAGATCAGGTACAATTTTCACACACACATTTCTGGTGTCCACCATGGGGCAACCCACCTTTGCATGCTGGTTTTGATTTTTTTTGGGAGCGAAAACTCCAAATTTTTGAAGATTTAATTTTATCTCCTAAACAGCTTAAAATTTTGGTCTAATTTTTTTTGCAGGTTGGTGACATATTAGGGAAGCTACAGTAAAACATTTAGAATTTTCTAAGATGTTTTGAATTTTTAATATTTTTTTCTTGAAATTTTAGAAAAACTTAGTATCTGATGCAAATCAGCATATTTTTCAAAAATTTTTATATTTTTAGAAAACTCTTTAAATTATACAGGGGTACATTCTTTGTATTCTAAATTTGGACATGATATAATAGCTCAAATAGTCAATTTACAAAAACTGGTCTATTTTGATAAAACGGGTCTCTAGGGCACAAATGAAGAGATTTTTCTAAACTTTTTGCATTTTTGGAAAACTCTCTATTTTTTTGTAGGGGTCTCTATTTTGAATTTCTATTTTTGTGGCCAAAATCATATCAAAAAAATCAGATCTTGTTGACTAGGTCAAATGCAGTGCAAAAAAATTAAAATTTTGTGATGGGTATGCACTTATTTTTCATATGATTCAATGCATAATATGAGTTGTCATTTGGATTAATTTATGGTTATTATTGCTCATAACAATTGATTTTTAGATCTAACCCTAGGGTTTTCATAAGTTGAATATACCTTGCATATCTTGTTTGCTTGTTGGCTTGTTGGAGAGTTCGTAGCTTGCTTGCATAGTAAAGCTCAACAAAAATTGTTAAAAATCAGGTAAAATCTACTAAGCGCGTTGCAAAGATCCTAGGTATTCTCCTTCATCTAATGAAATTTTGATTTAGGACTTAAAATAAATCTCTCATGTGTCTAGTTTGGGTGATTCTTTTCATGCTTTTATTTTACACACTTGCATAATTAATACTAGGTTGTGACCCCTTAAAGATTCATTAAGTAGTCTTAGATACTTGTGATTGATCTTGATTGCTATCTTAGGTTATTGGACTCGCTAATCTACCGGCCCCTCATTTCTGCCCCGTGGTTGCAATCCTAGCGCCATAAAGGGGAGGGGTCAACAGGACAGAAGCGTTAAGTGTTCCACTTGGCAACCCTTTTGTGCTTTTAGGAACTCACTTGTTTTCTAAGTTGGGGACTCATTTTCAGCTTGTGTGAGGTGTTAAGTGTTCCACCTTGTGGACTCATCTCATATTCACTTTAAGCGTTAAGTGTTCCTCTTTTTGCTTTTTGGGTACTTTTGGTAGATTTGCTTTCAGGAATATATCTGTGCTCACATAGTAATTAGGCTCTATAAACACTATTCATGATTCTTGAGAGATTGGATTCCTAACGAAATCTTTCTCGACGATAGAATCCTTGTAGGTAGGGAGGATACTTAGTGCATTTCACATTCAACTTGGTTAGTGTGTCTTCTCTTATTGATCGATACATTCTCTCCCAGGAGAGGTTGATAGATCATGTGGGGTTGACATCATGAGCTTTGGTGAATCAAAATTGGTTATTGGGCCTTTTCTTATTGATTGATAAATTCTCTCCCCAGAGAGATTGATAGATCACGTGGAGTTGGCATCATAGACCTTGGTGAAGCAAAACTTTGTCTTAGCGTGTCGGATTAATCTACTTTCTTTATTTGGGTTAAAAGTGAAAAAGTGTCAAAAACCTTGGATCTGGAGCCAAGTCCCCTTGTGGTATACTATTGTGAGTCATCTTTAGAGAGGGTTAACCATAGCAAACAATCCCTTCATAGGGAAAACTGCGTTGATGGAACCTCAAGCGGTAATAGCCATTTTCGCCATGGTAGTGATAGCCACTATATAAATGTCTTTGTGGAAGAAATCTCCATGGGTATGGTTTATTGTTGGGTTGTCAGATCTCCCTAGCAGCTCCTGAAGATTAAGTTCTCAGACTGTGTCAAAACCCTGGTGCGCCGAGATTGGAGTTCACCCCTTTGGATCATAAAAGTTGCAGAGTCAAACCATTACTAAAAACCCTAGCGAGGCCAAATTTTCATTTTATAGGGTATATGTGCGTTATTGCAAAATATTTTTGGAACATACACAATTAGCACTTCTGAGGATTAGAACAAATAAGTCACTTGATCTTTCATGTGCAAGGTTGCTTTTTCCGTTGTTCATTATTTTCAAACATGCTTGAAATCATGTGCTTGTTATTTTGCATGCTTGTTTATCTATCTGGTTACTGAAAATGGACAAATATGTTACAATCCTCAAATCTGGACATTGAAATTTGCAAACAATTCAAATTTGAAAACTAAAAATTTGCAAAATCTGAAGTAAAATCCTTTTCTGGAGTCAAAAATCATTTCAGGAAGTCAGAAAGTCATATGAGTTTTTTTCAAGTGTCATTTCATTACAACCCATCTGTCATATGATTGAGTACCCAGTGTCGTACGAGTTTCCATGCCAACAAATTCTCAAAGTCAAAATCTTGCAACTATCGTATGAGATTTTCAACTGTCATTTCATTGCTACCCAACTGTCATATGAGTTTTTCAACTGTTGTTTCATTGCTACCCAACTGTCGTACGAGTTTGTAGAGTGTCGTTTGAAAATTTTTTAAAAGTTGTCAAAAAATTGTCAGGATTGCCAGATATTTAGCTCTTTCAGCCTAGTTTCAGAATCTATCAAATGAATCACTATGTCAAGAACAGAGCAGTAGCTATTGAGAATCAGTACACATGTCTCAAAGAATCAGTACACATGAGGAAGAAGCTCTAATCACCGCTATGATGAAGCAGCTGCAAGCTATGCAAGTTGAACTTAACAATCTTAAGAAAGAAAAAGAATCTAAAGAGTTCTCCATCGAATCTCTATCCTCTTTTCCATTTGATAAAGACTTGTACATGTCACCATGCCCCCGGATAGAATTTGAGCAACGTGATAACCCTTATGATACCTCTTCCATGGAGAGTGACACATCCAGCTTTGGAGACTATGATGACTATGATGACAGACAATGTAATGATACCTATGACACCTTTGTTCCTAAGAGTTCTCCTCATTGTGTGTTCCTACTTACTACAAATGGGTTGTCACATTGGATAGATCATGATGGTGATTCATATGATTCTGATTTTGAAAGAGACTTTGATGACTTTTGTGGACAATACCTTGATTATGATCCATCTACTACTACTGAGGACTATAAAATGTATCGTGTTAGCTTGAAACGTCAATACTATAAGGATCTCTCCTCTAAGAACTCTCAGGCTGAAAATAAAGATTACACTCTCAAGGAAGATCATGTTAATGCTGAACCTTTGTCTGGTGATGGTTCCCTTCCATCCCCTACTTCCTCCAATACCCGTACATTTCCTAAAGCTTTCAAGTCTTTCAAATCTTTCACAGAACCTTCATCCGACACAAGCCTTGGTACTTTTCACGCGGTTCCCTATAGTTATCCTCCAAGGCTACCTCTTTAAGAAACTCAAGCTAACCTTCACTTGGCAGCAAATACTTTCAATAAACCTAAAGAGCTTAAGCCTTCATATGCTATAATGCCTACTCTAGCTAGTCCTTCCCCATCTCTTCCAAAGTCATCCATACAATCCCAACATGCTTCATTGTCCTTAGAAGTGGCTCCATGTCAAGAGGACTCTAAAAATGATGAAGAAAAGAATATAAAGAAAGATCAAGATCAAGAAACCTCCATGTCGTCCACTCCTTTTTATGATGTCTCTTATCCACCTCGGGGTTCTTTTGATCCTGCACACCCTTTTTCATGCATTCCACCATGTCTTAAGTCTTCGCCTAAGCAAGATCAAGCTACTACTTACACTATGGAGCTTATTGACAATCAAAATAACCTTACTACACTTGCACTTTCGAAAGATGATACTTCCATTAAGGTTGGTATAAATGGTTTTGTTACTTCCAATGTTAAGCCTATTGAAAATCAAGAAAAAAATTGTACGCTTATGCTATCCAAAGATCCTTGTCAAGATCAAAGTCTTTCATCTTCTTATTCTACCACTCCATGTTCGCTACCACTTTCTACTCTTCCTAAGTCTTTGCAAGCTTTGAACAATACAATCAAAGAAGGTGGTCATATTCATGATATCCATGATTCTATTGAAAATTCTAACACTCACTCTAAAGATGTTGATATCTTTGGTTGTCATATAGATGTTGATGAAATTATTGATTATCCTTTTGTATCTTCCACTTCCATCCTTGGACCTCTTCCACCACTACAAAGGGCTTCACATTTTCTTTCCATCTTGGGTCTTTATGTCCCTTCACTTTCCCCTCCTAACTCTCCTAATTTTCCATCCATCTTAGGTCCTTACATCCCTCCATCTCCCATCTTTCCTCAAGATCAACATAGATGCATACCCTTGAATCCTTTTCATCCACCCACCTATTTAAACTAGTCATATCCTCCTTCTTCCACAAGTCCCAAGTATTTTGGAAGTAACTTGAATGTTCAATACAAGAAAAAGAAGCAATACAAGAATCTATCAAAAAAAGAAGATCACTATGTCTCCTCTAATAGACATGGAAGCATAAAGTCCAAAGAGATATCTAAGAAAAAAACTACAAGAAAAGTATGAGTTCCAAAATCCATCATTGAAGATATTCTCTCTAGATCATGAAAAGGAAATAAAAAGCCTATGGCTATATGGATTCCAAAGTCTCTCTTGAAAGAGTCTGGTGTTGAGAAAAAAGTGAAGTTGACATTCAAGCTTCCAAAGACTTCTACTTCATCTTCTTCCAAAAATATTCTTCCATTCCATGCACCTAAACCACAACCTCTACTATCCATTCACCATATTCCTTCACGTATTCCTTCATTCACATTTCCTCCATCCTCTCGCCACCCTCCAAGGTGTGTGTTGATGTTGATCTTGCCTTCCTTTCTATCTACCCTTTCACAATCTTTCCATTCATTATCCTTCTACCTTCTATCCTTTTTTTTCATTTGCCTATTCCTCCTATCTTCCAACCTCACTCGCTTTACATAAAACCTTATCCTCCATTTTTCTCTTCCATCTCCCTTTCCCTATTAGCATCTTTGAGCATATCATTTTGAATCCTTGGCATATCACAGTTTATCTTTTCAAGGCGCATTATCTAAAAAGCTTGCCTTCTTCTAAAAGAGAAAAAAAAAAAAAAAAAAAAAAAGAAAATTGAAAATGTGCCTTGGTGAAAACCTGGAAATAGGCACCTTGGTAGCAAAAGTAAAGAGAAATAAATTCATCCTATGGTGAAAACCACTTCCTTGTGGCGCCTTGGATAAGTACCATGATGAAAACCTGGCAATCAGGCATCATGCATAGTTCTTCTACATATTTCATCCATTCCATCTTCTCTCTTTGATCTTGACAATGTTGATCTATACACGAATATTTGACTATTTTGTGAGTTGTCTGATGATGATCGTGCTTTCATTCCCTTCCTATTTAGCCTTCATATTTATTTTCCTCCATTCATTCTAGTCTTTCGCTATCATTTCCCCTTTGGTCTTGATCTAATTAAAAAAAAAAAGAGTAAAAAATAATGCTATGAAGCATCTTGACATGTTTACTCCTTTGGACTGCATCCTATCTTGCTCTGAGATTACACTTTTGTGACTTATCCTATGCTGGTCTTTCATTGCTTGTCCAAATGCACTTTACATGAAAATTTTTCCTTAGCTTAGGTATTCTTGAGGAGTTTTCCCTTGAGGATTTCTTCCCTTCATTCTTCTTCATTCTCTTGTTTTCTATCTCTTCCACCAGCTTGTCAATCCCTCTTGTTCTCCACCTTGCTAGACATTGGGACTGCATGATATGATCTTGCTTGGGAGTTTGCAATGGAAAAAGATGCTATCAAGTATATCAATATCAGAACAAGTATCAGAACTAGTATCATAACCAGTATCAGAATTAGTATCAGAACCAGTATCAGAACAAGTATCAGAACGCTTACTGGGGCTACTTCTTTCACTTTAGTTTATGGGTCTGAAGTGGTACTGCCTATGGAGGTTGAAATCCCATCACTAAGAATCAGAATGCATGGTCTAGTAACTGATGATGACTACAGAGTGTCTAGGTTGCAAGAACTTAAACTACTAGATGAGTGTAGATAAGTAGTGTATGATCATCTCAGAGTATATCATAAGAGAATGTCTAGAGCCTACAACAAGAAAGTTAGACACAGAGAATTTCAGGTTGGTGATCTAGTCTTGAGAGAAAATCTTAAAAATCAATCACATCAAGAACACAAAGGGAAGTTCGAACCCAATTGGCTGGGTCCCTTTGTAATCACTACTACTTTTAGCTCTGGTGCCTATCAACTCTCAATGACTAAAGGAGAACAGCTCTGAGAACCAATCAACATTCTCCATCTAAAAAAATTCTATGCCTTAAGGCATTCCGTCTATGGTAAAATATCCTAAAAAAAATCTTAAAAATAAGAAAAAGTCCTAAAAAAATGAACATCTTGGTGAAAACCTAGCAATAGGAACCTTGATAATTCACAAAAAAATAAAAAAATATCAAAAATTTAAAAAAATAAAAAAATATCAAAAATTGAAAAAAATTGAAAAAAAAATAAAAATATAAAAAAAAGAAAAAAGAAAAAGTGCCTTGGTGAAAACTTGGAAACAGGCGCTTTGGTAGCAAAAATAGAATCTCTACCAAGATGGTGAAAACCCAGAAAATGGGTGCCACTTGTTCCAAATGCTCCATCTATCAGTGCAATCTTGGTCTTTCCTAGCTTTCAGTCTTGCTTTAGTTTGTACATATCTCTCAATTTGTTTCTGCATTTTTAATTTTCAATAAGTCGGTCTGTACACCAATCGGCTCAAGCGTCTGTATCCTATCAATGTTTAACACTTGGGGGCAATCAATGTCATATCCTATGGTCTCCCATGTATCTTAGATGGATCATATCCAGTCAGAGTCCTTTTGAAGCTTCATATGAGTCAATCAGCATCTGTCTCATCTCCAGAAAAGATTTTGCATCTACAACGCAATCAAACATCAAACTGAAAACAATCTATGCTTTTTACATGCTTTTATCTCCTTGTATGCTTACTGATTTGCATTGAGATTTTTGCATATTATGTCCCTTCGAGCTCTTCGATGATGTCTTTTATAGGATTTAGAGAGTGATGACTGGGGGCATAATCTTTTCTTTGTTTTCTTCTTGTATGTGAAAATCTAACAACTTTAAAAATTCTGGATTGAAATGGTGTCTGACTATAAGAGCCTCTATCTCGAATTGGATGGCCATGCGTACCTCGACCATTGATACCCAGATAATTCAAAGAAGTTTGATCTAACTATTGTCTTTTTGAGTAAGTTCTTTCTCCTACTTTGGAATGCGATCTTGTCTAAGGATGTGAACGATAAAAGGTCACTATGGGTAATTCACATTGGATTTAGAATGATCTCTTGACTATTTGATGTGTTTGCAATGCAAGGAGTATTCCGGTCATCACAACGTTTATATTTTGATGCTTATACAAATTGCTATATCAAAATGGACATGATATTTAGGTCATCCTGATGTTTATGCCTTGGTACTTATATCTAATCTGACATTCCAAAAATAAAATCAATATTCATATGTCTATGGTTGTTTGACCAGTGGGGGTTGTATTGATTCTTGCGCATACAAATCAATATTCATATGTCTATGATTTTTTTTAGCTAGTGGGCATTGTATTGATTTATCCGGTTACTTAAAAATTTAATGATGATAACAAATCGACATATGATCAGTGACTAGGTCCTAGGTCTTAGGTTGCATTTCATATTGCATGCTTCTTTGCATTTTTCATCTTTGCATGATCTCACAATGACTAAACAAACTTCAAAGCTTAAACAATTCTTCATATCAATTCTTCAAATCTAACAAGAGCTGAATCTCACACGAAGGTTCCTCCAACGAAGCAACAAGTAGAATCCTTTTTCGGGATCAAAATTCAAATCTGAGATCATTCATATTATTAACTGCTTGCATAATCAACCTTCAATCATCACATAAATCTAGTATTCAACTTAATTGATTATCTTACATCAAACTATCAAAATTTTAACTTGGTCAACTATGGTCAACTCATAGTTTCACCTAGTCAAACTTGGTCGTCTGGACCTCTAAACGATGTAGAATGCGTTCCCGGACATGTTTAACCACTTCTCAAATCAATTTACATGTTTTTAAACCATTTAACACTGACTTTTCTTGTCAGATTTCAATTTTAATTCTGAAGAAGGCATGGTATTGCACATCATTCAAAATCTGTAATCAAATTTGAAATCATATCTTTATGGAAATCAATTTCTATAAATATCTTTCATCAGTGATCAAGACAAACAATCATGTCTAGTTACTGATTCATCAAAAAAGACCTCATCGCTTGGGGCAAATCTATCATCACTTGGGGCATATCAGATTCATCAAGATCCATATCAATATGGTATTCTCCTAATCTTGTAAACTGTATCAATTTTTGCAACCATCAGATCATAGTGTTCTTTCCTTGGTTCTTCGGCAACTGAAGGGTTCAGATGTGATACCTGCTAGTTCTGTTAAGACAATCGAGTCTAGAACCGGTCACTCACTCCTTAGCAATCCTAAGGTTTGGAATCAGGTGTTATGACACTCTTTCGCAATCATCGGTTCATCGCTGCTATAGTGAACATTATCTTTGGTCATTCAGGACCTATTATCTCCATATCAAATCAATATCAATCAGCTTCTGTCTCATATCAATTATCAATTTCGAATTAGTTTCATATCTCTATCAAACATAAACTTTCTTTGAACCACTGCGCTTCACACAGTAATTCAAAAAGGGGCAAAATGTAATACCCAAAAAATGGGCTATAAGTTCATTAATCTTCTATATCAACAATTTGAATGAAATCGACATCAAAGTCCTAATGTAAGGCACATCTATACATCATCGAATCTTAATTGATTATCTTAAATTCTGCATCGGGGAATATTCCTAGCAATATTTCTAATTATTTTAATTATCTTTAATTTAATGATTATTTGGCAATAAATCACATTTATCCTAAGTTTGATTAATTGAATATTTTCATATTTAATTAATTAGATTTAATATCTTGCCACTTAATTATTTAATTAAATTTAATTCTATCTATTATTAATTGTATTATTTAATTTTGACAATAAATCCAATATCCTATGACTAATTGATTAAATTTTTATTTAATTGATTAAAGCAGGTTGTCATTATTTAATAATATTGTTTTTAATAAAAGTTTGATTAAATAATTGATTAACCCATAAATCAATTATTTATTTTCAAAAATCAGTTAAGTTGAGCATAAATCACTTTATTATTAAATTAATTCATAAATAAAATATGCACAATCATAAAAGCAGACAACTATCAATTATCAATTAAAGCTAAACTCTATTTTGAGTTAAAACTTAGCTTTTGCATGTTTTTGTGAGTTAATTATCTTTTATTTAAAAACAACTCAAAAATCAACCTGAGTTATTTGAGTGATTTATGATTTTTTTTTCCATGCACCTCCAAAGCCCTGGATTTCTATAAAATCAAGGCTTTAGCTCATCTCAAATCATCTAATAATTTTGCAAGCTTACTTTGCCAAAGTCATCTATGAATTGCACAACTATTTTGAAGAATTGAAATTTGGAGAATCAAAGCTTATTGCGAATCAAGGCTATTGTGAGATCAATTTATTTTTTTTTACATTCATTTAGATTCTTTTTCATATCATTGTTAGATCATTTTAGCATATCAATTTCCATATTAGCATAGATTCATATCAATTTTTATCATTCTTATTGCATAGAAAATCCAAAAAATATAGATTAATTGCATTCATATTTCATATCTAGATCAATTGCATTCAAATCCTTCATTTAGGTGTCGTCTAGGTCACTGATCTCGATAACAATCTGAGAACATTAATCTCGCACCTACTAGAAGGTAGTAAATCGCTTGGTTAAATTAGATTTCAATTTTGCACGATTTTGATTTTTGCTAACCTCTAATGTTTTATTGAAGTGTTGTGTCTACAGATTAGGTACAATTTTCACACACACACCTTTCAGATCTTGCGCTAGCCATCTGATTTTTCAGCCGATATAAAGTTCTCGGTGGGTCCTAACTGCCAGGTGTGCCATGTCAGTGTTTTCCTATTGGTCCATGGGTAAACAACTCAGCATGTGTCAGTGGGACCTGATTTTCCGATGGATTAGAGGGTCCTGACATTCGTAATCCATCCAATGATGAGCATAAGTTCTCATGCAATCTGTTAGAGGCTTGAGATCTTATGCCAGCCGTTGATCTCATTTGTCCTAGATGTTTCTTTGGTGGTGGTCCCAGTGTCAGGTGGAGCTGACTCGGAGTGTTTTGATTGGTCTGCGTGTTGCTGACTATTTTATGTCAGTGGGGCCAGTTTTCTTTCAAGCAGGGTAAGATTCTTAATCGATAGACGACGTATGTTCTGATAGAATCTTGGGGGTCTATGAGATCTCAAGACGGCCCTTGATTTTCTTGTGCGGGCCCAGTTAGGTTTCTTGGTGTTCTTGGTAGAATGGATAAAATGTAGCGGTTCTGACAAATTTTTCAAGTGTTCGCTGGTTCACGTAATGTTTTAGCAGAGGTCTTGTAGACTTAGCAATTTGGCGAATAGTGGTCGTGTAATTGCTAAATAGTTTAGCGGTGCTCTCAAAGTTCTCGCAGATGGGTGAAAGGTCTTTCTGTCGCCTATTCGCCAGATTTTTATAAAGTAAAAACATAACCCATGAAATGGAATAATCGGACGGCCACGACTTAAAGTTGACTGAGATTTGAATGAGGACCGCTGATCTACCGCAGGCACCATAAAGTGACCGTTTATATTCAAATTCAAATTTTTGCAGAGGGTTTGCAATGATAAAAAGTACTAGAATTCAATTTTTTGAGCGGCTAGAGTAGGTGGAAATGGTTGTCAACTATTGCAGTGTGGTCCAGGCTGCCATGGGTAGTTGCAGAGGAATGTCTTGCCATGGGAAAGTAAATGAAGCAGTACTCAAGATGTGTTGCAGGGATCATTTTGACTAGATTTCCTGGGTTTTATGATGATTTTGTACTTTGGACTGGTACAGGACTAGATAGCTATTGAAATTGAACTATTTTTGAGCTTACGGGCTACGACTTGGTCCCTATCATGTCTGTGTTAACTCCTCTATGGTGTTAGGTGGTTTTGAATTTTTTAATTGGGAATGATCATTATGCTTGTATTGTTACCCTGGTATAAAGGGAATTTTTATGATCATTCAAGATTATTGGGAGTTAGGTATTCAAATCTTTTGGTTGTGAGTCCTCTTCTCAGTCTGAATGGTAATGATTTGCTTTAGTATTTGTTGACAATAGAAAGAAAGTTGCAGGTCTAAGCTGTAATTTGCAAGCATGGTTTACTTAGACTGATTGTATACACTTGAGGATTCTTCATACTTAATGCATATACATGATTCTTCTCTCTCCTTTGTGTCAACACAGATAGATTTTGAGCTTTCTAGTTCATTGCATATTAATTTATGTATGTGTCTTCATTCTTGAGTTCTAATCCACGATTAGATGAAATAATGCTCTAGATGGGACATAGATTTATCTCTTGTCTATGTAAGGATATTCTATAAGCAGTAAAGGAGATTGTAAATGTGTTTATGGCTTTGAATCTCAGATATACTCTGGTGTGTGTGTATAGTTTGTCTAAGAGATTTTGCCCAATGGATGAGGCACTGGCCTAGATGAGTACTTTATTAACATATATTGATTGAGGTGGTTATGATTCAAACACATAAATTAAGAACCATTCCTAAACTTTAAAGTCTTTGGTTGTAATGTTCTACCCTATAGTAATGGAGAGTCAATGAATGTGAGGTTAGCATTTAGCACTTTCTTACTATTCAATCTATTGTTTAGACCCAATCTTTGGTGTGTGAAGTATAATTTTCACTAGGTTAGGTGCACCCGCCTTGGTTTTGCATAGCCCAAAGTAGAAGAGGGCAGTCTTGTCCCTACAGTTGGTCTAGTTACCCTAAGATCCCTATACATTTTGGAGCTAACCATTCCTAAAATCTATCTGAGGGTATATTGGCAGCCTAGGAGCATAAGCGTCATTTTGAACACCAACAAGTTCCTTCAAGGAAGGATTAAATTCTTAAGGATAAATTTAGAGAATTCATGGTTCTTGTGAGAATCTGATGTCTGAATGTGAGAGTGAGAGGAATAATAGGTAAAGCACTTATTCTGGATTTGGGTGTGTTTGAGTTAAGTTTTCTATTGATGTATGTTGTATTTGACTTTGTACCCTAGGATAAGACACTGATATGTTCTCAGGAAGTAGTTCTTCATCATCAATCAACTTATAAATGATAAAATCTTTCAATCAATGTGTCAAGGACATCGATGCTTAATATTTACTAATTCCTTTAAGAAGTGAATCCAAGATACACCCGCATGATAATTAAGGCTCAAAGTGTAGGAGGACTAATATCCTAGTCCTTGTTAATTGACCCTTTTTCTTGTCAGATTTAGAGTTGGTTACAAGAGTCAGAGACATTTATTTGTCAATCATATTATAAATCTGCTAGTAAAAAGAAAAGGAACAACAAAATCATGACTCTGCTGGGAAAAATAATAACACAGAAATACATCTGTTAGGAATCTCTGGTTAAATCATAAATTATCAGTATCTTACTAACCAGACTAGTTTGGCCCATCCGAGTCACCAACAAAATGGCGACTCTGTTGGGGATCCATTGTATAGAGTCCATTTTTACAATTTTTTTATATATCTTGTCACCAAATGTGAGTGGCGACTCTAATGTCTCTATTTGATCAATGTGTTATTGGAATAAAATGTAATTTATTTTCATTTTTGACAAATAGTCTATACCCTATGAAGTTGTGTTGTGGTTTGTTGGTTTTAGAGAAGGTTCAGAGTTGGGAAATGTTTCTCAGTTCATTCAGATTTTTCATCTTCAAAGAGGTGGCAACTCTACCAACATTTTGAAAGGTGATTTGGAGAAGACTTCAGATTAGTATTTTTCAATGGTCAGAACACTTCCAGGTAATATTTTTATCAAAGAAAGAATAGTCCCTTAATAGGTGAGCAAGTCACTAATGAAAAGGGAAAAATAATCTTGAAGTTTGGTCATATTTTTGGGTAGAAGTTTCAGTTGTTGTAACGAGTATTAGAATTATGTTGTGGTTTAATGAAGTTAGTGATTGCATAAAGTTGGATAAGAATTTTGTCATGAGAAAAAAGTGTGTTATTTTTTTAGTGTTTTAAAATGGAGTTTCTGGCTTTGATGGGTCAAGATGATGTTTCTAGATTTGAAAGTTATCAGTCAGATCTTGAAAGTGTTAATAGAGAAAGAGATATTTATTTGATAAAGCAAAAAATCTAACGGACTTGCATAAATATTTTAAGATGTGCAATAGAGGAAAGAGATGAAGAATCATCACTTTCATACGACAAGAAATTTCTTGTAGCTTGTAGTGAACTTCCCGTGGGTATTGGTTTTCAAGAATCCCAATATGCTGAAATATTTCTAGAGCTAGTTATGCCTGAATCAATCAGTTGGTTTGCATCCTTTAGAGAGGAAGCACTCGAAAAGGTTAAAGAATGGATAGATTCATTTGTTGATACTGAATCTAGTTATGCTAAGGATGCTAAATCTTGTTATGCTGATAGTGTTGGTTATGATGCTAATAATAAAATTTGTGAATATCAAGGTGTAGAAGATGAACCAACCATTGATAATGCTCCCCTTGAGTTTATAGATTTTTCTTTTTCTCAACATGATGATAATAGCTCCTTGCTTCAGCTTGATGATATTTTGTGTGAACATAAAAGATGTGACTATGATGCATATGTAAGTTCCTGCAATGGTTACTTTACATAAGATGTTGTGAGACAAGTGATTTCAGTCCCTATTTCAAATGGAGAAGATGGTTTAAGCATCAACAATGAGAGCAATGAGATGGAATGTGAAGTCCAATGCTTGCTAAGTAGTGAGAAAATTTTAGAACTCTTGGAGACTGAGTTTTAGAGGTATACTCCTATGTTTGTTTCTAAAATCCCATGCTCGGTAGATATAAGTTTTGACAAAGATGGTACAAGTGATGACATGATGTATGAAACATTTATTAATTTTCCTTTTCCTATATTTGAGATAAATGATATGCAAGTGGATAGTACATATCATTATAATGAGTTTGATAATGTTATATTTGACAAATATGATGATGTATGTATTAGTGAGGATTCAAATTTTCAAGAGCCTAGTGTTAGTGGTTCTTGTTTACATTTTGATGCTGGAAAATGCTATAAATCTAAATGTGTTTTCTCAAATTTGCAAGTGATTGATGAGTTATTAAATGATAATAGTTGTTCCTTTTTATAAGATGATGATATGAGTTGTGATCAGCAAGTTCTTTCCAATTTTGTGCAGTCAGATTTTTGTCTCAAGAGGTTCTATTTTAGTTTGCAAAGTGCTGACATAGAAATGGCTTATTTTTTATTGCAAACTAATGATCAATATGCTGATGTTTCTAGCCATGAAGTTGAGTTGGAGTGTTTCTTTTTTTACCATGGCATTGATAATGGAGGGTGTGATGTTTTGATGTCACACAATGATCAACTTTCATGGAAATTTGATGGCTTGGTCTTGTCAAGTGGTGGTGAGTATGATGATCATTTTTATGTGATATGCTGAAAATGGATCATATTATTTTCAACAAGCTAGATGAAAGAAATAATATTAGTGTACCTTTGCTATATGGAGATGAAAATCATTTGTTTGATAGGGGTAAGGATTGATTACAGTTTTGAGGCTTTAGGCTTTTTGTAAATAATGTAAATCTTGTATAGTTTCTTTCCTCTCAGAGGTGTGGTGTGTTTCTTTTTTGTCTCATCTTGCCTTTGTAATAAGGTTTTTATCCAGTGCTCTCTGCAGTTGTCCTTTTGTCCAGTGGGCAGTCTACTTTCCCTATAGATTTTGAATTCTTGCATGGGCACAAGCTACCCATCATCCCTAGATAGAGCCACTATTAGCCCATTTTCTTGTCAATCCAAAAAATATTAGAAAATGGTCTTCATCCTTGAAAAACCCTAGAAAGTTTCCATGTCCTACTACAAACTTGTTTTGATCAGCGAAGAACATTTAAGATGTTTTGTGGCTTGCAAACTTAATCAACGATAGTTTAAGGTGTGTGAAAGCTCTAGTTAAGATCACATGTGTTGAAATGAAAAACTAGTGAGATATGGCTGCTTGAAGGTCTGATAATTAGGGTTTATCCATGCCCAAGGGTTTCAAAATTTATCTAAGTCCAAAACCCTACCCTTATTCTATTTTCTCACTACCTTTTCGGGCCACTTAAAGTACCCATTTTGCATATGTTTTATTTTCTATGCTCGGGAAGTTAAGTTTCTATCTAGCGACTCCATGACTGTAGTGTTCACGTGATCTCTTGATCTTGGTGGTTAATGACCTAATGTTCAACGATCTAGCGGGAGGTCTTATTTCCTTTAGTCGTCAAATCTTTGAATGAAATGGCTAAGGCACTTAACATTCAATGAATATGTGAGAACTGTTGATGTTGGTCTTGATCAATAGTTGGTGCTAGTTCTCGTAATGAAACCCAAGTTTGAGAAAATATCCAGTGAAGGAGAGATCACCTCAACCGCGTAATCTTTGAGTCTGACCATAGTTAAAGTCTGGTCAAGGTTTTATCTTTCTTGCTAGTTCGCTAGATAAAAGATGAGTTAAGTCAAGAGCTTGGCGATTCAACGATAATCGTAGATGGAGGATCAGATCAAGGGCTAACGTTTAATCTCAAAAGCTGACTGAGGTTAAGGAAAAGATCTAGCAATTCAGTGATCAAAGCATTTGTATGAACTCCGGTTAGGCTTGGGTTAGATCAAATTTAATGTGAGGTTTGGGCGCAGTGGTTAAGTCTAACATCCAATGAACTAGCGACAATGTAGTCGCATGTTCTCTTGATCTTGGAAGTTAAGTGCTAAACATTCAGCAATCCAGCATCATGGTTATCTCCTAATCTTGTGATAAAGTGGCTAAGTCTTCAAACATTCTGTCATACCCCGCAAGGGAACCAAGGAAGAGAACATAGATTCTCTTTGTAAAAGAAAACCTAAGTAATGATTTATGAAATTTTTTTAATTTTTAAAAGAATTATATAAATAAAACGTAGGTTAACTTAGATTCCTCCAAGGTTCCCTTTTCATTTAATGTACAACTCATTAAGCCCATAGAGTATACTAACACTTGAGTTACTTCTTAAGAAAACTACATCCCAACATTTGTAAATTCCTTATAAGGAATAAAAGGTAATTTCAGTTCAATTTGCCATTTAAATCCATCTATATTCCTAAGTATCCTTTATGAACATAACATTTAAAGCATTAATACCATATAATAGAACCATCTAAACATTTAATACATTACAAGTATTACATTTTTTTTACTAGCTTTTCCTTTATTCATCAATAATGAGTAACATACTACTTTACTTGAAATCTTACAAAATCTTTTTTACAACATACATCATATAAAGTTCATGCTTTCCCTTTTCCTTTTTCCTAAGTCTACCCATTCCAAATACATCATTTTGAAAGACATTAATGATTACATTACATTCATCTCCTCTTGGGAGGTAACAATATTTTTACATCATGAAAGATAAATACAAGTCTTAATTCTTTAAAAATTGGAACATAAGCAAGCACAAATCCTTAAGTACTACATCCGCAAAAGGTACCTCAATAAAAATATTTACCACCCAACCATGTGGATACCAAAATGCCCACTCCCCCGTGCTAGGAGATAAACACCAAGGTCCACAAAGAAGGGATAACTAGGCCATACCTAGGGTTGGGTAACCTTTCCCAAATAACAAATGAAAAAGAAGATCAAAGTATAAATATTTTCCCAAAGGTTCTAAGGCTTGGTAGAAACTCTAAGCAAAAACCTAAGTGAGTGTCATCGTATAGCCCTCACCCCTTGGGTTGTCTTGGTACTAGCCACTTCGGGCCCTGACCCCCAAGTAGGCAAATGTAGAATCAAATGCATTTCGTATAGACAAGTGCCATTCGATTGTACCTATTGGTTAGAAATGCCATTTTTTGCTTTTTGCCCTAAATTTATGGATGATCCTAAAAATTTTGCAGTCTTTAGGGTTTGCTAGGTCCAAATGTCTTTGAAAATTAAAAAAGCCCTAGTTTTGGTAATCAACTTTCTATTTCTCTATTAATTTATCAGATGACTTAAGCCTCAAAATAAGCATGTCCACTTTTATTATTCTCTTGGTCGCTGAGTCTCCTTCAGGTTTAGGAATATTCTTCTTTATTTAGCAAATGCCTGAAAGCCTTTGTCGCCTGATCTCATGAGCTTTTCAGAATATTCCTTATTATCTAACGACTTAGCATTTCCCTTTTAGTCTCTAGATCTTGCAATGTTTTCTTGAGATCTAGTGACTACTGTATCAGATTTATCACTAAGGGAATTTAGTCGCGTGATCTCCAGATTGAATTTACCTATGGTCGGGCAATCTCAAGATGTTTTATCAAAGTGGTCTTTTGCTCGGCGATTATGAGTTCTCCTTTTAGTCGCTGAATATTTGGATGGAACAACGGTCTTCTTTGACGGTTCTCTCTAGATCTCATGATCTCCTCATGATTAGTCTTTCTATTTAGCGATTGAGAGTTCCTTTGGTCACGTTATCTCCCAATGTTGGTGGCTATCTCTTGTGCGGTTGGTTATTTTGCAGCATGATTGTCTCCAAATATTTGAATGCGGTGATTAAGTGACAAAGGATTATAGACTTAATGTGGATCGTTGATGAACTTTTGATCATGTGGACGACGCTTAATCTCTAGATCTAACTCAAGGTGAAGAATTATTTTCATGACTTAGATTTTCCTTTGTCACGTAATCTCTAGATGAACCCGAGGTCAAGTTAAAGTTAATGTAATGGTCAAAGTTCAACGGTTTTGGAACATTCAGTGATACTGCGACTGTGTAGATGGGTGATCTCAGGTTCCTGGCAGTTAAGTGGATAACCTCCACCGATTCAGCGACACGGTTACCTTTGGGTCGCTAAATTAAATGGTTAGTTGTGAAAACCTCTCATGACTTAAAGTAGGCCGTAAGATGAAATGAGGAAGGAGATCAATGGCAGTTGTGTAATCTCAGATAGAAAGTTGAATTGTCAAAGGCTTCAGTGATCAAGAGACTTCAGGTTTGTCACCAGATCTCTAGGTCAGGTGATCACTGAATGTTTTAAAGAATGAATAAAGTTACCGCCATATAGTTTCAACTATAGTCACTAGATCTCTAGAAAAGATATATCAAGGTTTCTTCCCTTCAATCACCAAATCCCCAGATGGCTGTGTTAGGATATCTCAGAAAGAAGTTTGAAAAGTTAATAATGTTTTGCGACTATGAGAAGCCCTCTTAGTCGCCAGATCTTGGAATGCTTTTCTAAGGTGCCAATGTTATAAAATGAGTATGAGACTTTTCTTCAATCACTAGATCTTAGAATATTTAAATTTAAATTTCTGAGCTATGGCTAGTAAATTGAAGCCCTCTTCATGCCAAAGTAATGGCGGAAGTGACCTTTTGATAGCTGGAGATGTCAGGAATGGTGGCGCATTCAATACTACAGGATAAAGCAGTTAGAGACAGCTCATTTGAGAATTACGAAGCATATCAAAGAAGTACAGAGCACTAGGTATTCTGAGATTTTCAAACTTGCAACGTGATCAGTGATTTTTGTAGGGGAATTTTCAGAGTTACAGTTAGGATGAGTCAGGCAACAACAAGCAGAGCTTCTACCAACCAGGGGTTGAAGGAAAAGGTGAAGGAAAGTTTTTCAGATGAGTTTCTCACCCTTTTGCCTAGTTCATCTCAGAATAAGAAGGTCAATGATGACATATTTGTTGATGACTTAGCTTATTGTAGAGATGCCAGGATGCCTAAAATTACAGGCATGTGTCTTTTCAGCTATTTTTATAAAAATCATGATAGTGTTATACCGGTATCAAACCCTTGGACTTCAGGGTTAGCCAAATTGATTGTCCCGGAGGTTTTTCTAGATGTGGACGCACTCCTTATGCTATCCCAGAGATATGATCCCTTATCTAAGACAATTAGAAAAGAGGATGGTTCACCCTTGGTAACCTTAGACCGGAATTCTTTCATGAATGCTTTTAGGATTCAGTTTCCAATGGCCACAAAAATTAACTTACAGGCTCAAGCGAATAGATATGTCAGGGATGCTGCTTTGGTCTCTAGGGAGATTTAGAGTCACATGTCAAAGGAAAATAGAAATTATGTTGCACCTATGGCTGGGTCAATTTTGTATGCTTACAAGGACCTGAAGTTTTACATGAAATACATTGCATATGGGATATGCTAGGTCTTGGGAATTGATGCGGGCCCTGAGAGGATTACCTCTGATATTTTTATGTTAGTGATGGATTCACAGAGCCGTATGGTGAGAAAAGGGTATGATTTCATTGGTTATGTAATAAATAAGATGCATGAGGGTTTGCTTTCTTTGAAGAATTTCACCTCTGGTGCTCCACCTAGATTCATGCATTACTCCCTGCTAATGCACCTCATTGTGTATCATAATTATGGTCTCATAAATTTGAATGATCTCAAGCCACAAATGATGTGAAATGGATAGCCTAACCTGGTACAATTCTAGTTAGGAGTTTGGAGCCCTACTTGCCCTAGGTGATATTTTGGCGCCTTGGAGAACTAGATTATGTACCCCATTCTCTGGAGTTTGGGATTTAACTATACAAGATTATCCACCAAGGTCTTGCAATTGGTGAGACCCCAATAGTTTGTTCATAATTGGACCAAGGGTCACAATTGGGGAGACATTTACTATGAGAAGGGCTATACAATGATTAAGGTTTATGGATGCCCTCAGCCTCCTCATCTACTTCCATTTTATGTTCCACCAAGAGTTGCATTTCTAGAGTTTGTCTAGCAACTCATGTTGATAGAAAAAGAACACTTGGCTTCCCATAGGAAAGGGACTCTCACTCCTCGGCACTTTAGGGTGCACTATATTACAATTGGAAAGGGAGATTTTAGTAAGGTGAATGATTGGTTAGAGAAATACAGGATGTTTGCAGCTCCACATAGGTATGTAGATACAGAAGGTTTCATGGGTTCTGCAAGGAGATACTACATGCCTACCATTCCTTTCAATAAGCAACATGAAGAGTATCCTGAGGAGGATATGATCAGAAACATCATTGAAGATGATGAAGTAGAGAAAAGAATTAGACAATTGGATCGGTTACAAAAGATTGAGAGAGAAGTAAAAGGAAAAGGATTGGTATTTGGGGGTTTCTTTCCCACTCTGCCTTACCTCCAAAGACTTGAGCAGATGATGGCTCAATTTGACACACTAGTTGAATCCATGAAGGATTAGATTGATGATGCTAATCAGGGCAAGAAGGACCATTTTGATTCTGAATGTGATGAGGACAATGATGGTGGATACCTAATATATAGCCCACCCCCTATGGAGCAGCCACTAATTGAAGAACCCAAGGAAGGAGGTGAGACTGTCAACCTCAGTGAGCTACCTAGCTTAGAGGACACCCCTGAGCCCTTACAAAAGAAGAGGAAGTAAATGGCTAGAGAGCCATTAAAAAAGAAGAAGAAGGATAGAGTAAGTTCCCTCTACATTGGGACTGGCTTTCATCACCATGAAATAAGTAAAGCAATCAGAGAGGCTAAAAGGAAACAAAGGTATGAAACAAAGGATGTAGACTTGCCTCTGGCTTTAGGCCAAGATGAAAGAATAATTGAACATGATGCTTTCCTAAAAGATGATAATTTTGTGAATTCTAAGGAATTCAAGAGTTTCTTAATGTGGCATAAGCCAGATGAGGCATTGCAACAATTGAGAGAATATGACCCTGAGGAAGAAAATCTTACTCTAGATGAGGCCATGGAATTAGTAAGAAAAAGTAATATGTTGCTTGTTCCTGGGTGGAGTTTGTATACTGAATTCATAATAGATCAAATAAAGAGACAAGAAGATGTCACTTTGTCTTCAAAAACCCAAGTAGGGGATATAATAAAGGGATTTGGGTATAGCCCAAAAAATCAGGCCTTGGCCATGTGGAGTCTATATCCAAACGACAAAAAGCCACAGATTTTGAATGTGAAAGAGTAGATGGAAGGGGATAAAATTGTGTGGTCAATCCATAATACATGGGACCTAAAAATTTCTCAGGTTTTGACCTAATTTTCCAAGTTAAATGAAGATAAAACTAAATAATTATCAAAAAGATATGGTAATCTTTTAGAGGATTATAGTGCCCTGGTAAAAGATAGGGACTTGCAGATCATAAAAGTTACAACATTGGAGAAACAGGTGAAGGAACTGCAATTACAAATTATCAATACTCCTATAGTAGCCCCTGCACCTCCTGAACAACTTGCAGTAACAAAGGCACAAGGAATGATAGAGGAGGAGGTGGCAGTAGAATTAAAGAAGATTAATGAGGAAAAGAATGAAGCTATATTGCAGGCCCTTCTGAATGTTTTGCAACACAGGATGAATACCATTAAAGATAAATTTGACCTAGTTTATAGTGCTTATGGAAAGTTGCCAGAATTGCAAAAGGAGGTCAACAATTATGTGCAAATTTTGAGTGGATTTCATACAGTGTGGTCTGTCAGAGCACCACTTTTTGAAAGATTGATTTTGGCTCAATCTTTGGGGAGTGACATACTAGATACAGTTGTAAGAGTTTGTGAGGAGATTGACAAAATTAAAGTCATCTTACCACTTTTCAAGGGTAAGGCAAATCTCATTGATGCTAAGATAGCCATGCTTAGCTCCTGTTTGAACAAATTCATCCCCTCAATTTTGAGTACAGATGGGGCCATAAAGAGCCTTGATCAATGGAGATCGGATGCTGATCTTCTACTGCCTAGGAAAGAGGCATTTTTAGGTGAGGATGATAATGTTGATTTAGAAAGCTTCAACAAAGCCTTAGATGAAGCTATCAAAGCAGAGGTGGACCTCACCAAATTTGTGTCAGATGTCAAGGCAATTACGGATGCCAGATGGGAAAGACAAAAGGCCCAACTAAAAATTGTCCAAAACTTTAATTGGTCGTTAGAGGAACATGTAACTGCATGGGATGAATTGAAAAAACCCAAAAAGGCTAGATCCGGTGGAGTTGATTTGGACATTTTGGATGAAGATTGAGGACATCTGACACACTTGACACCTGATCTGAGGAATACATGATTGATAAGCTATCATTCAAGAATGGTGTAGGTTAGCCTGAAATGGCGGTCACCATATCTCATTGAACTCAAGGAGCTATCATAAATATTTGCAGTTGAAGGTGTCAATTTTTGAGCAGCCAAAGATGTATATTTGTCTGAGGAAGTTTTGTCCTTTCATTGCTTAGGGGCTGGGTGTATTTTATTCTTATTTTTGTCTCTTATGTTTTTAGAGAGTTAGGTTTTTCAACCACCTGAAGCTTGTTTCATTCTCATTAATGAGGGAATTCCAAGGTGGTTGAAAAGAAGTTGTATATAGAGTTGAAGACTCATTTTGTAGAGAGGTTGGAAAGATATAGAAAAAAGAAGAGAACATGATTGCTTGGAAGCAGATCACTAAGTTTTGTGTCTGGTCTTCTGAGTAATGGAATTTTGAATGTAAGTGGCAAGTTGATTTTAATACAAATACACTGCAACTTCTGCCATATATTGTTGTTGTCTCTTTGCTTATATATCATACTCTTGTATGTTTTTCATGTTAGGCATTTGAAATATACCAGTTGTAAGGCAACCTGCTTGGGTGTTTTCTGAGTTTCTTTCACGGAAAGAATTAAAAGTTCTCATATTTCATTATGGAGAGTAGATATATTTGTATGGATCTTTGATGATAACAATATTTAGTTAATAGGATAGTTTGTAAGGCAACCTATTTGGATTTGCAGTTGGTATGTAAGGCATACTGTTGTATTTCTTTTAGAGTTTATTTGTTGATTTGTATTTTGATTCTATTGCCCTTAGGATAAGGCACTGGTTTGGTGTTTGTTTCTTACAATTTTATATTTCATAGATCTCAGAAGAAAAATTGAAACCTTTACATCATTTACCAATACCTTTTCATTTCATGTTTATTGCACCAAATAGTTTGGACTGTGCCTAGGGCATTCAGTTCATATTTCCTGATTCTATAAAGAGAGAATCACATTTGGTTGTCCCTCCTTAAAAAGAAGAAGGATGAGAATCCTTAAAGCACTGATTACTACTTTACTTACAATCACACTTTGTCTAGTCAAGATTTGCATTAAAATGGTGACAGTCATATGCAAAGTGTTCTATAGGTTTATGCATTAAGAAGAATAAAAGCTAATCAGTGTCCACCCATAAGAATACTATAAAAATAGTTATCATTAGAAGGTAATACTTACCTATGTTTGTGGAGCTTGAAAATGAAGGAGGACCTTATCCAATCCTTAACAATTAGGCCTTTCTCTTGTGGGAATCAGTCTCAAGGAGCATAAGTTCAAGTATCATTTTAGTTCTACAAGAAAAATCCCTAACAAATTGGTGACTTTGCTGGGGAGTCAGCAAGTTATCAAATAGTTAAAGTCTTTGGTTATATTACACAACATAAAAGCTTGTATTATTGGACTACTTTTTCCAAACCCCAAAAGGAAGTTGGGTGGTGACTCTAACCAAATCTCTGAACCAGTGTTCTGAAATTCAATCACTATTTTACAATGACTCATAGAAGTACAAGATCTTGGAGAAAGGAACATCTAGAAGAGAATCTAGAAGGAGAATTCCCATCCCCATCAAGACAAGGTCATGTGAGGAAGGATATAAATACTAATGACATGTCTTTCACATGGAAACAGAAAGGGAATACAAGAAGAGAAGAGCCTGTTCAGACAAATCAAGAAGAAAATGCTTCTGAATATTAGGAAGCAATTGATTTGGGTTTGAATCAGTATGAGGACTACTACTCACCCTCTGAAAAGGATGGAAGAAGAGCACAGTCCCATTGGAGAGGCATCCCTAGAAATAACAGAAGATCTAGAGGCCAAACTAGGAGTAAGCAAGACTTTGTTCCTTCTTTTCCCCATGATTCTCCCTTACAAGACCATCAAATACCAGGTGACCACCAAGAAGAAATCCCTACCCAAGAATCCTCATCAGAAACAACCCTTCCTGATTTTGAGGAAATTTTTGAAGAAGTATTTGAATTAGAGAGAAAAATCCAGGAGCAGATTCAAATAAGACAAAAAAGAGAAAAAGAAAAAGAGGAAAAGATTAGGCATGCTATGATTAGAGAAGAGCAATTGAAGAAGCAATTATTGGACTTTGAAGCCATAAATCATGTTCCTGTAACTGAACAAATAGAGGACTGACCTATTGTCCATAAGATCTATGAGACAAGAAATCCTAAGGACAAAGGTAAGAAAAAGGCTATAGGGATCTCAATAAATGAAATAAATACTGCCAAGAAACCCCTAGATCAAGCAACAAGATTAGATGCTGACCCAAAAGGGAACAAGAAATATTGGCCAAAGAGTTAGAAAAGGCAGAGCTGGAAGCCACTACAGCTGAAATAAAAAGAAAGATTGATTTCCTTAAGCAGTCTTCTGGACCCACCAACACACTTTCCACTTCTCAAGCACAAGGTGTAAATGTGTTGAACACTGCTAGAACCTTAGGTATGCCCAAAATTTAAATTATCTCAAATGTTCAAACATCCACATCTTTGGGTGCTGGCCCATCTCAAACAGGATCCATACATGAAAGACATAAGCAATTGGTTTTTAATGGGATTCCTGGCTACCCAAATCCCATCCCTGATGAAATTAGGAAAAAGCTTCCAAAATTCATTGGAACCAATGCAGTTACTTGTGAAGAACATTTTAAAGTTTCACTGATGTGATAGATGACTACAACATTGAGCCTAATGATGTGATCATGAATCTTTTTATTCAATCTTTAACCGAAGATGCTAGAGATTGGTTTAGAAATTTGCCTCATGCTAGCATATGCTCATGGGGACAGTTCAAATGTTTCTTCAAAGAACAATATGGTGATAAAACCAATGAGGGTTTCATGCTTAATGAGTTCAATAATATCAAGAAAAATACAAATGAGGGTGTTTTTGAGTTCAATGTCATATTTCAGAAGGCAATGCATAAATTTTTGCAAGTTATCAGACTAGATGACAAGATTTGTTTGGTTACTTACCTAAATGCTTTTGATTCAAAAATGGGGTATCTTTTGAGAGATAAGAACCCTAGAAATCTTGCAGAAGCTTACAAACTGGCCATTAATATAGAAAGCAATAGAAGAATATCAGGGAAGTTGGGAAGGAGAGAGGATTATAGGCCTTCAGTCTCAAACAAAAAGGAGCCAGGGAAACCTGATACAAAACCAAAGGATGACGATAGTTTGAAGAAAATATTGAAAGCAATAAAAGATTTGAAACCTAATGAAGCAAGAAATAGTAGAGTATAAGGAAGTGATAGGCCATCATTCAACAACTCCAATAAATTTCCAAGAATGAAGAACTATCCCTATAACACTCAGTGGAAAGATGGGAAGCCAGTGCTCCCTGAAAGAAAAGATAGGCCAAGTGATAAGACCTCGGACCCCTTGCATAGAAATGTAGTGAACATGAATGATGATGTTCCCTGGTGTATTGTTTGTTAGTCACCTCATGATCCTTACTATTGTGCAATAGCTCAAAATGTTTCTACAGATGATGGGAAGGACAATAACCATGAGGAATCTTATGATGATCAAGGTTGTGGTATGACTTCTTCATACATATGTGATGAAATAGATTCTAGTGAAGAAGATGAAAATCAAGATGTTGCCAATTCCCAAGTTAAAAATGAGATTTATCATCAGCAAATATTTTTTGATGAAGAGGACAGTCACTTGGATGGAGTCCAGTGCAACACCTTAAGAAATGATGAAATAGTAGTGTTGAGGAGACCTTTTGATGAAGAAATTGCACAAATCACAGCAGATATGGTCACCCAAGCTAAAAGTAACTACAATTTGAGAAATAGGGTGGTGGGTGATTCAAGTCAAAAGTCATCCAGCATATTTATCAAAAGGTCAGGTACAGAGGTAAAACAAGCTCAAGACAAAAGTAAGGTTGCTGATATTATTAGCAAGACTAGGATTAAGAAGAATGTAACATTTGCTCCTCCTAATGTGACTTATAAGGTAAAGCAAAAACCTCTTTAGGAGACTGTTGTCTCTGCCCAAAAGGAGGGCAGAATCATGAACAAGGATCGACAAGGCCTTATGGAGCATGAAAACAATAAGGAAGCTACTGTCATTAAGCAAGATGTAATTGATCCCAAGTATGTCCCAGTTGACATGGGAAAACTATTGTCACAAATCACTGTTAAAGTCCCCTTATTTGGAGATGATGAGAATAGAAGAGCATAAAGAGAGCTTTGAATTGGGTACAAGGAGTTCTTCCTTCTGATACCCAAAACTCCACTAAGGGTAGTAAAGTGACTGCTACAGTAGATGATTCAACTGAAAATCAATGTGGAGAGAACATCTCTGAGATCCCTCAAATGTATTTGGATACTAATGTTATAAATACTACGACAGGGACTGTTGATCCTTTCTTTTTGTCCCTAATAGTAAATGGAAAGTTGTTGAAAAATTGTATGATTGATTTAGGAGCCTCTAATACTATTATGCCTGCAGAAATAATGAAATCTTTGGGTTTGAAAGTAGATACACCTCATGGAAGATGTCAGGCTATGGATTCAAGAGAGGTCCCTGTTATTGGTACTATAAGGGGTTTTCCTTATAGGTTAGCAGCTTTTCCTGATAATTTGCTGACAATGAGTGTCCTAGTGGTTGATATCCCACCTCACTATGGGATGTTACTATCTAGAAAATGGAGTGCTTGAATGGGAGGTAGTATCCAATGTGATTTGTCCTTTTCAACTTTCAATATTGATGGTGAAAATGTGAAAGTATCCAGAGAAAGCAGAACTCCACACATGATAGAGCTGAATAATATGGATGAGTTGAATTGTTATGTGGTGTTGACATGGAGAATTTTAGAGTGGAAAAGGCCATTGTACAAAGGGAAGATTCAAATCCATTGACCCAGGAACTGAAGGAACAACAAGATGGACTATGGTAGATGTATTTTGATGGAGCATGCTCAAAAGAAGGCTCAAGAGCTGGAGTTCTATTCATATCTCCATCAGGTACCACTTTTAAGTACTCATTCTCATTGACTTTTCAATGCACAAATAAGACTACTGAATATGAGGCATTGTCATTGGGATTGAATATTGCTATCAAACATGGTATAAAATGTTTAAAATTTTTCGGTGATTCTAAGCTTGTGGTGGCACAAGTTTGATCTAAATATGTTGTTAAAAATGATAGATTAAAATTATATAAGCATGTAATCTGGGACCAGATTGAAATGTTTGATGCTTTTAATATATGTTGGGTAGAAAGATCCAAGAACATAATGGCTGATTTTTTGGCCAATGTTGCTTTAAAAAAATATGATTCAACTTTGTATGGAATTTTAATAGTTGAAATAAAAAGAAGGCCAGTTGTTGCAGACAACATTTACAATTGGCAAGTTTTTGAGGATGATCATGACATTCTAAGATTTATTCAATGCCTTGACATATATGAAGATCAGCTTATAGACTACAATACATTGGTTGAGGAAGTTGAGGGTAAGGACATGGTCATGGGAAATGAGGTAATCCAATTGAATTCAAATAGTATCCCTAAGGGCCTAACTGAATTAAAAGCATTATATAATAGCCAAGATGATCACATGTCAAAGACAAGTAATGCCAAGGTGGAAGATCTGGAGGAGGTAAATTTGGGATCACATAATGCACCTCAAATGGTTTATATTGGAAAGGGATTGGCTCCTCAATTGAGATATAATTTGATAAAATTGTTAAGAAAGTATAAGCATGTTTTTGCATGGTCATATGATGACTTAAAAGCTTATAGAGAGGATTTGTTCCAACATGAAATCCCATTGAAGGATGAGGGAAAACCTTTTAGGCAAAAACATAGACCCATCAACCCATTGTTAGCTCCTAAGATGCATCAGGAGCTAGTCAAGTTGAGTGATGTAGGAATAATCCAACCTATACAGCATTCAACTTGGGTATCTAACTTAGTCCCAGTCAGAATGAAGAATGGGGATATTGGATTGTGTGTAGATTTTAGGAATCTGAATGTTGCATCATTAAAGGACAACTATTCACTGCCCAACATGGAGGCAATGTTGCACAAAGTCAATGGATGTGAGTTATTGTCTATGATGGATGGTTTCTCTGGGTATAACCAGGTATTAGTAAAGGAGTCAGAGCAATTCAAAACAACATTCACTACACCTTGGGGAACCTATGTTTATGTCAAAATGCCATTTGGTCTCAGAAATGCTGGAGCAACTTTTCAAAGAGCCATGGATGTTGCTTTTAAGGAATATATTGATCTATTCATGGTTGTGTACCAAGATGACCTAACTGCCTATTCAAAATTGGCTGTTGACCATTGCTCACACGTAGAAAAGATTTTTGTCAAAGCTTTGGAATATGGTGTGTCTTTGAATCTAAAGAAGTGCAACTTTGCAGTTAAAGAAGGAAAATTGCTAGGACACATTATATCAAAGGAAGGAATAAGAATTGATCCAGACAGAGTTGAGGCCATCAAGAGAGTTATAGCACCCAAAAATCTCAAGGGAGTGCAATCATTTTTAAGAAATATCAACTTTGTCAGGAGATTCATTGCAAATTTTACTAAAATTGTCAAACCCATTGTGAAGTTTCTCAAGAAGGATGTGAAGTTTCAATGGACTACTGAAGCTCAAGGTGCATTTGATAAAATTAAAGAAGTAGTTCAACAGGCACATGTGCTTAGGTCCCCTGATTACACTAAGCCCTTTTCACTTTTCTCTTTTGTATCATTTCACACAATTGCTGCTGTACTATTACAAAAGGATAATGAAGGTTTTGACCATCCAATTGCATTCTTTAGTAAGTCTTTACAAGTTGCAGAGTTAAATTATGAGATGATGGAGAAGCAGGCATATGCACTGGTGAAAGCAGTGAAATCTTTCAGGCCTTATCTGGTTTGTGCTAAGGTCATTGCATATGTCCCTCATGCTACAGTTAAGGATGTCCTTACTCAGTTTGAAGTCACAGGTAAGAGGTGTAAGTGGATTTCCAGGATTCAAGAATTCAATTTAGAAATCCATATTACCAAGCTTGTGAGAGGACAAGGCCTAGCAAAGTTAATGACCAAAGATAATATGGATTTGGTCCAGATTAACAATGAAGGAATCCCTGATAAGACAATAACAAGTATTGAGTTACAACCAGACTATGCTGATATTGTATATTTCATCAAAAATGCCAAATGTCCAGGATATATGATAGACACCCAGAAGAGGTCCCTAAAATTGCAAGCTCATAAATATGCATTAATACAAGGAGACTTGTATTGGAAGAATAGAGATGGAATTTTGCTCTTTTGCCTTGATAGATGTCAAGCAGAGAAGGTTTTGAGTGAAATGCATGTTGGTGTTTGTGGAGGCCATTATTCAACAAAAACTATTACCCATAAGATCTTGAGGGCTGGTTACTTTTGGCCTATGTTTTTTAAAGATTCATTTCAGTTTGCGAAGAAGTGTGAAGCCTGTCAGAAATTTGCTTCCAAATTAAAATATTCAGGAACACTATTGTTGAACCCAATAACTGCTAAGGCACCATTTTCCATGTGGGGGATGGATTTCATAGGGGAATTTTCTAAGAAATCTAGTGGACACAGTTGGGTACTTGTTGCAACTGATTACTTCACAAAATGGATAGAGGCCATTCCCATAAAGAAGGCAACAAGTAAAATTATTATTGACTTTTTGCTTGACAACATTTTAACTAGATTTGGTGTCCCCATGACATTGATCATAGATAATGCAATGTGTTTTAGATCTGATGAATTAAAGGAGTTTTTCAAGAACAATGGAATCATAACATCTTATTCATCTCCTTATCATCCTCAAGCAAATGGGTAGGCTGAATCTAGTAACAAAAACATTCTGACAATCTTGAAGAAAACACTTGAGAAAAATAAGAGAACTTGGCATTCAAAGTTGAAGCTGGCCCTATGGGCAAATAGGATCACAGTGAAGAAAGCCACTTGGAGGTCTCCCTTTGAGCTTGTATATGGTTTACAGTCAAGATTGCCTATAAGTAACTTGCTTCTTGTTTATAAGTTTATTCATGATGAGGAATTAGATATCTCAGAGCCAATACAGGATAGGATCATGCAATTGACTGAGTTAGATGAAATGAGAAGGGAAAGTCAAAAGAGTAACATCAAATTGCAACAGAAAATGAAGTACCTATTTGACAAGAGGGCAACTACCAGAAAATTCAAAATAGATGACTTAGTACTTCAATGGAATGTGAGAGTAGAAGATAAAGGGAAACATAAAAAATTTGAATCCTTATGGCTTGGTCCCTTTGTGATTCATGAAAATTTTGGTAAAGACTCTTACTTGTTGAAGAGTATAGACAATGAAGTTTTTGAGTTGCTAGTGCATGGGCAATTCTTAAAGCCTTTCTTCAGCTAAGTTCTTGATTATGCATGCATATGTAAATGTCTTGTAAATTTTGTATAGGTGTGTTTCCTTTAGTCTATGTGTTTCAGTTCAGGTTTTAGGTCAGTGCATTTTTTTTGGTCTGCATCCCAGAGATCTGTGGTTCTTGTTCAAACTTGCATTTTAACATCCTCAGATAGAGCCACTGTTGGTTAGAAATCTCATTTTTTGCTTTTTACCCTAAATTTATGGATGTGTTAGGGATTTTTCTTGTGGGTCAAACTTGGCAAGGATATTGGCTTGATTCTCAGTGAATAGATCTCCAAGTTTGCAAGAGAAGCCTAAGTGATGAGGATTGGATAAGATCCTCCTTCTGCTTTAGCTCCATAGGACTCAGGCGGGTATTGCCTACAAATAGGTTACTATCTTTCAAGTAAACTATGGATTGGTGGATTAGGTCTTCATTGTCATGCTATTGAGTTTATTAGATGTACTTTTATGGAAGATAATTTTGAAGATAGCTGAGAACAACCTATTGCAAAATGTGACTAATAAAACTCCTAGTATGATAACATAAACAATGGAATAAGGGTGATGAGTCCTTTTTATGAATAAAATTCAAGGAGGGCTAACCTTTGATTCACTCTTCAAGGAATCAGCAACTATGGACTGTGAAACATTAGGGACAGTCCTATTTTAAGTACATGAACATGAAATGAAATGGTATTGGTAATGATGAAGCTTGTGTTTGATGACTGAAAGGTGTTTGAATGATAGAGATTAGATTAGTGCCTAATCCTTTGGGCAAAGAGTCTAACATAAATCAATAGAGGAATTTCTATGAAATACAGTGATATGCCTTACAAACCACATACAATTTGGATAGAATGCCTTATAAACTATCTTCTCAATCTAGGTTTTTTACCATCAAGATCTTCCACAGATGTATTCATTCTCTAAAATTTCACATAAGGATTTAACTCTTTCCTTGAAAGAAACTCATGCAACAATTAGATAGCTGCCTTACAACTAGTATGTTCTAGATGCCTTAAAAATAGAGACATACAAGAATAAACACAAAGCAAAGAGACAATAACAGAACCAAGGTAGAAATTATGTTGTATTTCATGGAAGTGTATCAATACATACAAGTAAACTCTTTACTCAAAATCATAGGATCAATAATCTGCTATGCAAAGTTTGTATTATTAGCATTCAACCATCAAGAATGTGGAACCAAAGAATATAATCCCTTGGATTGCCAAAGAATGGAACCAAGAACCAAAAAGATTGGAAAACCAGAAAGCTAGGAGACCCAAAAAAGTCTTGGAACCCATTCAAAATCAGAACTCCTACTACTTATACCACTAGCTATCTTGTGATCCTCAAAGAATTTAGGATGCAACAAGCTTTAGATAGCTAGGGTTAGGGCTTCACCCAATAAACCAACCAATAGCAATCAACAATTAATTCCAAGGGAAAAAACCAAGCAACTTGGACAAATAGACCCAAAATTGATCTTCATCAATGAAAATATTTTGATTTGTACCAAAGATCATGCAAACACCATGCCTTTTCAGTCTAATTGTACACCTGCAACACACCTTGAGCTTCACCTATGTTCATTTTAAGATGGTATAGGCATCTACAATGAATCATCAAACCCTCTGGATCACCCTACAGTAGTCGGCACAACAAATTCATCAAATCCTACCGCTAAAACCATAAATTCTAGTCCATTTTGTCACTGGAAACCCTCTGCAATTTTGAATTTGAATTTCAATGGCTATTTCCAAATGCCAATAGCAAATCGGTAGTCATCGTTCAAATTGAGATCAACTTTAAGTCATGACCGTCTGATTTTGATATTTCACGGGCTTCTCTGACTTAACCATATAGGAATCCTGGTTGCATTTCGTAACCACGCGACAAAAGCTTTTCATATTCATGAAGTAAAATATTAACTCATCGCTTAACCCCATGAACTAGAGAACAAAGGAAAATATTTAACCCCAGTCCCTTAGCGAACTGGTGACAGAAGGTTTTTTCACTAGTTTGCAAAGAACTTTATCTATCTGCCAAATAGTTTAGCGATTATGCGAATACACATTCCCTGAATTGCCCATCAATTTAAAGTACCGCCATCTCATTTCGTGAATGAGCAAAAAGCATTGAAATTCATCAGGTCGCTAACCTTATTTGTCTGAACTACCAAACTTTAGACCTCCACCTAGGCCCGCATTGTGCCACTTGTCACCACATCATTTGCCATACCTGCCTGGTCACCATTGACATAGGACCCACAAAGAACAAGCTTCAAATCAGATGGTCATCGCATGATCACATGGCCTGAAAAGATTGCATGCGATCATGCGAAAACCATAGATCATGCCACACTATCATCCCCCTTTGAAAGATTTGGGCCCACTGACAACATATCTAGTCATTGACCTATGGACCAATGAGATATCATGAAATTACATACACGTAGCAGTGGACCCACTGAAATAAAGGTTATGTCATGAAGCAGAATCAATGATTATCGTAAAACCACAAGCCTCTGACATATTCTATCAGATCTTATGATAATTGTCAGATCAACCTTTTATACTACTCTAACAGATCCCCTGACATGAAACAAATCTACAGTCACACTTAAGTCCTCATAAGCCATGAAGATTCCACCAGAACACATGCCCACTGTCGATAAAGAATCTCACCCCTGCTCTGAAAAACCTCTGACACAGAAAAGAATCAATGATTGGTCTTATAGCCTCATGTGTCAGAAATAACCCTTAAGATCATACGCTAGCCATTGATGCTCTGCCACTATTAGAACCACTAAACCTCTAAAATCATTGGCCCCACTGACAATATTCTGAGTCATTAATACATGGACCAATGAGAAAATGCTGACTAAGCACACCTAGCATGTGGACCCATTACATTGAAAAGCCTTTGCTGTGAAAGAGAATCAATGGCTGGTGCAACTTCACAACCCTCTAACACACTCCATAAGATCTTACACCTATCATTGGATCGAAATGGTGTTAGAAAGCTGAGCCCAGGAAAGGATAAAGTTTGGAAACTTAGGAAATATTTAGCATTTAGACCTAGGAAAATTACTGCTGCCAGACTTTAGGAAAATTTAAAGCTGGGTGCAAGAAAACTTAGGAAAATAAAGGCTGCTAGGGAATAAAAATTTAATGCACATGCCTTTATGAAATCTTAAGTGGCCTGAAAAGTAACATGAAATTAGAACAGGGCTAGGGAACAGTTAAGGTTTTTATGGCAACGACTAGAATTTTTAAATTTTAGCCTAGGGTTTAGCTAGAAACCAAAAAATTGATTGCAGAGACCAGAAGAAAACTGGTAAAGCCATGAAATTTTTGTAGGTGCCAATAGTGGCTCTATTTGAAGATGTTGAAACACAAGTTTTAACAAGAACCACAAGACTCTGGGATGCAGACCAAAAACCACACTAACCAAAAATAGGGAAAGAAACACACAACCTGAAAGGAAACCAACCTGTACAAAAATTTACAAATTATTTACACATGCATGATAATTAAAAAATCAACTAAAGAAGGGCTTCAAGAATTGCCCATGCACTAGAAATTCAAAAACTTCACCATCCATGTTCTTCAGCAAGTAGGAATCCTTCCCAAAACTATCATGAATCACAAAAGGACCAAGCCACAGTGATTCAAATTTCTTATGCTTCCCTTTGTCTTCTTCCCTCACATTCCATTGAAGTACCAAATCATCAGCTTTGAATTTCTTGGTAGTTGCTCTTTTTTCAAATAAGTACTTCATTTTCTATTGCAACTTGATATTATTCTTTTGACCCTCTTTTCTCTATTCATCTAACTTAGTCAGCTGCATAATTCTATTCTACATTGGCTCTGTGACATCCAACTCCTCATCCTGAATAAGATGATAAACTAGAATTAGATTATTTATAGGTAGCCTTGATTGTAAACCATATACAAGCTCAAAGGGGGACTTCCTAGTGGCTCTTTTCACTATAATCCTATCTGCCCATAAAGCCAATCTCAACTTGGAATGCCAAGCTCTCTTATTATTTTCAAGTGTTTTCTTCAAGATTGTCAGGAGACTTTTATTGCTAGACTCAGCCTGTCCATTTTCTTGAGGATGATAAGGAGATGAGTAGGATGTGATGATTCCATTTTCATGACAAAAATCCTTAAACTCTTTTGATCTGAAACACATTGCATTATCTATGATCAACTTCATAGGGACACCAAATCTGGTCAAAATATTGTCAAGTAAGAAATCAGTCACCACTTTACTTGTTGCCCCTTTTGTAGGAATAGCCTCTATCCACTTAGTGAAGTAGTTAGTTGCAACAATTCTATAATTATGTCCTCCACTAGATTTCTTAGAAAAATCACCTATGAAATCCATGCCCCACATGGCAAATGGTGCTTTAGCAACTATTGGGTTTAATGACAATGCTCCTGAGTACTTTAATTTTGAAGAAAATTTTTGACAAGATTCACACATCCTGACATACTGGAATGAATCCTTAAACAATGTAGGCCAAAAATAACCTCCCCTTAAAATCTTGTGAGTAGTAGTCCTTGCTGAAAAATGACCTCCACAAACACCAACATGCATTTCATTTAAAACCTTCTCTGCCTGATATCTATCAAGACAAAATAGTAAGAACCCATCTCTATTTTTCCAATACAAGTCTCCTTGTATCAATGTATATTTCTAAGCTTGCAATTTCAAGGACCTCTTTTGGTTATCTATCATATGCTTTGGGCATCTAGCATTCTTTATGAAATATACAATATCAACATATTCTAGTTGCAATTCAATACTTGTAATTGTCATATCAGGAGTTCCTTCATTATTTACTTGGACTAAGTCCATGTTTTCTTCAGTCATCAATTTTGCCAGACCTTGTCCTCTCACAAGCTTAGTGATATGGATTTCCAAATTGAATTCTTGAATTCTAGTAATCCACTTGCATCTCTTTCCAGTAACTTCAAATTGAGTGAGGACATCCTTTACTGCTGAATGTGGGACATCCGCAACAACCTTTGCACACACCAAATAAGGTCTAAAAGATTTGACTGCTTTTACCAATGCATATGCCTGCTTCTCCATCATCTCATAATTCAACTCAGCAACTTGCAAGGATTTACTAAAAAATGCAATTGGATGTTCAAAACCCTCATTGTCCTTTTGCAATAAAATAGCAACAATGGTGTGAAATGATGCAAAAGAGAACAATGAAAAAGGCTTGGTATAGTCAGGAGACCTAAGCACAGGTGCTTGTTGGACCACATCTTTAATTTTCTCAAATGCAGCCTGAGCCTCTACAGTCCATTGAAACTTCACATCCCTTTTTAACAACTTTACTATGGGTTTGACAATTTCAGCAAAGTTTGCAATGAATCTTCTGAAAAAATTAATCTTTCCTAAAAATGACTGCACACCCTCAAGATTTTTTGGTGCAGACACTTTCTTGATTGCTTCAACTCTCTCTGGATGAATTCTTATTCCATATTTTGATACAATGTGTCCTAGCAACTTTCCCTCTTTGATTGCAAAATTACATTTTTTAGGATTCAAGGACACACCATACTCCAGAGCTTTGACAAAAATCTTTTCTAGGTGTGAACAATGGTCAACAGCCAATTTTGAGAAGGCAGTTAGGTCATCCTGATATACAACCATAAACAGGTCTATGTACTCTTTGAAAGCAACATCCATGGCTCTTTGGAAAGTTTCTCCAGCATTTCTGAGATCAAATGGCATTCTGACATAAACATAGGTTCCCCAAGGTGTGGTGAATGCTATTTTGAATTGTTTAGATTATTTTACCAACACCTAGTTATATCTAGAAAAACCATCCATCATAGACAGTAATTCACATCCAGTGACTTTGTGCAACATTGCCTCCATATTAGGCAGTGAATAATTATCTTTCAATGATGCAACATTCAAATTTCTAAAGTCCACACACAACCTAATGTCACCATTCTTCTTTCTAACTGGGACTAAATTAGATACCCAAGTTGAATGTCTTATAGGTTGAATTATTCCTGCATCACTCAACTTGACTAGCTCCTGCTGCATCTTAGGAGCCAACATTGGGTTGATGGGTCTCTGCTTCTATCTAAAT
Source organism: Chamaecyparis obtusa (assembly GCA_027943335.1). Lineage (NCBI taxonomy): Eukaryota > Viridiplantae > Streptophyta > Pinopsida > Cupressales > Cupressaceae > Chamaecyparis > Chamaecyparis obtusa. The sequence continues at coordinate 323,566 of BSBK01001201.1, forward strand.
GGTCTGACATCTTGCTTTAATGGGATCTCATGTTGGAAAAGGTCCTCTCTATAGGATTTTAGGTCATCATAAGACCATGCAAACACATGCTTGTACCTTCTCAACAACTTTATCAAATTATCCTTCAATTGAGGGGCTAATCCTTTTCCAATATAGACCATCTGAGGAGCATTATGTGATCCCAAATTCATTTCCTCCAGATCTTCTACATTAGCATTACTTATTTTTGACATATGATCATTTTGGCTACTAAACAATGCTTTTAACTCAGTTAAGCCTTTAGGAATACTATTTGAATTTAGTTGAATCACCTCATTTCCCATGACCATGTCCTTACCTTCAATTTCCTCAACTAGTGTGTTGCAATGTATAGGCTGATCCTCATATATGTCAAGACAATGAATAAATCTTAGGATATCATGATCATCCTCAAAGACCTGCCAATTGTAAATGTTGTCTGCAACAATTGGCCTACTTTTTACTTCAAGAATTGATACTCAAAACAAAGTTGAATCATCCCTTTTCAGGGCAACATTGGCCAAAAAATCAGCCATTATGTTACTTGATATTTCTACCCAACATATATTGAAAGCATCAAACATTTCAACCTGATCCCATAGTACATGTTTGTACAATTTTAATCTATCATTCTTGACAGCATATTTAGATTGAACTTGTGCTACCACAAGCTCAGAATCACCAAAAAACTTTAAACATTTTATCCCATGTTTGATAGCAATATTCAATCCCAAGGACAATGCTTCATATTCAGCAGTATTATTTATGCATTGAAAAGTCAATGAGAATGAATACTTAAAAGTAGTACCTGATGGAGATATGAATAGGACTCTAGCTCCTGGGCCTTCTTTTAAGCATGCTCCTTCAAAATACATCTGCCACAGTCCATCTTTCTATTTCTTTAATTCTGCAACCAGTGGATCTATCTCTTTCACTGGTGGGACAATCTCTTCTAATTTGAAATTCTCCATGTCAACATCCACACAACAATTTAAATGATCATCATTTATTTCAATCATATGTGGAGTTCTACTTTCTTTGGATATTTTGACATTGTCACCATCAAATTTGAAAGTTGTAAAGGACAAATCACACTGGATACTACCTCCCATTTGAGCACTCCACTTCCTTGACAGTAACATCCCATAATGAGGGGGAATATCAACCACCAAAACACTCATTGTTAGCAACTTGTCAGGGAAAGCTGTCAACCTATAAGGAAGTTCTTTTATAGTACCAATGATAGGGACCTCTCTTGAATCCATAGCCTGACATCTACCATGAGGTGTATCTACTTTCAGACCCAAGGATCTCATTATTTCTATAGGCATAACAGTATTAGAGGCTCTTGAATCAATCATATAATTTCTTAACAACTTTCCATTTACTATTAAGGAAAAAAAGAAAGGATCAACTGTTCTTGACACAACATTTGCTGCATAAGTATCCAAATAAATCTGAGGAATCTCAGAGATTATCTCCCCACACTGATTCTCAATTGAATCACTTACTGCCATAGCTATTTCATTAGCCTTGGTGGAACTTTGGGTATCAGAAGAAAAGGCTCCTTTCACCCAACTCAAAGCCTTCACTTAATGATCCTCTATCCTCGTCATTTCTAATAAGGGGACCTTGACAGTGATTTGTGACAACAATTTTCTCATGTCAATGGGAACATACTTGAGGTCAACTACATCTTGTTTAGTGATAGTAGCCTCCTCATTTTCTTCATGTGCAACCAATTTAGGGCTATCCTTGCTCAGACCTTTTTCTTTCTCTTTCAAAGGAAAAATAGTATCCACAAGGGGTTTAGCTTTTACCTTGTAAGCCACAATTGGCTTTATGAAGGTGACATTTTTCTTAAACTTGGTTTTGTCAGCAATCTCTGAAGCCTTTTTCTTATTTTGGGCTTATTTTTCATCCCTTTCTATTTTCTTGATGAAAATTCCAACAGGCCTGCCACTTGGACTACCTACCACCCTATTTCTCAAATTATAGTTTCTTTTAACTTGAGACACCATGTCTATTGTGATTTGTGCAATTTCTTCATCAGAAGGTCTCCTCAACACTACTGATTCATCATGTCTTAAAGTGTTGCATTGGATTTCATCCACGTGATCATCTCCTTCATCAGAAAACACTTGCTGATGATAAATCTCATTACTGACTTGGGAACTGCCAGCATCTTGGTTTTCGTCTTCATCTGCAGAGTCTAACCCATCATACATGTATGAAGAAGTCATACCACATCCTTGATCATCATAAGTATCATCATTGTTGTTGCCTTGATCTTCATCTACAGAAACACTTTGAGCAATAGCACAATAATAGGGATCATGAGGCGACTGGAAAACAATACACCATGGAACATCATCATTCATATTCACTGAATTTTGGTGCAAGGAGTCAGGGGTCTTGTCATTTGGTTTATCCTTTCTTTCAAGGAGCATTGGCTTTCCATCTTTCCACTAAGTATTATAGGGATAGTTCTGAATTCTTGGTAACTTATTAAAGTTATTGAAAGATGGCCTATCATTTCTTTGCACTCTACTACTTGCCTCACCAGGTTTTAAATCCTTTATTCCTTTCAAGATTTGCTTCAAACTATCATCATCTTTTGGCTTTGCATTAGGTTTCCCTGGCTCTCTTCTATTTGAAATTGATGGCTGACAATCTTCTCTCCTTCCCAACTTCCCTGATAACCTTCTATTGCTCTCTATATTAATGGCCAATTTATAAGCCTTTGCAAGATTCCTAGGGTTCTTATCTCTCAAAAGATATCCCATTTTTGAGTCAAAAGCATTCAAGTATGTGACAAGACATACTCTGTCATCCAATCTGATAACCTACAACAACTTATGCATAGCTTTCTAAAATCTAACATTGAACTCAACAACACCCTCATTTGAATTTTTCTTGATGTTGTTAAACTCATTAAGTATGAAGCCTTCATTGGTTTTATCACCATACTATTCCTTGAAAGAATGCCTAAACTAATTCCATGAACATATGCTGGCATGAGGTAAATTTCTAAACCAATCCCTAGCATCTTCAATTAGAAATTGAACAAAAAGCTTCATGATCACATCATTAGGCTCAATATTGTAGTCATCTATTACATCAATGAAACTTTTCAAATGTTCTTCACATGAAACTGCATTGCTTCCAGTAAATTTTGGGAGCTTCTTCCTAATTTCATCAGGGATGGGATTCGGATAACTAGGAATTCCCATAAACACCAATTGTTTATGCTTCTCATGAATGGGACCTCCTTGTGATGGACCACCACCTAAAGATGTGGATGTGTTAATATTAGAAACATTAGGAGTCTTAGGCATACCTGAAGTGTTGGCAGTGTTGAACACATTTTCTCCTTGTGCTTGAGAGGTGGAAAGGGTATTAGTAGGTCCAGAAGACTGCTTAAGGAAATCAATCTTCCTTTTCATCTCAGCAGCAATGGCTTCAAGCTCTACCTTTTCTAACTCCTTTGCCAACAATTCCTTTTTCTTCTTGCTTCTTCTATGTCATCATCTAATCTTGCTACTTGATCCATGGACTCCTTTGCAGGGTTTGGTTCATTTATTGAAACTCCTACAACCTTTTGTTTACCTTTGTCCCTAGGATTTCTTGTCTCATAGGTCTTATGGACAACAGGCTGATCTTCTGCTTGCTCTGTCACATGATCCTGATTCATGGCCTCAAGATCCAACAATTGTCTCTTCAATTTCTTAGCTCTAATCATAGCATGTCTGATCTTTTCCTCTTTTTCCTTGTCTCTTTTTTGTCTTAAATGGATTTGTTCTTGGACTCTCCTTTCCAACTCATAGACTTCTTCAAAAATTTCTTCTGATTCAGGGAGAGTAGTCTCAAATTCAACATCTCCTACTTGAACCTTGTCTTCATATTGGTTCAAGCCCAAGTCAACAGCCTCTTCATATTCAGAGGTGTTTCCTTCTTGATTCATCTGAATAGGCTAGATTTGTTCCTCTTGTCTTGTATCCTCTTTATGTTTCTGAGTATGAAACATATTCCTATTTTCTCTCCCTCTCTTTGTCTAATTGAGCCTAGAAGTACTTGGATGACCTTCTTCTGGTCTATCCTCAGGAAGCTTATTTCTCTAAGACCTAGTACCTCTGTAACTCATCTTGTGAATTATTTTCTAACCAGTACTGTAGCAGAGATTGTTAGAGTCACCACCCAAAATTTGAGAATTTTTATTTTAAAATATAGACACCAATGATAACCAGCTGGTTTGTATAGGGTAGGAGCTCTAGCTCAACTAAATCCTATAACTTAGCAAAATATTTCTTACAACTCCCCAGCGGAGTCACCAGTTTGTTAGGGATTTTTCTTATGGGTCAAACTTGGCAAGGATATTGGCTTGATTCTCAATGAATAGATCTCCAAGTTTGCAAGAGAAGCCTAATTGATGAGGATTGGATAAGATCCTCCTTCTACTTTGAGCTCCATAGGACTCAGGTGGGTATTGCCTACAAATAGGTTACTATCTTTCAAGTAAACTATGGATTGGTGGATTAGGTCTTCATTGTCATGCTATTGAGTTTATTAGATGTACTTTTATGGAAGATAATTCTGAAGACAGCTGAGAACAACCTGTTGCAGAATGTGACTAATAAAACTCCTAGTATGATAACATAAACAATGGCATAAGGGTGATGAGTCCTTCTTCTTTTTATGAATAAAATTCAAGGAAGGCTAACCTTTGATTCACTCTTCAAGGAATCAACAACTATGGAATGTGAAACATCAGGGACAGTCCTATTTTAAGTACATGAACATGAAATGAAATGGTATTGGCAATGATGAACCTTGTGTTTAATGACTGAAAGGTGTTTGAATGACAGAGATCAGATTAGTGCCTAATCCTTTGGGCAAAGAGTCTAACATAAATCAATAGAGGAATTTCTATGAAATACAGTGATATGCCTTACAAACCACATACAATTTGGATAGAATGCCTTACAAACTATCTTCTCAATCTAGGTTTTCTACCATCAAGATCTTCCACAGATGTATTCATTCTCTAAAATTGCACATAAGGATTTAATTCTTTCCTTGAAAGAAACTCATGAAAAAATTAGATAGCTACCTTACAACTAGTATGTTCCAGATGCCTTACAAATAGAGACATACAAGAATAAACACAAAGCAAAGAGACAATAACAGAACCAAGGTAGAAATTGTGTTGTATTTCATGGAAGTGTATCAATACATACAAGTAAACTCTTTACTCAAAATCATAGGATCAATAATCTTCTCTGCAAAGTTTGTATTATCAGCATTCAACCATCAAGAATGTGGAACCAGAGAATAGAATCCCTTGGATTTCCAAAGAATGGAATCTCATTTCGTGAATGAGAAAAAAGCATTGAAATTCATCGGGCCGCTAACCTTATTTTTTCACACTGCCAAACTTTAGACCTCCAACTCGGCCCTCATTGTGCCACCTGTCACCACATCATTCACCATACCCACTTGGTCACCACTGACACAGGACCCACAAAGAACAATCTTCAAATCAGATGGTCATCGCATGATCGCATGGCTTGAAAAGATTCCATGCGATCATGTGACAACCATAGATCATGCCACACTATCAGCCCCCTTTGAAAGATTCGGGGCCACTAACAACATATCCAATCATTCACCGATGGACCAATGAGATATTGCCAAATCATGTACATTTAGCAGTGGACCTACCGAAATAAAGGTTACGTCACAAAGAAGAATCAATAGTTATCATAAAACTGCAAGCCTCTGACATATTCTATCAGATCTTACGACAATCGTTGGATCAACCTTTTATACTACTTTGATAGATCCCCTGACATGAAATAAATCTATAGTCATGCTTAAGTCCTCATAAGCCATGAAGATTCCACCAAAACACACACCCACCATTGATGAAGAATCTCACCCTTGCTTTGACAAACCTCTGACATAGAAAAGAATCAACGACTGGTCTTATAGCCTCATGTGTCAGAAATAACCCTTAAGATCATACACTAGCCATCGATGCTCTACCACTGTTAGAACCACTAAACCTCTGAAATCATCGGCCCCACTGACAATATTCTGAGTCATTAATATGTGGACCAATGAGAAAATGCTGACTAAGCAAACCTGGCATGTGGACCCATTCATTGAAAAGCCTTTGCCGTGAAAGAGAATCAATGGCTGGCACAACTTTGCAACCCTCTAACACACTCCATAAGATCTTACACCTATCATTGGATTGAAATGGTGTTAGAAATCTGGGCCCAGGAAAGGATAAAGTTTTGAAACTTAGGAAATATTTAGCATTGAGACCTAGGAAAATTACTGCTACCGGACTTTAGGAAAATTTAAAGTTGGGCACAAGAAAACTTAGGAAAATAAAGGCCGCTAGGGAATAAAAATTTAACACACATGCATTTATGAAATTTTAAGTGGCCTGAAAAGTAACATGAAATTAGAATAGGGCTAGGGCACACTTAGGGTTTTTATGGCAACGACTAGATTTTTTAAATTTTAGCCTAGGGTTTAGCTAGAAACCAGGAAAATGATTGCAGAGATCAGAAGAAAAATGGTAAAGCCATGAAAATTTTGCAGGTGCCAATAGGATGATCCTAAAAATTTTGCAATCTTTAGGGTTTTCTAGGTCCAAATGTCTTTGAAAATTAAAAAAGCCCTAGTTTTGGTCATTAGCTTTCTATTTCTCTGTTACTTTATCGGATGACTTAAGCCTCGAAATAAGCATGTGTGCTTTTATTATTCTCTTGGTCGCTGAGTCTTCTTAAGGTTTATGAATATTCTTCTTTGTTTAGCAAATGCTCGGAAGCCTTTGTCGCCCGATCTCATGAGCTTTTTAGAATATTCCTTATTATCTAACGACTTAGCATTTCCTTTTTAGTATCTAGATCTCGCAATGTTTTCTTGAGATCTAGCAACTGCTGTATCAGATTTATGACTAAGGGACTTTAGTCGCGCGATCTCCAGATATAATTTAGCTATGGTCAGGCAATCTTAGGATGTTTTATCAAAGTGGTCTTTTGTTCGATGATTATGAGTTCTCCTTTTAGTTGTTGAATCTCTGGATGGAACAACAGTCTTCTTTGACAGTTATCTCTAGATCTCATGATCTCCTCACGGTTAGTCTTTCTATTCAGTGATTGAGAGTTCCTTTGGTCACATTATCTCCCAATGTTGGTGGCTATCTCTTGCGTGGTTGGTTATTCTGCGGTGCGGTTGACTACAAATCTCTGAATGCGGCGGTTAAGTGACAAAGGATTATTAGACTTAATGTGGACCGTTGATGAACTTTTGATTGTGTGGACGGCGCTTAATCTCCAGATCTAACTCAAGGTGAAGAATTGTTTTCACGACTTAGATTTTTCTTCGTCACATAATCTCCAGATGAACCCGAGGTTGAGTTAAAGTTAATGTAATGTTCAAACCTTGATGGTTTTGGAACATTCAGCGATACCGCGACTATGTAGATGGGTGATCTTAGGTTCCTAGCAGTTAAGTGGATAACCTCCAGTGATTCAGTGACACGGTTACCTCTGGGTCACTGAATTAAATGGTTAGTTGTGAAAACCTCTCACGACTTAAAGTAGGCCATAAGATGAAATGAGGCAGGAGATCAATGATAGTCATGTTATCTTAGGTAGAAAGTTGAATAGTCAAAGGCTTTAGCAATTAGGAGACTTCAGGTTTGTTGCCAGATCTCTAGGTCAGGTGATCGCTGAATGTTTTAAATAATGAATAAAGTTACCGTGATATAGTTTCGACTATAGTTGCTAGATCTCTAGAAAAGATATATCAAGGTTTCTTCCCTTTAGTCACCAAATCTCCAAATGGCTGGGTCAGGATATCTCAGAAAGAAGTTTGAAAAGTCAATAATGTTTCGCAACTACGAGAAGCCCTCTTAGTCGCCAGATCTCAGAATGCTTTTCTAAGGTGCCAATGTTATAAAATGACTATGAGACTTTTCTTCAGTCACTAGGTCTTAGAATATTTAAATTTAAATTTTTCAGGTACGACTAGTAAATTGAAGCCCTGTTCGTGCCAAAGTAATGGTGGAAGTGACCTTTTGATAGCTGGAGATGTCAAGAATGGTGGCACATTCAATACTACATGATAAAGTAGTTAGAGATGGCTCATTTGAGAATTATGAAGCATATCAAAGAAGTACAGAGTGCTAGGTTTTCTAAGCTTTTTGGACTTGTAGTGTGATCAATGATTTTTATAGGGGAATTTTTAGAGTTACAGTTAGGATGAGTCAGGCAACAACAAGCAGAGCTTCTACTAGCCGGGGATCAAAGGAAAAGGTGAAGGAAAGTTTTTCAGATGAGTTTCTCACCCTTCTACTTGGTTCATCTCAAAACAAGAAGGTCAGTGATGACATATTTGTTGATTACTTAGCTTACTGTAGAGATGCCAGGACACCTGAAATCATAGGCAGTGTCTTTTCAGCTATTTTTATAAAAACCATGATAGTGTTATACCGGTATCAAACCCTTGGAGTTTAGGGTTAGCCAAATTGATTGTCTCAAAGGTTTTTATAGATGTGGATGCACTCCTTATGCTATCCCAGAGATATGATCGCTTATCTAAGACAATTAGAAAAGAGGATGGTTCACCCTTGGTAACCTTAGACCGAAATTCTTTCATGAATGTTTTTGGGATTTAGTTTCCAATGGCCACATAAATTAACTTATAGGCTCAAGAGAATAGATATGTCAGGGATGCTACTTTGGTCTCCAAGGAGATTAAGAGTCACATGCCAAAGGAAAATAGAAATTATGTTGCACCTATGGCTGGGTCAATTCCGTATGCTTACAAGGACCTAAAGTTTTACATGAAATACATTGCATATGGGATATGCCAGGTCTTGGGAATTGATGCGGGCCCTGAGAGGATTACCTCTGATATTTTTATGTTAGTGATGGATTCATAGAGCCGTATGGTGAGAAAAGGGTATGATTTCATTGGTTATGTAATAAACAAGATGCATGAGGGTTTGCTGTCTTTGAAGAATTTCACCCCAGGTTCTCCACCCAGATTCATGCATTACTCCTTGCTAATGCACCTCATTGTGTATCATAATTATGGTCTCATAAATTTGAATGAGTTCAAGCCACAAATGATTTGGAATGGATAGCCTATCCCAATACAATTCAAGTTAGGAGTTTGGAGCCCTTCTTTCCCTAGGTGAGATTTTGGTGCCTTTGAGAACTAGATTGTGTACCCCATTCTCCGAAGTTTGGGAGTTAATTGTACAAGATTATCCACCAAGGTCTTGCAATTGGCAATACCCAAAAAGTTTGTTCATAATTGGACCAAGGGTCACAATTGGGGAGACATTTACTATGAGAAGGGCTATACAATGATTAGGGTTTATGGATGCCCTCAGCCTCCTCATCTACTTCCATTTTATGTTCCACCAAGAGCTACATTTCTAGAGTTTGTCTAGCAACTCATGTTGATAGAAAAAGAACACTTGGCTTCCCACAAGAAAGGGACTCTCACTCCTCGGCACTTCAGGGTGCACTATATTACAATGGGAAAGGGAGCTTTTAGTAAGGTGAATGATTGGTTAGAGAAATATAGGATGTTTGTAGCTCCACATAGGTATGTAGATACATAAGGTTTCATGGCTACTACAAGGAGATACTACATGCCTACCATTCCTTTCAATAAGCAACATGAAGAGTATCCTAAGGAGGATATGATCAGAAACATCATTGAAGATGATGAAGTAGAGAAAAGAATTAGACAATTGGATCGGTTACAAAAAATTCAGAGAGAAGTAAAAGGAAAAGGATTGGTATTTGGGGGTTTCTTTCCCACTCTACCTTACCTCCAAAGACTTGAGCAGATGATGGCTCAATTTGACACACTAGTTGAATCCATGAAGGATCAGATTGATGATGCTAATTAGGGTAAGAAGGCCCACTCTGATTCTAAATGTGATGAGGATAGTGATGGTGGATACCTAATATATAGCCCAACCCCTATGGAGCAGCCACTCATTGAAGAACCCAAGGAAGGAGGTGAAATTGTCAACCTCAGTGAGCTGCCTAGCTCAGAGGACACCCCTGAGGCCTTACAAAAGAAGAGGAAGTTAATGGCTGGAGAGCCATAGAAAAAGAAGAAGGACAGAGTAAGTGCCCTGTACATTGGGATTGGCTTTCATCACCATGAAATAAGGAAAGTAGTCAGAGAGGCTAAAAGGAAACAAAGGTATGAAACAGAGGATGTAGAGTTGCCTCTGGCTTTAGGCCAGGATGAAAGAATAATTGAACAAGATGCTTTCCTGAAAGATGATAATTTTGTGAATTTTGAGGAATTCAAGAGTTTCTTAATGTGGCATAAGTAGTAGCAAGTGGCCTCAAATGCACAAATAACTAAGGAGGGTCAAGTGCCAGATGAGGCATTGCAACAATTGAGAGAATATGACCCCGAGGAATAAAATCTTACTCCAGATGAGGCCAAGGAATTAGTAAGAAAAAGTAATATGTTTCTTGTGCCTAGGTGGAGTTTGTATACTAACTTCATAATAGATCAAATAAAGAGACAAGAATATGTCACCCCATCTTCGGAAACCCAAGTAGGGGATATAATAAAGGGATTTGTGTATAGCCCAAAAAATTAGGCCTTGGCCACGTGGAGTCTATATCCAAAGGATAGAAAGCCACAAATTTTGAATGTGAAAGAGTAGATGGAAGGGGATAAAATTGTGTGGTCAATCCACAATACAAGGGACCTAGAAATTTCTCAAGTTTTGACCCAATTTTCCAAGTTAAATTAAGATAAAACTAAATAATTATTAGAAAGATATGGTAATCTTTTAGAGGATTATAGTGCCCTGGTAAAAGATAGGGACTTGTAGATCATAAAAGTAACAGCATTGGAGAAACAGGGGGAGGAACTACAATTACAAATTATCAATACTCCTATAGTATCCCCTACACCTCTTGAATAGCCTGTAGTAACAAAGGCACAAGGAATGACAGAGGAGGAGGTGGCAGCAAAATTAAAGAAGATTAATGAGGAAAAGAATGAAGCTATATTGCAGTCCCTTCTGAATGTTTTGCAACATAGGATGAATACCATTAAAGATAAATTTGACCTGGTTTATAATGCTTATGGAAAGTTGCTAGAATTGCAAAAGGAGGTCAACAATTATGTGCAAATTTTGAGTGGATTTCATACAGTGTGGTTTGTCAGAGCACCACTTTTTGAAAGATTGATTTTAGCTCAATCTTTGGGGAGTGACATACCAGATACATTTGTAAGAGTTGGTGAGGAGATTGATAGAATTAAAGCCATCTTACCACTTTCCAAGGGTAAGGAAAATCTGATTGAGGCTAAGATAGCCATGCTCAGCTCCTGTTCCAACAAATTCATCCCCTCAATTTTGAGTACAGATGGGGCCATAAAGAGCCTTGATCAATGGAGATCAGATGCTGATCTTCTACTGCCTAGGAAAGAGGCATTTTTAGGTGAGGATGATAATGTTGATTTAGAAAGCTTCAACAAAGCCTTAGATGAAGCTATCAAAGCAGAGGTGGACCTCACCAATTTGTGTCAAATGTCAAGGCAATTATGGATGCCAGATGGGAAAGACAAAAGGCCCAACTAAAAATTGTCCAAAAATTTAATTGGTCATCAGAGGAATAGGTAACTGCATGGGAGGAATTGACAAAACCCAAAAAGGCTAGATCTGCCGCAGTTGATTTGGACATTTTGGATGAAGATTGAGGACATCTGACACACCTGACACCTGATCTAAGGAATACAGGATTGATAAGCTATCATTCAAGAATGGTGTAGGTTATCCTGAAATGGTGGTCACCATATCTCATTGAACTCAAGGAGCTATCATAAATATTTGTAGTTGAAGGTGTTAGTTTTTGAGCAGCCAAAGATGTACATTTGTCCGAGGAAGTTTTGTCCTTTCACCACCTAGGGCTGGGTGTAGTTTATTCTTATTTTTGTCTCTTATGTTTTTAGAGAGTTAGGTTTTTCAACCACCCAAAGCTTGTTGCATTCTCATTAATGAGGGAATTCCAAGGTGGTTGAAAAGAAGTTGTCTATAGAGTTGAAGACTCATTTTGTAGACAGGTTGGAAAGATATAGAAAAAAGAAGAGAACAATATTGCTTGGAAGCAAATCACTAAGTTTTGTGTCTGGTCTTATGAGTAATGGAATTTTGAATGTAAGTGGAAAGTTGATTTTAATACAAATACACTGCAACTTCTGCCATATATTGTTGTTGTCTCTTTGCTTATATATTGTACTCTTGTATGTTTTTCGTGTTAGGCATTTGAAATATACCAGTTGTAAGGCAACCTGCTTGGGTGTTTTATGAGTTTCTTTCAAGGAAAGAATTAAAAGTTCTCATATTTCATTTTGGAGAGTAGATATATTTGTATGGATCTTTGATGATAACAATATTTTGTTAATAAGATAGTTTGTAAGACAACCTATTTGGATTTGCAGTTGGTATGTAAGGCATACTGTTGTATATCTTTTAGAGTTTACTTGTTGATTTGCATTTTGATTTTGTTGCCCTTAGGATAAGGCACTGGTTTGCTATTTTTTTCTTACAATTTTATCTTTCATAGATCTCAAAAGAAAAATTGAAACCTTTACATCATTTACCAATACCTTTTCATTTCATGTTTACTGCACCAAATAGTTTGGACTGTGCCTAGGGAATTCAATTCATATTTCTTGATTCTATAAAGAGAGAATCACATTAGGTTGTCCCTCCTTAAAAGGAAGAAGGATGAGAATCATTAAAGCACTGATTACTACTTTACCTACAATCACACTTTGTCTAGTCAAGATTTGCATTAAAATTGTTACAGTCATATGCAAAGTGTTCTATAGGTTTATGCATTAAGAAGAATAAAAGCTAATCAATGTCCACCCATAAGTATACTGTAAAAATAGTTATCATTAGAAGGTAATACCTGCTTGAGTCTATGGAGCTCAAAAATGAAGGAGGACCTTATCCAATCCTCAGTAATTAGGCCTTTCTCTTGTGGTAATCAGTCTCAAGGAGCATAAGTTCAAGTATCATTTTAGTCCTACAAGAAAAATCCCCAACAATACCTACACATAGGCACCTTCTCCCACTCCCATCCATAGCCTTTACTAGCACTAATGGCATGGGTGAGGCACATATTAATATTTTTAGTTTTTGAACCCATTTCCATAAGTTTTAATTAAATTGTCACTTGTTAAATAACTCTTTAGTCGGTTATCCTAGTACTAGCCACTTATGGCCCCAACCCCACACTGAGAGCCACTCACTTAGTATTCTTAGGTTTCTAACCTTAACCCACACATCAAAAATACATCATACATGAAATAAAACACATCATAAACACTTTTAAGAAATTACATCAAAGAACAAAAAAGAATAGGAGAGTTTAGGGGTGTTTAGGAAAATTAGGAGCGATCTAGGGAGACCGAGGATAGTCCTATTCCTCCAGACAACCTTAACCCTAACCCTGCTTCCTACAAACATCCTAATCCTATAAAGGCATCTAAATGCACCATATATCATCCACCAAACATTAATGAGAATATATAAAGTTTACAAAAAATTCCATATGCCAAAACACAATTCTTCGTAAAATCTCACGTGCCTGAAATTTAACTAAGTCTAAATTAAACTGAAGAACTCAAAAATTAGAGTTGCATCTTAACTCCTATGAAGCTGAAACCTATCTCAATTATCTTGGAAGGTACCTAATTTCTTTATACAAGTATAACTTAAAGTATATTAGACATATACTTAAATGTTATACTTGTATAAATCCTCGGTTTACACTGAATGTTAGATTGACACTACTTGCTCGGTTTGCACTAACTGCTTAGTTAACACTGCTTGCTCAGTTTATACTGCCTACTCAGTTAACACTACCTTCTTAGTTTACACTAACAGCTTGGTTAACCCTAACAACTTAGTTAACACTAACAGCTCAGTTGACACTGACTACCAGAAACTATAAAATACGACTGTTAACGCTAACTTGCGGGTAAAATTGGCCATTATGGGGACTATGGTTGCCTAATGTAGGCACAACCCATTTGAGATTTTCTAGTTTCCCTTTGGAAATGCCCCAACAATCCATTCTAACTATCCAACAAATCTATTCTAGATTTGGATGAAGAATTAACTCTCAGGATGAATTCCAACCTAGAGTCCTGTGGAGATTCGGTTGATGAAGATGGGTCCAATCCTCTCAAACCCTTTCAACACTCCTTCAATCCTTCTAGATGCAATCTCCAACCTCTACCCAAAACAACCAAATGCCAATATCAGAGAATAATGAATCCTCTCCTCACAAATATAATTTTCCTACAAACACAATGCTCATCTTACTATCATTTCTTCTCAAATCAACTCCTATCCAGCACCCTCTCACACAGGAGATGCTTCCTGTATATAGATTGGAGGAGGTGGTTGGATAGGTAATCCAATCGATGCAACCATCCCAACTATATTAGTTATTTGTTAATATTATGGTTTGAAAAACCATTCCCGTGAAGGGATAAACAAATATTATTTAATAAGATTATAGTCTTTGTCTCCTAAATTTAAGGATGACAAAATAGATAAATAAAATTTTTAGGAATAATTTTATTAACTTACTTACTATGGTAATTTACCAAAAGCATTTCCAAAATATAAAAATAACATAGACTTACCATAGTTTCATAATAATTTCCTTCACATAATTAATTTATTATATAATAATAATAATAATAATAATAATAATAATATATATATATATATATATATATATATATATATATATATATATATATATATATATATATATATATATTCATAGGCATATGTGTGCACCCATATGCTTATGGTACATATACCATAAGTAAGACACATTATTATTAATATCACAAATATTTAAATATCATGAATATCATTATTATAAAACATATTATTTATTCATACACTAATCCATATTCTAAGATATATATTAGGTAGCTACTAACATAAGTTAGATTTTACCACTATTATTTAAAACATTTATTATTAATATTGTCATAGACACTTTGTTATTATGAGTATTATAAAATAATACCATAAAATTATTTATTATTATTGATATTAAAATCACATGATTTAATCACATACTAACTCGTTCCTAACAAGATATGCTAGCATAGTAGCAGCTACTAATAAAGATAAATTACTAAATCATACCCTCCAATGAACAATAATCCACATCAATAATCTACTAACAAAATTGAACATACCATGAAGACAATTAGAGCTACCATACTCAAAACCTCATTTTCAATGAATGCAAAAGACAAGAAACCATTGTCAGGGTCCACAAAACCAACAAATTGAGAGAACATAGAAATACATCATCCATACAAGGGACTGACTCAAGAACTCCCCACCTAAAGGTAAAAGGATCAGAGGTAGAGTTCCCTCCTGTGGAACTTGGTGATATCTCCGTAACAACAACAACGATTGAGGATTTTGAGGGATTGCTCAGACTTGTGAAGCTAGGTGGAGACGATACTTGGTACCTGCAATCCTGCATCACCTAGAAGAGATACATATATACATATGGGTATACATACAAATTAGATATATGCAAACAGATGACCAGGATCAATACATTGTGTGGACCTCAACTAAGTGAGTAACTACGACTTTGTCCTGAGTCATGAAAATACATCAGACACATATACATGAAACATAAAACATAAAACATCATGATAATGGTTAGATTCAAATCCTTGGGTTAGCCCCATAAAACATATAAAGATAGATGGTTTTTCTCATTTCATAAACATATAAATGATAACCATAAATGAGCATATCAATCATCTGATAAACATATCATCACCCACAAAACACAAATGTAAATGTATAGCTCTAACCATCATAATAGAATGTCCAAGTCAGAAAGTCCAAGTATCACCATAGGAGAGGGTATTACACATTCAGCGAATGAGTGATAATTGTTAATTTATATCAAGATCAATGGCTGGCATGTGTTCTTGTGAATTAACCAGGGTCAATGCATTTGTTTAGCGATCACGAGAACTACCTTGGTCACTCATTCTCTAGACGGAACTAGGGTTAGTGCTAGGATCTAAATGCATGGGCAATTGATCTACTCAATTTGATCTTGTCCATTGTCACAGTATGGTCCAGAGGTGATACTTGTCTATGGAGGGTGCCTATGTCATGGAAAATGGGTGAATCAGTCACTCCAATTATGATGCAGGTGAAGCAAACACAGAGCTAAAATGATGTAATTTCCAGTCTCTAATGTACCAGTTGGGATTTTAGCCATAAATGAAGATCAATTTAGATCTGATTGCTCTGGATTTTTTGGCATGTCTTTTCTATAGTAAATTCCTTGATTATCTAGTTGGTGTGGTTGTTGGAAACCCTAAGCCTATCCTAGTCATCCGTAGCTTGTTGCATCCTAATTTTTAGGGATCCCAAGATGACTACTGACTACATATAGCAGCTTGTATCTTTCAAAGGATGGTGAAATTAGTAATTGAATAGAGAGAGCTTGGATCTAGGGTCTTGTTCTAGCATTTTTCTATTTTCAATGTATTAATACTAAAAATTTTAATGAGAATACACTTGAATTCCATCTCATATTCGTGATTGTCTTCCTATTTTGAGCTTGTATTCTTATATGTTAATGTTGCAAAGCAAGTTAATATATGGTTTACAAAGTATATTGTGAAGTTGTTCTTGAGTTCCTTCAAGGAAGGATTAAATTCTTAAGGATAAATTCAGAGAATTCATGGTTCTTCTGAGAATTTGATGTCTGAATGTGAGAGTGAGAGAAATAATAGGCAAAGCACCTATTCTAGATTTGGGTGTGTTTGAATTAAGTTTTCTGTTGATGTATGTTGTATTTGACTTTGTGACCTAGGATAAGACACTGATATGTTCTTAGGAAGCAGTTCATCATCATCAATCAACTTATAAATGATAAAATTTTTCAATCAATGTGTCAAGGACATCGGTGCTTAATATTTATTGATTCCTTTAGGAAGTGAATCCAAGGTACACCCGCCTGAGCATTAAGGCTCAAAGTGTAGGAGGACTAATATCCTAGTCCTTGTTAATTGGCCCTATTTCTTGTCAGATTTGGAGTGGGTTATAAGAGTTAGAGACATTTTTTTGTCAATCATATTGTAAATCTGCAAGTAGAAAGAAAAGGAACCAACACCTAGCTTGATATTTTATATGTTTAATCACTACAAAATAACATTCCGTGCAGACTCTCCCTACGGATTTGATCTTTTTCAGCTCTTTGATTCTTTTTTTGAAATATGTTCTCAACAATAGATATTTCATATGAAGTTCTTCTCCCTTTGACAACAATGCCAAAGAAAATAAATAGCTTTGCAGTAGGAAAATTATTCTCTATTGTTTAGTCCAGATCAAGTACCTTCATGTACTAATATACAATTCTTTGTTCCAGCTTCTACAATCTTTCACAACCTTAGAAGTTATAAAGTGTGAGCTATATGCATCAACATGAATGATTTTATGATAAAGTATAAGTTGATGCAACCTCTTGATCACCTTAGTGACCAATAGATAGGGGATGTGTTAGAATAACTGAGAGGGGGGTGAATCAGTTAATCATTGTCCCAATACAAAATGTCTAATCCAAAAAAAAATACTTCAATTTTTTCTGCTCGGTAACTTAAAATACTTTTACTGTCTATGCATTTACCGATTATCAGTCTAAAACTTATAGCAGTTACCAATCAAATCAAATATGCACCATGTAAATATGACATCAAAATAAACATCATAATCAACACATAACACAAGAGATTTAATGTGGAAACCCTATGAAGGGAAAAACCACCTGGGACTAGCAACCCAACATGTTCACTCTTCTGAAGTGAGGTTGGTGAAGACACAACTCTGTTAAAGGTTACAAACACACTATTAGGTGTGACCTTGTCAGAGGATTTAAGACCAACCGTTATTGTCCAACCAACAGTCACTCTGGGGTTGACAGGATAACAATGCTCATTCTATGAATGATACATTATAAGACTTTCTTAGTTCACTTAGTTAAGAGATTTAACTATGTACAATGGTTAAATATGTAATAGTAGGTGATCTGACTTAATACAACTTCAATTGCAAATTAAAGATCAATGTTCAGCTCATAGAAATATTTCTGATCAATAAATCAATTCTATTTCAAACACTGTTCAACTTACTATCTATTGGTAATCACTCTTTGTAGCTCGATAATGCTCTACAGTAGGGTTCTCCTTAACCAGTATGATCAGAATGCATGAAAACTTGTTCACACAATGATTCTACAGTTTCCTTCTCTTCCAGCATCACACTCATTGTGAAATCTCTAGTCTCTTATATAGACATGTGTTGGTGTTGAAAATGGATGCTTATGCTCTCAGGCTGCCAATATACCCTTAGGTTAATTTTAGGATTGGTTAGTTCCAAAATGTATAAGGATCTTAGGGTAACTGGACCAACTATAGGGACAAGACTACCCTCTTCACTTCTGGCTCTACAAAACCAAGGTGGGTGCACCTAACCCAGTGAAAACTATACTTCACACACCAAAGACTGGGTCCAAACAAGAGATTGAATAGTAAGAAATTGCTAAATGCTAACCTCACATTCATTGACTCTCCATTACTATAGGGTGTTACTACTATCAACCAAATACAATTAAAACTTGAAAAGGTGTTGATATATGAAGATGGAAAGAAGTAAACAAGAGCCAATCAAGCATTGAACTCAACTGAATATACTAATTCCTGATCAGTGCCATTATCCATTGGAAAAATCTCAAATATAGACATTGAACATGAACCAACTATTGTCTAAGACTCATAGCCATAAATACAAACATTCCAGCCCATCCACTACTTATAACATCCTTCTGGAGACAAATCAAAGTGAATCTATGTCCTATCCATAGTATATTTCACTTGATCCTAGATCAAGAATTGAAGACTAGAACATATACAAAGGTAATCCTATGCAATAGATCAAAAAATCTAGAATTCACAAGATTGACACCAAGGAGAGACTTGAAAGCTTGAAATAATTGTATTAAGTATAATGAATCATGTACATATTCAAAGCAGAGAAGAGAGTAAACCACTTCAATAATCTGCAAAAGACTACAAGGAAATTCTATTCAATCTAATACAATATGATACCACCTGCTACAACTCCCTCAAACTAATCAAGATCAGAACCATTTCAAAATAAAACATCTTACTTCTTATACCCCTAGTCACCTTGGAATCCTCAAAAAGGATGCATCAAGCTTCGGGTGACTAGGGTTAGGGTTTCAACAACTCAACCAACCAAAAACTACATTAGAATTTATTGCAGGGGAAGAAACATAAGCAACCCAGAGAAAAAGAATCTTAGACGGATCCGCAATCATCAAAATTTAGGAGAACAGTACAAAACAACAAGGAAATGTCATGAAAACTAGTCAAATCGGCCACCTGCAAACATATCTCAAGCACAAAGCCATACTTCTCCTGGTACAAAAACATCATGCCACCTACTATAGGGACCCTTGGACCAGTCTGTAACAACCAGTGCCACCAAATCAATCGAAACCGGCCATTAAAACCATAAATTTTGGTACCTTCTGTCACCTGAAACCCTAGAAAAATTTGAATTTGAACTTCAACGGTCATTTTATGGCTTTAACAAAAAATTGGTGGTTAACATTTAAAATTAGATCAACCTTAAGTCGCAATCGTCAGATCTCTCCCTTTTGCAGTCTTTTATGATCTTAACTCAACTGCCACCCTGGGTTTACCCTCTAGCAACCCTGCAACAATGCATTTCCAATTTGCGAAAAGAAAACTTAACCCACCTTCTAACTTCGTGACCTGGCAACCATAGGAAAACATTAACCTTAGTCCCACATTTAGCAAACTTGCGACAAAAGGTCAGTACCAGTTCGCAAAACACTTTATCTATCTGCCAGAAAGTTTAGCGATTCCGTGAACACTTGTTTGCTAAACCGCTAAAACACTTAGAGAACTACTGCTATTTCACGTGAATGAGTGAAGCTTTCATACATTTGTCAGACCACCAAAACATTTATCAGAATTACTAAGCCTTCACCAGGAAGATCAATGGCTATCTGAAGTTCGCATACCCATCCGATATTCTATCAGATTACACGCCCACCATTAGATCGAGAATCTCCTCCCATCTCTAACAACCCTCTGACACAAATCAAAATCAACAGCCGTCACAAGATCTTAAGCCTCTGACACACTTGATGAGATCACATGCTATTCATCGATTCACTGATAGGATCAGGACCCTCTAACAAGCTTGGGAACCAAGTCCCACTGATAGCTGCCACTTCATACTCCCATGGACCAATGAGATACTGCCAAGTCAACACACCTGGTAGTGGACCCACTCAAACAGAAGGGCTACGTCATGGAAATGAATCAATGGTGGGTGCAACTTCTCATACCTCTGACAAAACCTTTGCACTTTAGTGATAGCTGTTAGATGGAGATGGTGTCAGAGAGGGGCTTAGGAAAGTATTAAGCCGAAACATAGGAAAAATTAAATGCTGAGACTTAGGCTTTAAGGAAAATATTAGGCGTAGGGGACTATAGGAAAAATATTAAATTCGCCAGGGGTAGAAACTTAGGAAAAGTTAACATTGGGGCCGACCAAAATATAAAGTACATGCATTTAAAAGTTTTTAAGTGACCTGAAAAGGTAACACAAAATTAGAAAAGGGCCAGGACTTTTCAAAGGGTTTTTGTATGCAATGGCTATATTTTCAAAAATTTGAACCAGGGCTAAAGGCAGAGACCTAAAAATAATTGCAGAGCCCAGGGGAAAAGGGCTAGAGCCATGAATTTTTTTTTCACATGCTAACAGTGGCTCATGCTCGGGGACATGTATCTCCTACAAATACAACGAGCAAGCTAGAATCTCCTAGAAGAGTAGACCAACTCAAAACTTCTACAGACAAAAAGCAAAAACAAATGACTGCACAAGGGAAAACCTAAATTACTGCTCATGGAAAAGATACTTCAGGAGAAGTAAAACTTTAGGAATTGTCCATGAATAGGCAATTCCAAAGTACCACCAGTTAAATCTTTCAGAACATAAGAATCTGTCCCCCATTTGCTTTCAATAAGATAAGGGCTCAACCAAATTGGATGAAATTTTCCATGCTTCTCCTTATCTTCCAACCTTGCATTCCACATCAAGATGAGGTCATCAATTTCAAAACTTCTTTGGGTGGCCCTCCTATCAAACAAATTCTTACATTGTCTCTGCAATGCCTCATTTCTTTCATGTGCATCCCTCCTTACCTCTTCTAATTGGATTAGTTCATCCATTCTTACTCTCATTTCATCATTCAAGTCTTCATCATATGCTTGGATAAATTTGTACATCTACAATAGATTATTTTGAGGCAATCTAGCACCTATTCCATATACCAAATCAAATGGAGCAAAACCTATGGCCCTCTTTACAATTACCCTGTCAACCCACAGTGCCCACCATAACTTTGAGTCCCAGGCTTTCTTATTTTTGTCCAACACTCTCTTGAGAATCTTAATCAGACTTTTATTACTGGACTCAGCTTGGCCATTTCCTTGTGGATGATATGGAGAAGAAAATGAAATGTGTATCCCATACTGCTGACAAAAATTACTAAATTCCTGTGATCTAAAACACATTGCATTATCAGCCACAATTACCTCTAGGAAACCAAACTTGGTAAGGATGTTTTGCATCATAAAATCTATCACCACTCTACTAGTAGCCTTTTTAGTGGGGATAGCTTCAACCCACTTAGTAAAATAGTCTGTTGCCACTAGTATGTAAGAATGTCCACCACTAGACTTATTTGGAATTTCCCCAATGAAGTCAATACCCCACTTTTGGAATGGAGCCTGAACTGCAATAGGTCTGAGTGGTAAATTCCCATTAAACTTCAACTTTCTAGCAAATCTCTGACATGCATCACATTTTCTTACAAACTGATGGGTATCCTTAAAAATTGTAGGCCACCAAAATCCAGACCTAAGGATCTTGTGAGCTGTGGTCTTTGCCATATAATGTCCTCCACACACACCTTGGTGCATTTCCTTTAATAGACCCTCAGACCTCTCATGGTCTATGCATTTTAGCAATACTCCATTGCTTCTCCACCACAACTTACCATGTATAATGGCATACCTTGCAGATTGCAACTTGATAGTTCTCCTATTTTCATCCATCTCGGGGGGAAGGACCAATTTTTGCCAGTAGCCAATAACATCTTTGTACCAATCACAATAATCCATATCAAAAATGTATGGCCTTTGTTCTTCTTCTAACACATTCACATGATTTGCAACTAAATTGCTTTGTGCCATTAACTTTGCAAGACCTAAGCCTCTTACCAATTTTGTAATTTGGATATCAATATTAAATTCTTGGATCCTGTTGATCCATCTACATCTTTTTATTGAAACATCTTGTTGCACCAATATATCCTTAACTACAACACTAGGAACATAAGCAACCACCTTAGCTCCTACAAGATAAAATCTAAAAGCCTTGACTACTTTGACCAAGGCATAAGCCTATTTCTTAGTAATATCATATTTCAATTCTGTTGCTTCTAAGGATTTACTAAAAAATGATATGGGTTGTTCATATCCATCTGAATTCTTTTGTAATAAAACTACTGCAATTGTATGATAAGAAGCTAAATAAAATATCTACATGGGCTTACCATAATCAGGTGTCCTTAAAACTGGAGCATCCTTGATGGCCCTTTTGATACTTCTAAAAGATTCATTTGCTTCTTCATTCCACTCAATCTTTGCCTCCTTTTTCAACATCCTAGAGATAGGGATACTAATTTCTACAAAATTTGTAACAAATCTCCTTAGGAAATTTACCTGCCCAAAGAAAGACTATATTCCTTTAACATTTCTAGGTGGTGAAAGTTTATCTATAGCCATAACCCTTTCAGGGTCAATTCTCACTCCATCCTTGGACACAATATGTCCTAAGAGCTTGCCTTCCACAACACCAAAAGAACACCTCTTTGGATTCAAAGAGATCCCATACTCCAAGGCCCTAATAAAAATTTTCTCAAGATGTTCACAATGTTGACTTTCCTTATCTGAATATGCTGTGAGATCATCTTGATACATGACTAGAAATTTGTTTATAAAGTTTGCAAAGGCTACATCCATAGCTCTCTAAAAAGTAGCTCCTGCATTTGTCAGACCAAAAGACATTCTAACATAAACATATGTTCCCCAAGGGGTAGTGAATGCAGTCTTAAATTATTTTGATTCCTTGACCATGACCTGATTATATCTAGAGAAACCATCCATCATGGACATTAAATCTGATCCAGTAACCTTCTACAACATATTCTCCATATTAGGCAAACCATAATTGTCCTTCAAAGAATTGACATTCAAATTTCTAAAATCAACATATAACCTAATGTCACCATTCTTCTTCCTAACCGGAACCAAATTTGACACCCAAGTAGAATGTCTGACAGGCTTAATAATGCTAGCATCCATCATCTTTTTAAGTTCATCTTGCATTTTTGGTGCCAAAGTAGGGTTCAAAGGCCTTAATTTCTGCCTAAAAGGTTTAGTGCCTTCCTTCAATGGTATTTCATGCTGGAATAAATCTTCTCTATAGGCTTTCAAATCATCATAAGACCATGCAAAGACATGTTTGAATCTTTTTAGAAGATCAATCAGATTATTCCTAGTTCTTTGGGATAAACATTTACCTATGTAAACATTTTTGGGCATTTCACTTGTTCCTAAATTTATTTCCTCCAAATCATTTATCTTATCAACAAATTTAGGAAAACAAGTCCTTTCTTTATCATCAAATGCCCTCTCAAGAGCAACCAGTCCCGTTAGGATCCTATTTGATTTTAATTGCAAAACTTTCTTCCCAAGAACATTCTCTTTTCCATTTCTGATGTCAACAAAAGTGCTGAAATCCATCTCTTGACCATCAAAATGAGATTCACAATGCAAAAACCTTAGTATATGCTGATCATCATAAAATACCTACCAATTCTCAACATTGTCTGGGATAGAAGGCCAAGACTTGCACTCAATCCTGGATATCCCTGCAAAGGTAATATCCTCTGGCCTTAATGCTATGTTTGCTAGTAAGTCAGCCATCCTATTTTGGCTTCTATCCACCCATGTTAGGAATGAATGCAAAGTATTTTGGCAGTCATTCTGTAGCAGTTGTTGTATTCATGACTTGGATTGTCATTGATGTCAAAACAGTGATATTCTAGATATCAGCATGAAAGCAGGTATAGTTTTGTTTTACGCACATGTTGTATTATAGATTGGCTTTTGTGCAGTTGGTGGTATGTTATTTGGTGTGTTATTAACCTATGGTTAATAGTACAAAAAGAAATTCATTCATTCATGAGAGTTATGAGCATTTTGGTGAAAGCAGTGTTTAGACAGTGTTTCTGTGAAGCGATTTTCAGAAATCGGAGGATATCTCTTAGCTGGGATGGAATCTGATTTTGCACAGTTAAAGGGATGTTGAAGACTCATTAATGATGACATGGTTCACAATGAAAACTTTGAAGATATGTTTGGAGAAAGTTACAGTATCTGGAAGCCGACAGTTTTATGTGAAATTTTGTGTGTAGCGTGTAGAATTTATTATTTTGTAATTGAGGACCGAATCATTTATAATTATTTGAGTTTGGTATATAAGAAGGAATGTTTTCCTTATTGCAATATGTACTATGAAGGTTGAGATGCGAATATATGCATGAAGTGAAGAAAAGAGCTAATTCAGTGATAAAGGAAGACTTGTGAGTACAAAGATCTGGAAATGTGATCTTGTGTAGTAGAGAGTGCAGTTTTGGCACAGTGTGAAGGAGGTAATATATTTCATATTATTCTATTGAATAATTCTAAGATCTTTTGGACAGTGGGTTTAGAGATCTTGCCTTGAAGCTGTTTGGGTAGTGGGTCCTTCTGTCTTCCATAAACTCTTAACTGGGTTAGAATCTTTTAACAGGGATTCAAAATCTCCTAACAGGGATTTATATGTACTGAATGTATTTCATAAGACTCCTAAGAGGGTTCATCCCATAACAAGGAACTTTCATATTAGTGCATCATTTTGTGGGCATCATTCCCACCGGGGTTTACTCTTTTCAAGAGGTTCCCTAGTCAACATATCTTATGTTATTGTGCAATTGTGAATGGTTATCTTTCTATGGTTGATTAGTACATTAATTATATTGTTTAAAGTAGTTGAATGGTTAAATTATCAGATAACTGATTCACCCCCCCCCTCTCAGTTATCTTGGGGATCTTTACTTTCTAACAATTGGTATCAGAGCAGCAGGTCCTTGAAAGAAAAGTTTAACAACTTAAGGAGATCCATGGCGAATTTCAGAAAAGAAAGCCCTAAGTTTGATGGAGTAAATTTTGACAGCTGGAAAGAAAAGATGAAGACTCATCTATTGTGTTTAGGACCAAGTTATTGGTTGATTACAAAGAATGAGAAGACTATCATTGAGGAAGACAGTCTAGAGGCAGGAACTAAAGATGAACTAGATCTATTCATGTGTAACATACTTGCAAGAGAAGCACTTTTGTCAGCACTACCAGAGAATGAATATAGTCAGGTAAGATGTTTGAAAATATCTCATGCAATTTGGAAAGCTTTACATTCTACTTTTGAAGGTGATGAACATGCAAAGAAGGCTTGATTACATAATTGGATTTTTGCATTTGAAGATATCAGAATGATGGAAGATGAATCTATTAGAAGCTATATTGGTAGGATGTTTGAGATTGTAACAGGAATAAAGTCTTGTGGAGGTGATAAGATAGAGAATGAAGTGATATGGAAAATTCTAAGAACTTTGACACCAGTATTCAAGCAGACAACATAGATGATTGAACAAGTGATACCTTGTACATCAAACTTTTCAAGAGAGACTCTTCTTGGAAGATTAGAAACAATAGAGATGAACTTGAGATTATCAGGAGAGATACCTAGAATGGAAACAACATTCAGTGCTCTTAACATTAGACCTACAAGAAGTACTAGTGTGAATGGAGATTATGCCAATAGTAGCAGATCTAAATCTAAGGAAGATAAGAAGATTGAAGAAGGTATTGCATTACTTGTAAAAAGAGAGCTAGATCGGAAAAAAATCTTTAAATGTTGGACTTGTTAAGAATATGGTCATTTTACATCTAAATGTCCTAAAAGAGTTAAGAAGTATAGAAGCAACTTTAAACCTAGGAGATCTAAAGAATGTTATTATGCAAATGATGAAGATCTTGAAGTAAGAATTGAAAGACATTTAAGTGATAGTGATAATGATAACTTTGAGGAAATAGGATTTGTAGCAATTAAAGAAGAAAGTTCTAAATCTGATAAAAGGGAAGAAAAAGCATTAGTTTCTCAAGTTGAAAAGAAATCTGATTGGATTATAGATAGTGGTTGTTCACTTCATATGACTGGAGATAAAAGAAAGTTTGTTAAGTTAGATAATTATGATGGAGGAATTGTTAGGGTTGGTAATAATGCACCTTGTTTGATTAAGGGTATAGGATCTATTACTCTTGATGGAAAGACTAACACTGATGATGTTTACTTTGTTGATGGATTGAGACATAATCTACTAAGCATTAGAAAATTGGCTGATAAGGGTTATCAAGTTTGGTTTGCTGAGAAAACTTGTGTGATAAAAGATAAAGATGGAAATCTGATTGGAAAAGGATCTAGAACCAGAGGTAATGTATTTTAGTTGAATCCTACTGAGATGACATGTTTGATAACTAAGATTGATGACAGTTGGTTATGGCATAAAAGATTTTGTCATATAAACTTTGATAATATTGTCAAGGTGAGCACTACACTTGCGGTAAGAGATTTGCCTAGAATTATGAAACCTACTAACATGATTTGCAAAGAATGTATGATGACAAAGTAGAAAAGGAGTTCATTTCCCAACAAGAAGTTCACATCGACAAAGAAGCTGGAGATTGTTCATACAGACTTGAGTGGTCCTACTAGGACTAGAGGATTCTATGGAGAAAGGTATTTTATGATTCTTGTTGATGATTTTACAAGGATGATGTGGATTGCATTTTTGAAAGAAAAATTTTAAGCATTTGATAAATTTAAGATCATGAAAAGAAAAATTGAGAATGAATCTGGAATGAAGATTAAGTGTCTAAGATTTGATAGAGGTGATGAATTTACGTCTAGAGAGTTTAACACCTTTTGTGAAATGAATGGTATTAAGAGACAACTTTTAGCCCCTAGAACACCAAAACAAAATGGTATTGCAGAAAGAAGGAACAGGTCAATAACTGAAGCAACAAGAGCTATATTGTTTGAAAATGATTTGGCTAAGACTTTTTGGACAGAAGCAGTGAACATAGTAGTATACACTATGAATAGAGTACAAATCAGAGAAGATACAAACATGACACCTTATGAATTATGGTTTGGACATGCACCGTCAATTAAGTATTTTAGAATTTTTGGAAGTAAATGTTATATAAAGAGAGATGATGATATAGGAAAATTTGATCCTAGAAGTGATGAAGGAATATTTTTTGGATATTCTTTAAAAAGCAAAGCATATAGATGTTATAATAAAAGAACTAAGACTATTGTTGAAAGTGCAAATGTAAAAGTTGATGAGAAGTTTAAAATTTAGGAAAGAATGCTTGATTATGAATCTAATGGAGAAGCACAACCTCAGCCTAACATTGAAAATGTAGAATTATTTTTTGAAACTAACAGTGATTTGCTAAATGAAAGTCATATTAAAGAAAACAAAGAAGAAAACAGAGAAGAAAGCAGAGAAGAATCTACAGCTGGAACAAGATCAGTAACTATGACACCTAACAGGTATATTTCAAGACATCACGCTGTTAAGCAAGTTATTAGAAGTTTAGACAGAGGAGTTTTGACTCGAAATAAGGTACATTTATGTTTGATTTCTCAAATTGAACCTAAAACTACTAATGAAGCTTGTGAAGATGAACATTGGATTAATGCTATGAAAGAAGAACTGGAGTAGATTGAAAAAAACAAGACATGGGAATTGGTCCCTAGACCTGAAGACAAGAATGTGATTGGAACAAAGTGGGTATTCAGAAACAAGATGAATGAACAAGGAGAAGTGATAAGAAACAAAGCAAGATTGGTATGTAAAGGATATTCACAACAAGAAGGAATTGACTATGAAGAAACTTTTGCACCTATGGCCAGACTTGAAGCAGTGAGAATGTTTCTAGCATATGGAGCTTACAAGAAATTCAAAGTGTATCAGATGGATGTGAAAT
This sequence comes from Chamaecyparis obtusa, assembly GCA_027943335.1. Lineage (NCBI taxonomy): Eukaryota > Viridiplantae > Streptophyta > Pinopsida > Cupressales > Cupressaceae > Chamaecyparis > Chamaecyparis obtusa. The sequence continues at coordinate 352,012 of BSBK01001201.1, forward strand.
CAATATTTTTGAATGGTGAATTGGAAGAAGAAGTTTACATTGAGGAGCTTGAAGGTTTTCCTTTGACACAAGAAGGAGATATGGTATGTAAGTTAAAGAAAGCTTTATATAGATTAAAACAAGCACCTAGAACCTGGTATGCAAGATTGGATAAGTATTTATTGAAATTGGGATTTATAAAAGGAACAACAGATAGTAACTTATACACAAAATAAATTGAGAATGGTTTGTTGGTTATAGTTATATTTGTTGATGATATTATCTTTGGAGGAGAAAATGAAGCTAGTGACAAATTTGCAGATGAAATGAAGACTGAATTTGAGATGAGCATGATTGGAGAAATGAAATATTTTTTGGGATTACAGATAACACAAAGCAAGGAAGGTATATTTGTAAGTCAGACTAAGTATTTGAATAACTTATTGAAAATATTTGGAATGAAAGATTCTAAACTTGTTGGAACACCTATGGTAACTGGACATAAGTTATCCAACAAAGATGAGACACCAGCAGTTGAGCAGAAAAAATACAGATCTATGATTGGAGGATTGTAGTACTTGACACATACAAGACCTGATATAGCACATTCAGTTGGGATTGTAGGAAGATTTCAAGCAGAACCTAGAGAATCACATTATGCAGCAGTAAAGAGGATACTGAGATATCTGAAAGGAACAATGGATTATGGATTATGGTATGAGAATTATAATGATTTTACTTTATGTGCCTATACTGATGTAGATTGGGGAGGTAGCGTTGATGACAAGAAAACCACCAGTGGTGGAGCCTCTTTTCTTGGAAGAAAATTGGTCTCTTGGTTAAGTAAGAAGTAGAATTGTACTTCACAAAGTACAGTAGAAGCAAAATATGTTGCAGCAGCAAATAATTGTAATTAGATTATTTGGATGAAGCAGCTGTTGAAGGATATTGGAATAAAGTTTGATGAGCCTATTGTTATACATTGTGATAACACCAGTATAGTGAGTATGTCAAAAAATCCTATTTTACATTCTAAGACTAAACATATTGAGATCAAATATCATGTTGTAAGAGAGAAAGTTGCAGAAAAAGAAGTAAGATTGGAGTACATAAGCACAAAGGAACAGATAGCAGATATATTTACAAAACCTTTACTTAAGGATACATTTGTGTATTTGAGAGGTATGCTTGGGGTTATGCCCCAACCTATTTTTGTGAATTCATGCAGATGATTGCATCCATCCAGTGGTATATGAGCCCTATCTTTCTTCTGGATTGGATGTTGGAACTTCCTCTATGGGTGAGTTTATGAGCTAAGTCATGAGGACTCTTGTTATTGTATTTTTCTGAAAAGTGTCTTTTGACATTAAGTTTTTGTTGACTTAGTGATGGAATTTCTATCATTGATGTCAATGGGGGAGAGATATACATGAAAAACATTGTGGATTGTATGAGAGAGCTGAATAGGAAAATGAAGCAAGATTTAATTTGATATTTTGTAGTGATGTTGCAGTATTGGATTTTTGGAACATTAGATGTTTTTCATCTATGTTGCCATCAATGCCAATGGGGGATATTGTTAGGAATGAATGCAAAGTATTTTGGTAGTCATTTTGTAGCAGTTGTTGTTGCATTCATGACTTGGATTGTCATTGATGTCAATAGAGTGATATTCTAGATATCAGCAGGAAAGTAGGTACAGTTTTGTTTTGCACACATGTTGTATTGCAGATTGGCTTTTGCGTAGTTGGTGGTATGTTCTTTGGTGTGTTATTAACCTATGGTTAACAGCACAAAAAGAAATTCATTCATTCATGAGAGTTATGAGTATTTTGGTGAAAGCAGTGTTTCTGTGAAGTGATTTTTGGAAATCGGAGGGTATCTCTTAGCTAGGATGGAATCTAATTTTGTGTAGTTAAAGGGATGTTGAAGAATCATTGATGATGATGTGGTTCATAGCACAAACTTTGAAGATATGTTTGGAGAAAGTTACAGTATCTGGAAGCCGACAGTTTTATGTGAAATTTTGTGTGTAGCGTGTAGAATTTATTATTTTTTAATTGAGGACCGACTCATTTGTAATTATTTGAGTTTGGTATATAAGAAGGAATTTTTTACTTGTTGCAATATGTACTGCGAAGGTTGAGATGTGAATATATGCATGAAGTGAAGAAAAGAGCTAATTCAGTGATGAAGGAAGACTTGTGAGTACAGAGATCTGGAATTATGATCTTGTGTAGCAGAGAGTGTGGTTTTGGCATAGTGTGAAGGAGGTAATATATTTCATATTATTCTATTGAATAATTCTAAGATCTTTTGGACAGTGGGTTTAGAGATCTTGCCTTGAAGCTGTTTGGGTAGTGGGTCCTTCTGTCTTCCATAAACTCTTAACCGGGTTAGAATCTTTTAACAGGGATTCAAAATCTCCTAACAGAGATTTATATATTATATTGAATGTATTTCATAAGACTCCTAACAGGGTCCATCCTCTAACAAGGAACTTTCATATTAGTGCATCATTTTGTGGGCATCATTCCCACCGGGGTTTACTCTTTTCAAGAGGTTCCCTAGTCAACATATCTTGTGTTATTGTGCAATTGTGTATGGTTATCTTTCTATGGTTAATTAGTACATTAATTATATTGTTTAAAGCAGTTGAATGGTTAAATTATTAGATAACTGATTCACCCCCCCCTCTCAGTTATCTTGGGGATCTTTACTTTCTAACAATTATTGTTAGAAATAGGAAATACTAAGAGGGGGGGGGGGGGGTGAATCAGTATTTCACAAAATTTTTCTTTTGACCACTTATGGATATAATAGATTACTTTAGTGCATACAAAGATTATCAAGCTGATTAACAAACATAGCAGTAAATAGAAAGAACTCATAACACATGATATGTTCTCGAGGAAACCCTGGCCAAAAGAAAACCCCGGTGGGGATGGTACCCACAAAGATCACTAATCAAAAGTATCCTGTTAGGGATATTGGACCCTTTTAAGAGTCAATTTACAATATATAGTAGATCTATCCTGGTTAAAGGACTTTAGGCCTTGTTAGAAGCCTTAACCCTGTTAGGAGTTAGAGTACAAAACCTGATCACCAGTTGAGCTCACTGCCCAAACAGGTAATACAAAATATTTTTGCCTATAGTATGGTACTGCTTACAACTTCACATTAATAGCCTTTTCTACTATCACAATATACAACTATCACAAGTTATCCTTTTCTTTCTTTTTACACATCACACACTCTTTTTCATTACATTTCAAGTATGCCTAATATATGAATTATTAGAGCTAATAACTTTATATGGTCAGCTTCCAAAATCTTTATCCAAGAGTAAACATCTAGGATGTCCTCCCTTCATAATGTTAAGTCATTATTTTGACAAGCCAAAATATTCCCTTAACTTTTTCGCTAATACTATCTCCAAAATTGTTCTGTCTGCAAAAACTATCTTCGGTAAACTTTGAATAACTTCATCTGTACTACTCCAAACTTTATGTGCACTAAGATGGGGTATCCTCATACTCTATAGAAGCTTTAGTTAACTACACAAACAAAAATATTGCTCCAGTGGACGTCGCCAACTAAATCTTCATCGGGTGCTCTGTCAGGATCATTGTATCCATACTTAGATAATTTCTTCCTTCAACTTGCCATACTTGCATTCCAGATTTTGTGCTCTCAATAAAGATCATATGTTGCCATAATGACAACATCTATGCATCCACATTAGCCAAATTGCCAACAATCTCCCCCTTTGTCATTGGTGGCAACATATGGGAAAATTGGCTAAGTGTGCAAACAAAACTTCAAAGTATTTACACAAAATTGTGGCCAAATGTTATACAACACATATACAATATTGTACTCCATAGAATAGCTCCCCCTATGAGTATCCTTCCTCAACATATTTTCAATTTTTTGCTATCTCTCCCCCTTTGACAACAATGACAAAGATAGGGTGTACAAAAATTTCAAAAAAAACTTGATACCTTGTTATTAGCTATTGCAAAGTCGGTAGGCTTGCAACATAGTCGCCAAAATCTGACTTCCATGATTCAAAATCTTTCTCCCATATCTTCCTAATGGATTCAGCAACATTGAGTAGAGTACTCAATCTGTATGCTGTTGTGTGACAAGCTTGCAGGGAATTAAAGCTAAACTTCTGAAAAGATGTCTTTGCTGAAAGACACTGCTCAATTTGGTCTTCAACAATTCAGGTCTTGATTGAGATATGCTCTCTCAAGATGTTAATCCTGATCATGTTTCTATTCTTCTCCTCTGCTAACATTCTAATTTCATCATTTAACTTCCTTATGTTCTTCTCTACAGAACTTATCTTTACATTTGGGCTTGTCAAGGTGTTTGTTCAGCTGTAATTGCATCTATCTTCTCTCTGATCTTCTTATCTTCTTCAGCTGTTAGGATTTCTGATTTTGTGCATTGTATATACAAACTCTTTCCAGTCTCAAAATGTTTCCTCAAATTCTTTATGCATACATCCAAATTACCAATATCATTTTTAATATTTACACTTAAATTTTGTTGCATTTCTACTTCAAAGGCTTCCTAAACTTTTATTCTAGCAATATCCTTTAAGTTAGAAAATTCAGAGTCAAAAGAGTTTATTACTATTTTATCTTTCTAAAGTGGATCCGATTCAAATACCTTAGTGCTGATCACACTCTCAAGTTTCTCTATCAAAAATCTAACTTTGCCTTCAAGGTACTTCACCTTCTTATTCTTTCCAATAATTTTATTAAGAGATGTGATGAACTCAAGCTGATCATCATCTTCAACCTCTTTTCCAAGGTCTTCAAAAATTGAACCAATTTGTCTCTTCTTACTGTCAGGTGCACTAGGGGTAGTGACCTTTGTCAAAATTTGTTTACCTTTAACTGTCTTCTCTACTGGAACTGATTCTGATACAGTTGGTGCTTCCACTGCCTTTGTATCTTTTTCTGATTATGTAATCTTCTCTTGCTCTTCTAAAGCCAAATTGTCAACAATGTTTCCTAGATCATGAAATACTACATCATCTGACTCTAGTGTCACTTTGGTTCCTTCAATGTCCATTGATTCTTTGCCAATATTGATATGTGAAGAAGATGGGACTTCTTCAATACCAACTTCCTCTGCATGTGGTTCCTTTGATTGCTTCTACTGAGGATCTGATTCAAATTGCTTTCCTGCAACTATGTCTACAAGAACTTGCATTACTACTTGCTCAGTCTCTTTCTGTACTTCCTCCTTTTTTCCTCCCATTATAAGGATTGTTCTTCTCTTAGTTCTCAATAAAGTTCCAAGAGGCTTCAAGAATCTCTTCAAATGATCTTCATCCTCAACTTCACAGAAATATCTGATTACATGTTCTCTCATCTTTATGTCCTCTTCTTGTGCTCTCTATTTTCTATTCACAAGTCTATTATACAAATCTTCTGGGATCTTACCATGAATAGTGCTAAGTTTCTTATCTGTCAAAATCATATTTGTAATCATTGCATTTTCAAAATTCAATCTGTCAAATGATCCATATAGATCATAGAATTTATTTATCTTAGTGAAGTCTCCATGCTTCAATATATCTTCATTAACTCTTTCAATTCTTGGTTTCCAAGTTTTCTTCTTGATTGAAACTTCATCATCATCTTTAATTTCTGCTACTTTTTTAGGTGCAGGTGGTACAATCACTTTCTGTCTCTTGCCGGGTCCTGTTGCACTCACTTTTACTCTTTTGCTAGAAATAGGAGAAAAAGATTTATCTCCTTCATCTTTTTCAGGTACTTCAAATTTTACCTTTACTGCAATAGGATCAACAGGGTCTGAACTAGATGCCACAGGTGGAATTACAAGATTTTCACTTTGCTTCAAGGCTTCTGCAGTCTTTTTAGCTATGTCAAACTCATGACTTGACATACTTGATTCTTTCAGTATTTTCTTCATAGTAGATTCAACTCTCCTACTAGATTGCTTCTTTTCTTTCAAAATTATTGCAGAGTTGAAATTCTCTTCACAGGTTCCAATCCTATTTAGATGACCATCCAACTCACACTTTAACAGTCTATTCACATATCCTACTGTTTCTACTTCAGATATTTCATAGCCAAGAGGGTCTATGAATTCCATTCTAGGCTCAACTGCTTCAATGTAGGTGAAATCAGTGTCTACCATAAAACAAATGTCATCTTTATGCTTTTCAACTAAGGATTGAGGAATCCTTGATTTGTTCTTAACAATATTCTGAAAAGTCTTCAATACAAGCTTCACACTGTCATTGACTTTATCAATTAGGTGCTTCATGTAGACTGAGTTTATTCTTTCCATTGTGTTCACATTGTTACTTCAATCAACTGTGTAAGGAAATCTTCTCAAAATATGGAAAAACATATAGGTTATCAGAGATGAAAACCTAAACTGTGTATACTTAGCCTTCTTAATCTTTTCTAAGTTCTCAAATAACTGAATTTTCAAAATTTTACATAGGTCTACTTGTTTCTTCTCAATACACATAAGATAAGCTACATGAACCATTCCTGCAGCCATGTCATCTTCCCTTGAACTACCATAGAATTTAGTTGTTAGGATCTTGCAAAGGTACCTAACATCATCTTGCTTAATCTTACTAATCGCAATTCCTCTACCATTATAACTAGATCTAGTGTTGTCTAAAACAATCTTTCTCATGTTCTTTTCATTCAATGGAATCTCTCCAACTTTTGATAATCCAGTAACATCATTAATTAGGTTGGCAGTTATATCAATAACTCTATCCTCCATCCAAAATTTCCCATTGTGGGTTCTACTTAAAATGATCTTGGTACATTCCTCATCATTAAATTCATACTTCATGGAATAATTGATAATTTCATTGTTCTCTAGGTGCCCATAAGCTAGTTTAATTGACATGTCTTGATTATACAATTTCCTGTAATCATCACTAAAATTTGCATCTCCCAAAGTTTCAAACTTGCAACCTAAATATCCTTTAACATTCTCAATGTGTAATACTCCATCTGGTACAGATGATAGTGCTAGTTTGTCATCAATTTCAGCTGGTTCTATTGGTTCTTTCTTAATCTTAGGTCTATTCTTATCCTTAACATTATGAACCATAGAAATATCCATCTAATCAACTGATTAAAGATCAAAAAATACCTCAACTTTGCAAATCTAGGGTTTCGGTATGATCGTCGTTGCAAACTGCTTCCAAACTTCTTCAAATCATCCTCAACTCACTTTTTCTTCTTTCAAATCTCTTTTCAATCACTTTGTAATCATGATAACTTTGATTTCAACCTTATAACACTTCACATTAACTTGATCTGACATCGCATTCATTCATTTTGCCACTAAAACTTCAAAAAGCTGATTCTGCAAACCTGCAACCATAAAATTTTTTGCAACCTCACAAAACATGATATTTTATTTTGCACACTTTACCATAGCATTAGTACAACATAAAAAACCTATATCTAACTATGCAAAACTTAACTCATTCAAATTCCTAATCTACACTAATCCTAAGTCCTAAACTATGAAAACTTACATAATTTAAGTACTTAAAGAAGGGTCAGGTAAAGATTCATCCTTACCATTAGTTACATTACCTTCTTGACTACTTTTTGTGCTAAATATACCTCCTTGATCTATGCCTTTATCAAATTTTACTTCATCTTTATTTCTACAGCAACCTTTCTCTTTATTTCTTGCATTTTCATTCCTTCTTGCATTGTTCCTAGGGTTAGGTTTATGATGATAACCTCCATTGTTCATTCTGAAAACTCTTGCTGAGTGTCCAAACTTGTTGCATATCTAACAAATGATTCCATTATTTCCAAATCTCTGTCCTTGCTGGTTAATCTATGACCTACAATTTCTAGCAATATGTCCTACTTTGTTGCATCTAAAACATACTACCACTTTTCTTTGATTCATTTCTTCAATAGATTTCTTATCTGCATTGTTAGTATTACCAATCATTCTATCATAATTATTCAAAATTACTTTAGGTCTTCTACATTCATTAGCTCTGTGTCCAAAACTATGACAATTATAACAATGTCCATTAAGAGGTTTAAATTGCTTACCTGTGCAATCTCTCTTCATGTGCCCAATAGTATTACAAGAAAAACATCTACCTTTGAATTCTCTTTGCATACCTTTAGATGATTCTTCCTATTTTGATTCTTCTTGCTTTGATTCTTCTTTCTCTCTAGGTGGTTCTTCTTTAGGTGGATCTTCCAATGTGTTCTCATCTAGCTTCATTTCCTCCACACTTTCAGATGTCTTCAGATCTGGCTTCTTACTTTCATGGTTTGTTCTAAACATACTAAATCCAAATCCAGTCCTATCAAAGAATGGTTCTTCAAAAGAAATTTGTTTTTCAGTCTTATCACTATTTGAATATAGCCTATCAAGTTGTTGTTTAGATTGAGTTAATTCACCTTTCACAATTTCATTATACTTCTCAAGTTCCACATACTGCACTTTTACTTTTTCAGATTTGAATGTTTCCTTTTCAAGTCTTGATCTTAGATCTTCATTCTCAATTTTCAATTTTTCATTATCAGATCTCAAATTTCCATCTTTCATACTAAGCTTCAGATTTACTATCTTCAGCTCATGCTTAAGGATCTCATTTTCTTTTTCTTATTCATCACAATTTTCAACAAGCATATCAGATTTCTTTTTAGATTTCAGATCTTCAATCTTACCTTTTAATTTGTCAATAGCATTCTTTGCATCTTCATACTTTCTTCTTAAGGAGTTTCTTTCATCAGTAAGCATATCAATTTGTTCAAGAGGTTCTTCAAGATTCTTCTGAAGTTGATCCATATCCATAGAGATCTTACTCAAGCTGCTAAGCTTTCCTTGAATGTTCCTTCTCTAAGTAATTGTGGTTTGATACCAATTGTTAGAAATAGGAAATACTAAGAGGGGGGGGTGAATTAGTATTTCAAAAACTTTTTCTTTTTCCAACTTATGGATATAATAGATTACTTTAGTGCACACAAATATTATCAAGCTAATTAACAAACATAGCAGTAAATAGAAAGAACTCATAACACATGATATGTTCTCAGGGAAATCCTGGCCAAGAGAAAACCCCGGTGGGGATGGTACCTACAAATATCACTAATCAAAAGTATCCTGTTAGGGATATTGGACCCTGTTAAGAGTCAATTTACAATATATAGTAGATCTATCCTGGTTAAAGGACTTTAGGCCTTGTTAGAAGCCTTAACCCTATTAGGAGTTAGATTACAAAACCTGATCACCAGCTGAGCTCACTGCCCAAACAGGTAATACAAAATGTTTCTGACTATAGTATGGTACTACTTACAACTTTGCATTAATAGCCTTTGCTGCTATCACAATATACAACTATCGCAAGTTATCCTTTTCTTTCTTTTTACACATCGCACACTCTTTTTATATTAGATTTCAAGTATGCCTAATATATGAGTTATTAGAGCTAATAACTTTATATGGTTGGCTTCCAAAATCTTTATCCAAGAGTAAACATCTAGGATGTCATCCCTTCATAATGTTAAGTCATTATTTTGACAAGAAAAAATAATCCCTTAACTCTTTTGCTAATACTGTCTCCAAAACTGTTCTGTCTGCAAAAACTATCTTCGGTAAACTTCAAATAACTTCATTTGTACTACTCCAAAATTTATGTGCACTGAGATGGGGTATCCTCATACTCTATAGAAGCTTTAGTTAACTGTGCAAACAAAAATATTGCTCCAGTGGACGTCGCCAACTAAATCTTCATCGGGTGCTCTGTCAAGATCACTGTATCCATACTTAGACAATTTCTTCCTTCAACTTGCCATACTTGCATTCCAGATTCTGCACTCTCAATAGAGATCATATGTTTCCATAATGACAACATCTATGCATCCAGATTAGCCAAATTGCCAACAATAGCATATTACCAATAACTCTATCAATAACTCTATCCTCCATCCAGAATTTCCCATTGTGGATTCTACTTAAAATGATCTTGGTACATTCCTCATCATTAAATTTATACTTCATGGAATAATTGATAATTTCATTGTTATCTAGGTGCCCATAAGCTGGTTTAACTGACATGTCTTGATTATACAATTTCCTGTAATCATCACTAAAATCTGCATCTCCCAAAGTTTCAAACTTGCAACCTAAATATCCTTTAACATTCTCAATGTGTAATACTTCGTCTGGTACAGATGATAGTGCTAGTCTGTCATCAATGACAAGAAAAGCAATATCCTTAAATTGAAATTAATGCTATGTTTAGGATATCCCTGCAAAGGTAATATCCTCTAGCCTTAATGCTATGTTTGCTAGTAAGTCAGGCATCCTATTTTGGCTTCTATCCACCCAATCAATACCAAAGGCACTTAAACCTTCAATTTCATCCCAAACAACATTTCTATATTGTTTCAGCCTTTGATTCTTCAATGCATACTTTGATCTAATCTGAGAAACTATTAACTCAGATTCACCAATCACCCTAAGATGTTTGATCCCATGTTTTGATGCTTGTCTCAAACCAATCAGTAGGGCCTCATATTCAGCAACATTATTTGTGCAAGGGAACAAGAGAGTGAAAGAAAACTTAAAAGTCTTAGCACTTGGGGATATCAATAGCACTCCTACTCTAGCACCTTCCTTTGAACTTGCTCCATCAAAATACAGGGTCCATAATACATTACCTTCTTCCATGTTACTCTTATCATCAGCCAGAAAGATAGGCTTGACCTTCTCTTGCATCTCTCTCTCCTGAACTTGGAAAGAACCAATGTCAGTGTCCACAAAATAATTCATATTGTCCTCTTCATCCTCCTCAATCATATGTGGAGTTCTAGCTTCCCTTGAAAATTTCACACTTTCACCTTTAATGCTAAAAGTGGCAAAGGACAAGTCACATTGAATAATTCCTCCCATGGAGGCACTCCACTTTTTAGATAACAACATTCCATATTGAGGGGGAATGTCAACTACAAGAACACTCATAGTTAATTGTTTTTCAGGAAATGCAGCTAATTTATAAGGCAAAGCCTTAATGGTACCAATAACTAGCACCTCTCTTGAGTCCATAGCTTGGCATCTCCCACGAGGTGTATCAACCTTTAGTTCAAGTGACTTCATGATCTCTGCAGGCATGATAGTGTTTGATGCTCTAGAATCAATCATGGAATTCTTCAATAATTTTCCATTTATCATAAGGGACAAGAAAAAAGGATCAACTGTCCCTAATGCAGTATTTACAATGTTTGCATCCAAATACCTCTGAGGAATCTTAGAGACAATTTCTTCATTTTTACTGTCAGGTGTGTCATCTAAAGTAGCCACATGCTTGTCACCTCTATTCATTTCTTGGACCTTTATGTAAGAGGCACCATTTACCCAATCCAAGGCCTTGACCTTGTGCTCTTCTATTCTCATCATTTCTAACAATGGAACCTTGACAGTTATTTGTGAAAGCAATTTAGTCATATCAATGGGAACATAAGAATGGTTGCCCATATCTTCCTTATACTCAGAGATACCCTTATCCTCTTTTTGGACAATCAAGTCAGAGTTACTCTTTTGTACAAATTCATCTTCCTTTTGAGGTATGGGGACAACTACTTCTGATGTCCTTACTTTACCCTTAGGTATTGTAGTAGGTCCACTCTTCTTTTTTATTTTAACCTGACTGACAACACCAACACCCTTTTCCTTTTCCTCATGTTGTTGTGCGTTCCTTTCAAAATTCTTGATAAACATGCTACCTAGTTTACCACTTGTGCCTCCAACTATCCTGCTTCTCAAATTGTAATTACTCCTAGCTTGAGTGATCATGTCTGCAGTGATTTGTGCAATTTCCTCATTAGAGGGTCTCCTTAAGGAAACATGTTCCTCACACTTCACTGCACCACATCCAACATCATCAAATTCTTCCTTCCATCATTAGTAGAGTCAACCTCATCCTATGCATGTGAAGAAGTCATTCCACAACCACTCCTATCATATTGCTCATCTTGTTCTTGGTTATCAGGTAAATTCAAAGCAATAACACAATGCTCTAGACTATGAGGAGATTGACAAATAGTACACCATGGGATATCATCATTCATGTTAACTGAATTTCTTTGCAAAGGGTCAGTAATCCTATCATCAGGCCTATCCCTTTTAACTAGAAAAATGGGCTTGCCATCCTTCCATTAAGTATTGTATGGGTAATTCTACATTCTTGGTTGCCTGCTAAAATTACTTGAAGCTTGTCTGTCATTTGTTGCAACCTTATTGTTTCTTTTTTCATCAAGCTTTAGACTCTCTAAAGCACTTAGAATCTACTTTAGATTGTCCTCCTCCTTAGGCTTAAAATTAGCAAACCTTCCCATTTCTTTCTTGTTTTGCACTTGAGGTCTATAATCATCTCTTCTCCCTAATTTTCTTGATATTCTTCTATTACTTTCTATGTTGATAGCCAACTTGTAAGCCTCCCCAAGATTTCTAGGGTTCTTATCCCTTAAGAGGTAACCCATCTTTGCATCAAAAGCATTTAAGTATGTCACAAGACACACCCTATCATCTAATCTGATAACTTGCAGTAGCCTATGCATAGCCTTTTGGAACCTTATATTAAATTCAAGGACCTCTTCGTTCTGATTTTTTTTTATGTTATTAAATTCATTCAAAATAAAACCCTCATTTGTTTTATCTCCATAATTCTCTTTGAAACAATTTTTAAATTCATTCCAAGATCCTATACTAGCATGGGGCAATCCTCTAAACCAATCCCTAGCATCCTCGGTCAGAGATTCTACAAATAAATTCATTACAACATCATCAGGCTCAACATTATAATCATCTATTACATCCATAAATTTTTTTAGATGTTCTTCACATGTAATGACATTGTTTCCAGTAAAATTAGGGAGTTTCTTTCTAATTTCATCAGGAATAACATTAGGATAACTAGGAATACCAAAAAAAAGAAGTTGTTTGTACCTTTCATGAATAGGAACTCCATGTGGCAGATCCATTCCTTGAGATGTAGATTTCCTTGTGTTTGAACCATCAGGAATTTTAGTAGCACCTGGAATATCATTTGTTTAAGCTACAAGGTTACCATGATTTCCACCTTACCCCAAGAAAGAATCAGCAACATTTGAAGGTCCTGAGGTATGCTTGAGAAAATCAATCTTCTTCCTCATTTCTGCAGCAGTAGCCTCCAACTCTACCTTCTCTAGTTCTTTAGCCCACATTTCTTTCTCCTTCCTAGCCCTCTCAAGGTTTGCATCTAATCTCAACCCTTGATCTAATGGGTTTTCCACATGAATCTGTTCACTAATCTGCACTCCAATAATTTTTTGTTTGCCCTTATCTCTAGGCCTAGTTATCTCATGTGTTTTATACATAATAGGTTGTTCCTCTACTCTTTCAAGCTCTGAGATAAAATTAATTACCTCCAAATCTAACAACTACCTCTTTAGCTGATTAGCCCTTATCATTTCTTGTCTTACTCTATCCTTTTTGTCCTTTTCTCTTTGTTGCTTGATAGAAATTTGTTCTTGGAATCTTCTTTCCAATTCATAGACCTCCTCAAAGATCTCTTTTGATTTAGGGAGAGTAGTCTTAGACTCATCATCTCCCACTTGAAATTCATCCTCATACTGGTTCAATCCCAAATCAACAGCCTCTTCATATTCTAAAATATTTTCTTCTTGACTAGGCTTGGTTTGAGTTTCTTCTCTTGTATCCTTTTTATTTCTCCAAGTATGAGAAGGATTTCTTTTCTTCTTTCCTCCCCTTGTTTGAATAGGCCTGGAAGTGCTTGGAATACCTTCTTCCATTATGTTTTCAGGATGTTCATTCCTCTGGGACCTAGTACCTCTATAACTCATTTGATAAAAATCTACTGACTAGCACTGCTGCAGAGATGTTTGAGTCACCACCCAAGTATATTGGGAACCTTAGAATACCACTTAACAAATATCCAAATGAGACTATAAGACAAGGGACAAGAATAACCCTATTTTTCAATGATAACCTACTGGCTACTATAGACTTGTGTAACACTTCCCTAGTAGAGTCGCCATCTTGTTGGTGTTGAAAATGGATGCTTATGCTCTCAGGCTACCAATATACCCTCAGGTTGATTTTAGGATTGGTTAGTTCCAAAATGTATAAGGATCTTAGGGTAACTGGACCAACTATAGGGACAAGACTGCCCTCTTCACTTCTGGCTTTGCAAAACCAAGGTGGGTGCACCTAACCCAGTGAAAACTATACTTCACACACCAAAGACTGGGTCCAAACAAGAGATTGAATAGTAAGAAAGTGCTAAATGCTAACCTCACATTCATTGACTCTCCATTACTATAGGGTGTTACTACTATCAACCAAATACAATTAAAACTTGAAAAGGTGTTGATAAATGAAGATGGAAAGAAGTAAACAAGAGCCAATCAAGCATTGAACTCAACTAAATATACTAATTCCTAATCAGTGCCATTATCCATTGGAAAAATCTCAAATATAGACATTGAACATGAACCAACTACTGTCTAAGACTCATAGCCATAAATACAAACATTCCAGCCCATCCACTACTTATAACATCCTTCTGCAAATAAATCAAAGTGAATCTATGTCCTATCCAAAGTATATTTCACTTGATCCTAGATCAAGAACTAAAGACTAGAACATATACAAAGGTAATCTTATGCAATAGATAAGAAAATCTAGAATTCATAAGATTGACACCAAGGAGAGACTTGAAAGCTTGAAATAATTGTATTAAGTATAATGAATCATGTACATGTTCAAAGTAGAGAAGAGAGAAAACCACTTCAATAACCTACAAAAGACTACAAGGAAATTCTATTCAATCTAATACAATATGATACTGCCTGCTACAACTCCCTAGAACTAATCAAGATCAGAACCCTTTCAAAATAAAACATCTTACTTCTTATACCCTTAGTCACCTTGGAATCCTCAAAAAGGATGCATCAAGCTTTGGGTGACTAGGGTTAGGGTTTCAACAACTCAACCAACCAAAAACTACATCAAAATTTATTGTAGGGGAAGAAACATAAGCAACCTGGAGAAAAAGAATCTTAGATGGATCTGCAATCATCAAAATTCAGGAGAACAGTACAAAACAACAAGGAAATGCCATGAAAACTAGTCAAATTGGCCACCTGCAAACATATCTCAAGCATAAAACCATACTTCTCCTGGTACAAAAACATCATGCCACCTACCACAGGGACCCTCAGACTAGTCTGCAACAACTAGTGCCACCAAATCAATCGAAACTAGCCATTAAAACCATAAATTTTGGTACCTTTTGTCGCCTGAAACCCTAGGCAATTTTGAATTTGAACTTCAATGGTCATTTTATGGCTTTAACAACAAATCATAGGTCAACATTTAAAATCAGATCAACCTTAATTCACAACCATCAGATCTCTCCCTTTCACAATCTTTTATGATCTTAACTCAACTGCCACCCTGGGTTTACCCTCTAGCGACCCTGCGACAATGCATTTCCAATTCGTGAAAAGAAAACTTTACCCTCCTAACTCTGTGACCTAGCGACCATAAGAAAACATTAACCTCGGTCCCACATTTAGCGAACTAGCAACAAAAGGTCACCGCCAGTTCATGAAACACTTTATCTATCTGCCAGAAAGTTTAGCGATTCCGCAAATGCTTGTTCGCTGAACCGCTGAAACACTTAGAGAATTGCTGCTATTTTACACGAATGAGCGAAGCCTTCATAAATTTTTCAGACCACCAAAACATTTATTAGAACCACTATGCCTTTGCCAGGAAGATCAATGGCCATCTGAAGTTCGCATACCCATCTGAGATTCTATCAGATTACACGCCCACCGTTAGATCAAGAATCTCCTCCCATCTCTTACAACCCTCTGTGACAAAACAAAATCAACAACCATCACAAGATCTTAAGCCTCTGACACACTTGATGAGATCACACACCGTTCATCAATTCACTGATAGGATCAGGACCCTCTGACAAGCCTAAGAACCAGGTCCCATTGACAGCTGCCACTTCATACTCCCCTGGACCAATGAGATACTACCAAGTCAACACACCTGGTGTTGGGTATCCTAAAATTTTTTGAGGTTTGAAGTCCAATTCTTGGTTTAAGTCTCCATGCGAGTGTTTTTCCTGAACTAGGGTTTGTAAAGTGTCATGAAAATGGTCTTGACGTGTTCAGGAAAACCCTTACCCTAGGTCTTGTCTTCCAAAATATTTCCAATTCATTTCCAAACTTCATGTGGCCTTCTTGTTTCTTTTTCTTGGTTACCTTTTAATCACTTAAGTCACTATTTGTGCACATGCGTATTTGCCCCTAGTGTTCGCTGAATCAGAAAATGTATTATCAAAGGTCAAAACAATCTGGCGATTCAGCGAATGAGTCATGTTCATGTTCACTATTAATATCAGTCGCCAGTTCTCTAGATCCTCTAGTGGTTATCTCAAATATCCAGTGAATTGGCGAATGCATTAAAGCCAAGCTTTTTAACCCTTTGTTCGCTAAGTCTCCAAGTGTTTCGGCGGTTTCATGTTCCTTTTCGAGAACTAGCGAATGGCGGTTATCTCCAGTTCTCGCAATATTTGGCGGTCTTTTGAAACAATCTCGCGATTCAGCGAATGCTTTGTGTTCGCTTGTTCTCAGAATCTGGCGGTCAAGGGTCGTTTCAACTAGAGAATTAGCGAATACCATGGATTGCTTTCAAGATCAACGGCCTTGTTTTAATCTCAAAATATCTGTGGGTCCTGCATATTTGATCTGGCGAATGAGCGACTAAATGAAAATAATGCTATCCTCTAAATTTGGCGGTTCTGATGGTTTGCCCAAAAAGATTTCAGCGGAGATAAGTTTTCTCACATTCGCTTATTCTCGGAATAAGTTGGTGACATGCTAAACCATTTAGCGATTCAGCGAAGCCTTTGGTCGCCAGTTCTCTTAATAAAAAGGTAAAGGTTAAAACAATCTGGCGAATAAGCGAATCAATGGATGATAAGTTTTAAGGTCTCAGTCGCTTATTCTCGAAATGAAATTTTCAATGATATCAAGGATTCAGAGAACTAGCGAATGCTCTTTGTTCGCTGATTCTCAGAATTAAATGGTTAAGGGTTTTGATATTCAGAGAACTAGCGATAGCCATCGATTGATGAAGATCAACGGTCAATATGGAATCCTGGTATAAAGTGATGGTTAAGGAAAGATTCAGCGAATTAGAGATTAAAGGAGTTCGCCAGTTCTCCAGATAGTCAAGCGGTTAAGTATATCTTTAAGCGAATGCGCGAACCCTTTGTTCGCTAGATCTCCAGGAAAATTGACCGTCAGTCATAACATTAAGAGAATGGGAGATGGCTTTGTTCGCTGGTTCGCCAAATGGTAATTGCAGGTTAACTGTGTAAGTGGGAGCCCTTTGTTCGCTGATTTGCGAAATGCATAAATGGTTAAGGATAGGATTCCGAGAACCTGTGAAGCTAATAGTCGCTAGTTTTCTAGATTTGAACCCGGGTCAAACAAGGATTCAGAGAACTAGCGAAGCCAGTGGTCGCCAAGTCTCCAGTTGCTAGCTAGGGTTAGCATTTTATTCAGCGATTAAGAGAAGCCATTAGTCGCTGGTTCGCTAAATGGGCTCAGATGGAAAAGGTCATAAAGGGAAAAGAAAAAGGACCATTGCCACATAGATAAAGTACTTTGTCGATATGGACATAAAACTAGTAAGCCATCAAATCAGCTTCAAGAAGAAAGATTGCATGACGCAAACAGTTTTCAAGTACAGAATCATGATCATTCCCTCTTCACCTTGTTTTCAAGTAGTTTAATCTATCTGTCAACATCCAGACATGGCGAGCTCAAAATTTGAAATCTGAGGGTACATGAAATTGAATATGGGATCCATTAAGGAGATTTGCATTAACTCTTCTGGTTGCACACATTGGATTCATATCGATAAATAAGTTTAAGCTCATTGTTTATTTGTTCAAGTTTCAATTGTTAAGAGTTTCTGTCTGTCCAGAGCATTTTCGAGCATAAAGCATTTGAGATACAGAGAATTCAAGGTGTTTCTGTAGCAAGGATGAGTCAACTTGAGAAGAGTGCAGCGTCTTCCAGTAGTGAGGCCAAGTCCAAAACTGGTGAGGACAAGAATAAGCCTAATTTTTCAGATGAATTCCTGAAACTATTGCCAGGCTCCAGTCAGAACAAGAGGGCTGCTGATGATGTGTTTGAAGATCTTTTGGAATGGTGTAGAGACCCAATCACTCTGGAAGTCACAGGTTACACCATTTTCAACTTCTTTTATAGCAATAGAAATAAGCATGTTCCTGTCTGTAATGGTTGGGTGTTAGGATTAGGAAAAATGGTTGTCCTTGACGTTTTCCTAGATATTGATCTAATTGTTGCCCTAGCCAGAAGATATGACCCTATTTCAAGGACAATTAGAAAAGAAGACCAATCACCCTTAGTTACTCTTGATAGGGGATCTTTTATGAAAGCTTTTGGTCTATACACGTCCTTTTCCACGAAGATTGATTTAAACAAAGAAAAGGCAAGATACAGAAGCAATGTAGGGTCAGTAAAAGACCAGTTGGTTAAGCATATGCCAAAATAGGACAAATACATAGCCCCCCTTCCTGCTAACATGAATGCCCCATACCAGTTCAAATCCCTCCATCATTATATGAGATATACTTGCTATGCATTATGTAGAGTTTTGGGAATGGATGGGAATGCAGAATTTTTACCAGCTGACTTGCTGATGATCATCCTGGATATTCAAAACCCATTGGTAAACACTGACTATGATTACATTCAGTATGTGATCGATAGGATGTATCAGGGGCTGATGTCTTTCAAAGAAAGTAAAAGTCCTATTGAGTTCATGCATTATTCTCTATTAATGCATTTGATTCTATTTTTCAACATCAACAATTTTGATGCAAACATGTTAAAACCAAGGTTCACTTTCAAGGATCAGCACAACCCAGTGCAGTTGTGGGTGAGGATATGGAATTCTACCTCTAATGAAGCAGATTTTTGTATTTTTCAGAATTTTATTGTTTATCCAATTATCAGGATGCTAGGCATAAATGTCACCAGGCTATCTCCTAGAGTCCTCAGGCTTTTAAGACCACTGTAGTATGTGGATAAGTGGGATGGAAATCATAATTGGGGTGATTTCTACTTAGGAGATAATTTCACAATTATCAGAGTTTATGGTTGTCCCCAACACCCACATTTATTACCAAAGTATGTGCCTCCAAGATTGGCTTGTTTGGAATTTGTTTGGCAACTAATGTGTATAGATAAAGAGCTTCTGGCCCCTCACAGAAAGGGTACATTCACACCCAGGCAATTCAGGGTAGGTGACTTCCTGATAGGAAAGAGGGCTTTTCCTCAAATCAGTGCATGGTTACAACAATTCAAAATGGTTACTGGTGCTTGTAGGCACATAGATCCTGAGGACTTCATCAAGATTGCCAGGATGACTTACATCCCAAACATTGGTGTGATCAAGGAGCATGAAGGTTTGGATGAAGAAGATGTGATTAGAAACATCTTAGATGAAGATGAGGTTAAGAGGAGATGGTACAGATTGTTTGATTTAGTGGATTTGTCCAACCAATTGAAAGCATCTCAGATTCCTTTTGAGGGTTTTTTCCCTGATCTTCCTTATCTGAAGAAGATTGATGGGATGATTGAGAAATATGATACCTTGGCAAATCAATTGGAAGGCTTGATTAATCAGAATGAGCCAGAGAAGAAGAAAAAGAAAGATTATTCATCTTCTGATGAGGAAGAATTCACTGATGAGTCACAAGAAGAAGATATTCCTCCACAGGTTGAGAGACCACCAGTTGTTGATCTTACTCAAGATCAACCAGAAATAAGGGATATCTCAGAGCCACCATTGAAGAGACAGAGGCTTGAGGAAGGTGAACCTTCAAGGCATGTGAGACAAAGAAGGGAAATTGACAGAGCGTCTGCTCTTGTACCAGGTGATAGGCTATATCATCATCAATTGAGGAAATCAATAAGAGCAGGCAAGAAGATAGCCATTGAGCAAGAAGGCAGAGAAGAGTCCTTATGGTTAGAGAAGGATATCAGAGAGGTTTATCAAGAGGAATTCTTGAGTGATGATCAGTTCATCAAGACTGATGAGTTCAAGAGTTTTCTCATTTGGAACAAGTAGCAAGAAGTAAAGAAAGCTCTGCCTGAAGGTATGGAGCCAAGTGAAGAAACTCTGAGAGCTCTTGCTTCATATGATCCTAGCCTTGATCCTATAACAGTGGACGAAGCTAGAGATTTGGTTAAATCAACTGGAATGTTGTTAACCCCAGGATGGGATCTGACTTCTGCATTCCTCATTGATCAATTGAGAAAGCAACCAAAGGGTAGCCTATCATATGAAGTTCACATTGGTGACATGATAAGAGGAAGTGGCTATGACCCTAAGTCCCAAGCTGTTGCAATGTGGTCCATGGCTCCCAAAACTCAAAAGCCATCTTTATTGAGTATAGAGGATAAGATGGAGGGGAATAAGATTATATGGACTGTACAAAATACAACAGACCTTGAGGTCTCCAAGGCAGTAACTCATTGGGCTAATCTGAATGAAGCCAAGACAGCTCAGCTGTCAGAAAGATATGCCAAATTGTTTGAAAGTTCAAGCATGGTAGCCAAGGACAGAGATTTGAAAATGATGAAGATCAAACAGTTGGAAGATGAGCTGGCAGAAATAAAGGTCAAACTTGAGGAAGCCTCAAAAATAATTCCTCCTCCCCCTTTGCAAGTCGAGGTACCTGTTCAGATAAACTTGGAAGCACCTGAGGGACTTGTTGAAGACTTGGAAAAGGTGAAACTGGATGCATCCCTGGACACTATAGCCAAAATAGTGCAGTACAGGTAGGACAAAATAAACGACAGGATGGATGCAGTTCATAAATCAGTCAGCCTATTACATCAGACCAATCAAAAGGTGAATGACTATTTAGCCACCTTGGAGCCACTATATAGCATTTGGTCTGGGAGGAATTTATTGTTTGATAAGCTTGACAGTTTACAAGAACACAGGCCTGATATCCCAAAAGTAGTAACTGATGTATTTGAAAGGATTGGCCTAATAAGTGCAGTGTCAAAGTTTTTCAAAGGAAAGTCAAACCAAATAAAGGCTAAGTTAGCCATGTTTGATAAAGATTACAACAAGTATTTGCCCCCGGTATATGATGACAATGGAAATGTGGTTAAGCTGGAAGATTGGAAGTTGTCAATGGGTCAGTTGGTCCTCAATCAAGATGCCTTCCTAAAAGATAATAAGGCTTTGGACGTGGAAGGAACTAACAATATAATTGATAGTTTATTCAAAGTTGAAAGTGACTGTATCAAGTTTATATCAGAAGTTAAAAATGTGACTGATTCTACATGGGAATGGAAAGTCAACTTGTTACAGGAGCTGCAGAGTTACGACTGGCCATCTGATGATGATGTGGCAGCTTGGGAAAAGCTAATCACAAAGAAGAAGAAGAAACCCGTTATCCAGCTGACAGAGGAGGAAGAAGAATAGATCGCACTTGGCACCTGATCCAGAATTTGAGGGAGAGCGTGTTCAAACAGAGAATGATGTAAATTATCTTGTAATGGCGGTCATCATTCATATGACAAACTTGGTAACTGCTCTGAAAATATCTACAAACAAAGGTGCCAGCTGCGGAAGCTGTTCAGAATTGAAAATACACCTTGCTGTCTTTATTAATATCTTTCTGTTTGTATTTTCTTTTGTTTTCTAGCGCAATTTTCTATCAGCCATCCAAAGCTTGTTGCATCCTTTCGAGGATTCCAGGATGGTTGATTAGTATAAATAGTCAGTTCCTATTGATGATCGTGGTTGGAAATATTTTGTAAAGGAGAGGTCTGAAATATAAAACCTGATTTTCTGTGAAATCAAGGAAGATTGTACGAATGCATTTTATCAATTAATACAAATACATTAGAGTTCTGTTACTATCATTTGATTGTCTTTACATGTGGAGTGTTTTAGTTTCTTTATGCATTTAAATTGTAAGACAGTTTAAATACATCTTTCACAAGGTGAATGTAGGGGTTGAGCTTAAGTATCTTTCAAGGAAAGAGTAAAATCTTACGGGAGGTCTCTGGGAATTGAATATCTATATGTGGATTTGATGACAGGTGTAGGAATGGAAACAATGATATGTTAGGCATGTTATTTGAGTTTCATTGTATTCACTTTAATAGATATATGTGTAGGTAGAGTTCGACTCTGATGCCCAGCGGATAAGGGACTGGTTTTAGATCCACTTACATTGGTTTACCATCCAATATATAATTGATTGAAATTTTACTTTATATGCATAATTTCCAGACTTGAGTCATATTATGACAAGTTCATAAATATGTATTTCAGCGCTTTGAAGAAGCAATAAACGAGGTTAACCCTTCCCTGAGTTTAACTCTAAAAGGAAGAAGGATGAATGTCCTTAAGCCATTGTATCGTGTTGCTATGTTTATAGTCTATATCATGATGTTGTGTATCAGGATGATTTGGGTTATACTCAGAGTTTTAGCAACTTATTGAGTTGGATTTTGAAGACAGTAACAAAGCAGTGAAGGAGCAAGTTCTCAATTCAGAGCTCATCTGAACGTTGAATTGACAGAGGTACACCTGCCTGAGTATATATTACTCAAAGTGAAGAAGGTTTTAACCTTAATACCTTAGTAGTTTGTAACTTGCTAGGTTACAGCCATTGGGATTATTTGAGTAATTGATTAATCTGTAGGTTCAAACACTAACAAAATTGGCGACTCTACTGGGGATTTATTTTGATAGCCTGCAATAGGTTAGTGAAAATCTTATCTATTGTATGTTTGTAGACCAGTAAAAATAATTTTTCATTCCCGCTTGAGTAGTGGGTGGCGACTCTAAAGAAATCTGTGTTACCAGTTGCTATTTTTTGCAAAATCTTATAAAAATTATTGTCATTTACAATGAGTCGACCAAGGAACACTAGGTCTTATTATAGGGATCATCCAGAAGATAATATAGCGGATGAACTCCACACACCAAGCAGAAAGCAATGGTCTAGGAGAGGCCAAAATAATACTAGTTCCCAGGCTCATTCTCAAGAAAGATTTTGTGTTCCACTTCCTCATGAAACTTCTTCATCTTCTAGCGATCCTGAGTATGTCAAAAGGGTCGCACCAGAGGTCTATATGCAGAAAGAAGTAGTCACAGAAGTAGGTTTTTTCCCTGCTAGAGAAACCCTTGAACAACCTGATGAAACCTCTACTGCTGAAATAGCTTCATATGATTCTGAGAAGTTAAGAGAGGAAGTGATTGCCTTGAGAGAAAAGGAACGTGAACAATTAGTAGAAATTGCTAATAGAATGAAGATAAGGGAACAGCAGCTTCATGAATTGCTTCTGGAAAGGGAAGAACTCCTCAAGAGAACCAGGAGAAATGAGACCCATGTTAGTGATCTAAACCAGGATGTACAAGGTTTGGATAAAGACTTGTTTGGTGATATGCAAGCTTTGAGAAAGCAAGCTCAGGAAACCAGGCCCAAACAAAGTGAATTTGAGGGAACAGGCCATGTTTTAAGACAACTGAATCCCTCTGAAATCAAAATAAACAAGGAGGTTAAAATTGCCCCCAGGGAAATCCCTGATAAGGGAAAACAAAAAGTGGTGGGTGTTGCTATAAATGAACCAAAGAAGGTTGTGCCCATTCCTGATGTCCCTACTCAAGCTAGTACAGATTTGGACAGAGCTAGGAAGGCAAAGGAGGATTTGGCTATGCAACTTGAGAAACTTGAGTTAGAGGCTGCTGCAGATGAAATGAAGAGGAAGATTGCCTTCCTACATGCTAACATGAATACATCTGCTAGTAGTTCTGTCCCTATTACCATAGGAACAACTTCATCTAGTCAGCCTAACATTTCAATTCCAAATACTCAAGCCTTTCACTCTGGACAATATCCATCTGGACAATTTCCTAGTCAAGTTCCCTTGGTTTCTCAGGGTACAGTGGGAACTATACCTTGTCAAAATGTTGCAATTACCCCTCTGAATCAGCCAACTATCCAAAGACGACCAGTTCATTTGGATAGATATAGGCCCTTGTTTTTTGATGGTATTCCTGGCCAACCTAATGCCATTCCTAATGAAATCAGGAAGAAGATCCCATTATTTACTGGGAATAATGTTATTACTTGTGAAGAGCATTTGAAGTTTTTCACAGATAAAGTTAATGACTATGAGATTGAGCATGAAGATGTCATTATGAAACTTTTTGTTCAATCATTGATTGAAGATGCTAGGGATTGGTACAGAGGGTTACCTGAGAATAGTATTGCTTCATGGGATGAATTTGTCAGGAGTTTTAAGGAGCAGTATGCTGAACATGTGAATTCTAGTTACATGCTCAATGAATTCAATAATATCAAGAAAAATTATAATGAGAGCATGTCAGAGTTCAATAGCCGGTTTCAAAAGGCTATGTACAAATTGTTTCAGGTATTGAGGTTGGATGATGTAGTTTGCATGACCACTTATTTCAATTCCATGGATGGTAAAATGTCTTATCTCCTAAGAGATAAAAATCCCCGCACCCTTAGGGATGCATTTAAATTGGCCATAAATATTGAGAGTAACCGAAAGGCATCTGGCCAAATGTACAAGAGGGATGAGGGTAAATTGTGGAAAGAGACCAGACCACAACATGCAAGACCTTTTAAAGAGGAGGATAAAGGACTGGGTGCTAACAAGGAGTTCCCAACAAGATTTGATAAAGGTGGTAGAAACTTTCAAGATGCAAGACCCCCTTATCAAAGGCAGGACAAGGCCCCCAATTTGAGAGATATGCCTTACAAAACTAATTGGAAGGATGGGAGACCTGTTCTTGACAGTAATGAGGTACAAAAAGGGAGAGATACCCCAGATCCCTTAAAGAAAAATACTACACACAATGTAGAAAACACTCCTTGGTGTGTAGCTTGTAATATGCCTCATTCACCCTTCCAGTGTGCTGTGGCCCAAGCCTTAGGAGAAGAGGCTGATAACTCATGTGCAGGAGATTATGAAGAATCTGAAAAGCCTGCCATTAACATGTTTACTACAGATCCAATAGAGGATTTTGTGTCCTCAGATGATGAAGCAAGCTGTCCAGATGTTGATCATAAGAGAAAGATTTTCTCTGATTATGAGCAACAAATATTTACTCAATTTGATCCTGAAGAATTTGATAATAATGATTATAAAACTCATATGGTGGGATCTAGATCAGATGAGAAGCAATGGAGGAAGCCCAGTGAAGAGGAAATCAAAAACTTAACTGTGGCTGCCATAACACAAGCAAGATCCTCATACAATATGAGGAACAGAAAGGTGGATAATGAACAGGGAATTCCTAGATCAGTATTCATCAAAGGTAGTCCTCAGGACAAGGGTTTCCCAAAGCCCAATGTTATAGATGGCAAGGATCAAGAACTTGTGGGTGAAAATAAGAAAACTGGTAGGACAAAGGATCAATCTGATTCTCCTGCTGATTCCCCTGCATTTGATATGAGACATGCGTTGTCTCAGATGAAAGTGTCCATCCCTTTGCTTGAAATGTTGAAAATAGAAGAGCACAAGACAGCAGCCTTGGCTCTTATAAATGAGCAGAGATTTGCTCCTACCAAACAAGAGGAAGGGAGTTCTATAAAAAGGCCTATTCCCATCTCAGATGTATGTGTTGGGACAATTGTAACACAAGAACCTTCTTCCATCAATCCATTTTATGTCACTTTAATTGTGAATGATTTATTGTTAAAAAATTGTATGATAGACTCTGGTGCTGCCACAACTGTGATGCCATATCATGTAATGAAAGAATTAGGATTGCAAGTTGACACTTCTAATGGCAGGTGTTATGCAATGGATAATAGGGCAGTGCCTGTTGTGGGGACTTTGATTGGAATTGAGGTAAAAATTGCTGCATTCCCAGAAGCTACATACAAAATGGATGTAGTTGTTGTGGATACAGAGCCTCACTATGACATGTTATTGTCAAGACAATGGGCTACAATAGTGGGTGGAAAGCTGGAACTAGATTTATCTTATGCCACTATTCCAGTGAATGGGACTGAAGTAAAGTTGTACAAGGAGCCCCGTTCCTCAGTTATGGTGGAAATGGTTGCTCCGGAAGCCCTTAATTGTTTTGTAGATATTGACATGAACAATTTTGTAATTGAAGAAGTGTTACCTCAATTGAAGAACACAGACCCGATTGTGGAAGAATTGATGATGCAACAAGATAGCTTGTGGCAAATGTTTTTTGATGGTGGATGCTCCAAAGAAGGATCAGGAGCTGGTGTTGTTTTCATTTCCCCATCAGGTAATACTTTCAAGTATTCCTTCTTGTTGACTTTCAGTTGTACAAATAATACTGCTGAATATGAGGCCCTGATCTTGGGATTAGATGTAGCCATAAAGCATGGTATTAAATGTTTAAAAGTTCATGGTGACTCCCAATTGATTGTAGCCCAAGTAAGATCCCAATATGCCTCCAAGGATGAAAAACTCAAGTTGTATAAGCATGCTGTCTGGGATAGATTAGAATTTTTTGAAGCTTTTAATCTGCTCTGGGTAGAGAGGTCAAATAACATCATGGCAGACTTTCTTGCTAATGTTGCTTTGAAAAACAATGATATCACCCTCTCTGGTGTTTCCATGTTGGGAACTAAAACTAGGCCTGCAGTTCTTGACAATGTGTACAATTGGCAAGTTTTTGAGGATGATCTTGATATCTTTAGATTCCTTCAAGGCCTGGATCAATATGATGGTCAACAAATAGATTTCAATGAGGTATAGGAATGTATTGAAGGAAAAGAATGCATCATGGGAAATGAAATAGTTCAATTGCCTTCTAATCATATACCCAAAGGATTGGTAGAACTGGAGGGAATGTTTAAAATAAATGATGGTTGTCTGTCCCAAAAGTCTAATACGAAATTGGAAGACTTAGAGGAGATAAACCTAGGATCAGAAAATTCCCCACAAATGGTATACATTGGAAAGAAACTGAGTAGGGAGATCCGAGGCAACTTGATCAGACTTTTGAAAAAGTACAAACATGTGTTTGCCTGGTCATATGATGACCTCAAAGCTTATAGGGCTGATTTATTCCAGCATGAAGTTCCTCTAAAGGAGGAAACCACACCCTTTAGACAAAAGCAGAGACCCATTAATCCTTTACTGGCCACCAAAATGCAAGTTGAGTTGACAAAACTGAGAGATGCTGGTATTATTGAACCAATTAGGCACTCAACTTGGGTTTCAAACCTTGTACCAGTGAGGAAGAAGAATGGTGACATCCGGCTTTGTGTTGATTTTAGGAACCTAAATGTGGCATCACTCAAGGATAATTATGGATTGCCTAATATGGAGGCCATGCTGCATAGGGTGACTGGATATGAACTCCTATCAATGATGGATGGTTTCTCAGGGTATAACCAAGTGCTAGTCAAAGAATCAGAGCAATTCAAGACAGCCTTTACAACTCCTTGGGGAACTTATGTATATGTTCGCATGCCTTTTGGTCTAAAAAATGCTGGGGCAACTTTTCAGAGAGCCATGGATGTTGCTTTCAAAGAAATGATCAATGTCTTAATGGTAGTGTATCAAGATGATCTCACTGCTTTTTCCAAAAGGGCTGATGATCATTGTTCTCATTTAGAGAGGATTTTTCTCAAGGCCTTAGAGTTTGGTGTGTCCTTGAATCCCAGGAAATGTCAATTTGCAGTGACAGAAGGAAAGCTACTGGGACACATAGTATCAAAAGAAGGAGTCAGGATTGATCCTGAAAGAGTGGAAGCCATCAAAAGGGTCCCTCCACCAAAGAATATAAAGGGTGTGCAATCATTTTTGGGGCAAATAAATTTTGTGAGAAGATTCATTGCCAACTTTGCTGAGTTGGTCAAGCCAATAGTTAAGTTCCTTAAAAAGGGAATGAAATTTGAATGGAACCTGGAAGCTCAGCAAGCTTTTGAAAAAATTAAACAAACAATTCAAGAAGCTCCTGTTTTGGTATCACCTGACTATTTGAAACCTTTTTCCCTATTTTCTTTTGCATCTTTTCATACTATTGCAGCTGTCCTTCTGCAGAAAGATCAAGAAGGATATGAACATCCTATAGCTTTTTTCAGCAAGTCTTTGCAATCTGCTGAATTAAATTATGAAATAATGGAAAAGCAAGCTTATGCACTTGTGAAAGCAGTCAAGGCTTTTAGACCGTATTTGGTTTGTGCAAAGGTTAATGCTTATGTACCCCATGCTGCAGTAAAGGATATCTTGACACAGAGTGAAGTCACAGGGAAGAGATGTAAATGGATAAAATGGATTCAAGAGTTTGACATTGAGATTCATATTACCAAATTGGTAAGAGGATTGGGACTTGCCAAATTAATGACTGAGGAAAACATGGACCTTGTCCAGATAAATAATGTTGCTGCTAATGTTGATACAGTTACTAGTATTGAGATGCAACCCTGGTACAAGGATCTTGTTTATTTTATTAAAAATGCTAAGTGTCCACTTGAATTGAATGATAATCAGAGAAGAAGCTTGAGATTACAGGCTCAAAGATATGTCCTCATTCAAGGTGATTTGTACTGGAAAGACAATGATGGCATTTTACTCTTTTGTTTGGATGAACATCAATCAGAGAAGGTGCTAAAAGAAATGCATTCTGGAATGTGTGGAGGGCATTATTCTGCTCGGTCAACAGCTCATAAAATTTTGAGGGTAGGATATTATTGGCCTGTATTGTTTAAAGACACCCACTCTTATGTTAGAAAGTGTGAACCTTGTCAAAGGTTCTCAAAGAAACTAAAATTTTCAGGTGCATTGTTATTAAATCCAGTTGTTGCAGAAGCCCCTTTTGCAATGTGGGGTATGGATTTTATTGGAGAGTTCTCTGAAAAGTCTAGTGGAAGACATAGTCACATTTTGGTGGCTACTGATTACTTCACCAAGTGGATAGAAGCTATTCCCACTAGAGGAGCAACAAGTGCTGTGGTGATTGATTTCCTGATGAACAACATAATCACAAGATTTGGTGTCCCAATCAAATTGGTTGTAGACAATGCAATGAGTTTTAGGTCTCAGGAAATTACTAATTTTTGTGATGAAATGGGAGTTATCTTGTCTTATTCAAGCCCATATCACCCACAGGCCAATGGACAAGCTGAGTCTAGCAATAAGAGCATTTTGCAAATTTTGAAGAAGACCTTGGAAAAGAACAAAAGAGGTTGGCATGAGAAGTTAAAGTTAGCACTATGGGCTGATAGAATTTTTGAGAAAAAGGCCATAGGGAAATCCCCCTTTGAAATGGTATATGGTGCAAAGACAAGATTGCCAATTAATAATTTCCTTCCCATCTACAAGTTTATGCAAGAGGAAGATATTGAAATCAGTAACCCACTGCAAGATAGGATGGTTCAGCTGGTTGAGTTGGATGAGATAAGAAGGGAAGGGCAGAAAAATAACATCAAACTGCAGCAAAAAATGAAATATCTTTTCGATAAAAGGGCTACTGTGAGAAAATTTCAGCCTGGTGACATGGTTCTTCAATGGAATGCTAGATTTGAAGACAAAGGGAAGCATAAAAAATTTGAGTCCTTATGGATGGGTCCCTTCATTATTTGTCAAATTCATGGAAAAGATTCCTATTTTTTGCAAGGTATGGATGGTGAAGAGCAAGAATTGCCAGTGCATGGACAATTCTTGAAATTTTTCTTCAGTTGAAAGTTCTTTTTCCATGCACACTAGGCTTGTATTATATGTATAGGTGTGTTTGCTTCTTGTTTTAGGTTCAGGTTTTGTGGTTTGCCTCCCAGAGATTCATGGTTTCTTGCCTTGATCTTACAATCAAGCATCCTCAGATGGAGCCACTGTTGGGTATCCTAAAATTTTTTGAGGTTTGAAGTCCAATTCTTGGTTTAAGTCTCCATGCGAGTGTTTTTCCTGAACTAGGGTTTGTAAAGTGTCGTGAAAATGGTCTTGACGTGTTCAGGAAAACCCTTACCCTAGGTCTTGTCTTCCAAAATATTTCTAATTCATTTCCAAACTTCATGTGGCCTTCTTGTTTCTTTTTCTTGGTTACCTTTTAATCACTTAAGTCACTATTTGTGCACATGCGTATTTTCCCCTAGTGTTCGCTGAATCGGGAAATGTATTATCAAAGGTCAAAATAATCTGGCAATTCAGTGAATGAGTCATGTTCATGTTCACTATTAATATCAGTCGCCAGTTCTCTAGATCCTCCAGCGGTTATCTCAAATATCCAGCGAATTGGCAAATGCATTAAAGCCAAGCTTTTTAACCCTTTGTTTGCTAAGTCTCCAAGTGTTTCGGCGGTTTCATGTTCCTTTCCGAGAACTAGCAAATGGCGGTTATCTCCAGTTCTCACAATATTTGGCGGTCTTTTGAAACAATCTGGCGATTCAGCGAATGCTCTGTGTTCGCTTGTTCTCAGAATCTGGCGGTCAAGGGTCGTTTCAACTAGAGAATTAGCGAATACCATGGATTGCTTTCAAGATCAACGGCCCTGTTTTAATCTCAAAATATCTATGGGTCCTGCATATTTGATCTGGCGAATGAGCGACTAAATGAAAATAATGCTATCCTCTAAATTTGGCGGTTCTGATGGTTTGCCCAAAAAGATTTCAGCGGAGATAAGTTTTCTCACATTCGCTTATTCTCAGAATAAGTTGGTGACATGCTAAACCATTTAGCAATTCAACGAAGCCTTTGGTCGCCAGTTCTCTTAATAAAAAGGTAAAGGTTAAAACAATCTGGCGAATAAGCGAATCAATGGATGATAAGTTTTAAGGTCTCAGTCGCTTATTCTCGAAATGAAATTTTCAATGATATCAAGGATTTAGAGAACTAGCGAATGCTCTTTGTTCGCTGATTCTCGGAATTAAATGGTTAAGGGTTTTGATATTCAGAGAACTAGCGATAGCCATCGATTGATGAAGATCAACGGTCAATATGGAATCCTGGTATAAAGTGATGGTTAAGGAAAGATTCAGCGAATTAGAGATTAAAGGAGTTCGCCAGTTCTCCAGATAGTCAAGCGGTTAAGTATATCTTTAAGCGAATGCGCGAACCCTTTGTTCGCTAGATCTCCAGGAAAATTGACCGTCAATCATAACATTAAGAGAATGGGAGGTGGCTTTGTTCGCTGGTTCGCCAAATGGTAATTGCAGGTTAACTATGTAAGTGGGAGCCCTTTGTTCGCTGATTTGCAAAATGCATAAATGGTTAAGGATAGGATTCCGAGAACCCGCGAAGCTAATAGTCGCTAGTTCTCCAGATTTGAACCCGGGTCAAACAAGGATTCAGAGAACTAGCGAAGCCAGTGGTCGCCAAGTCTCCAGTTGCTAGCTAGGGTTAGCATTTTATTCAGCGATTAAGAGAAGCCATTAGTCGCTGGTTCGCTAAATGGGCTCAGATGGAAAAGGTCATAAAGGGAAAAGAAAAAGGACCATTGCCACATAGATAAAGTACTTTATCGATATGGACATAAAACCAGTAAGCCATCAAATCAGCTTCAAGAAGAAAGATTGCATGACGCAAATAGTTTTCAAGTACAGAATCATGATCATTCCCTCTTCACCTTGTTTTCAAGTAGTTTAATCTATCTGTCAACATCCGGACATGGCGAGCTCGAAATTTGAAATCTGAGGGTACATGAAATTGAATATGGGATCCATTAAGGAGATTTGCATTAACTCTGCTGGTTGCACACATTGGATTCATATCGATAAATAAGTTTAAGCTCATTGTTTATTTGTTCAAGTTTCAGTTGTTAAGAGTTTCTGTCTGTCCAGAGCATTTTCGAGCATAAAGCATTTGAGATACAGAGAATTCAAGGTGTTTCTGTAGCAAGGATGAGTCTACCTGAGAAGAGTGCAGCATCTTCCAGTAGTGAGGCCAAGTCCAAAACTGGTGAGGACAAGAATAAGCCTAATTTTTCAGATGAATTCCTGAAACTGTTGCCGGGCTCCAGTCAGAACAAGAGGGCTGCTGATGATGTGTTTGAAGATCTTTTGGAATGGTGTAGAGACCCAATCACTCCAGAATTCATAGGTTACACCATTTTCAACTTCTTTTACAGCAATTGAAATAAGCATGTTCCTGTCTGTAATGGTTGGGTGTTAGGATTAGGAAAAATTGTTGTCCCTGACGTTTTCCTAGATATTGATTTAATTTTTGCCCTAGCCAGAAGATATGACCCTATTTCAAGGACAATTAGAAAAGAAGACCAATCACCCTTAGTTACTCTTGATAGGGGATCTTTTATGAAAGCTTTTGGTCTATACACGTCCTTTTCCACGGAGATTGATTTAAACAAAGAAAAGGAAAGATACAGAAGCAATGTAGGGTCAGTAAAAGACCAGTTGGTTAAGCATATGCCAAAATAGGACAAATACATAGCCCCCCTTCCTGCTAACATGAATGCCCCATACCAGTTCAAATCCCTCCATCATTATATGAGATATACTTGCTATGCATTATGTAGAGTTTTGGGAATGGATGGGAATGCAGAATTTTTACGAGCTGACTTGCTGATGATCATCCTGGATATTCAAAACCCCTTGGTAAACACTGACTATGATTACATTCAGTATGTGATTGATAGGATGCATCAGGGGCTGATGTCTGTCAAAGAAAGTAAAAGTCCTATTGAGTTCATGCATTATTCTCTATTAATGCATTTGATTCTATTTTTCAACATCAACAGTTTTTATGCAAACATGTTAAAACCAAGGTTCACTTTCAAGGATCAGCACAACCCAGTGCAGTTGTGGGTGAGGATATGGAATTCTACCTCTAATGAAGCAGATTTTTGTATTTTTCAGAATTTCATTGTTTATCCAATTATCAGGATGCTAGGCATAAATGTCACCAGGCTATCTCCTAGAGTCCTCAGGTTTTTAAGACCACTGCAGTATGTGGATAAGTGGGATGGAAATCATAATTGGGGTGATTTCTACTTAGGAGATAATTCCACAATTATCAGAGTTTATGGTTGTCCCAAACCCCCACATTTATTACCAAAGTATGTGCCTCCGAGATTGGCTTGTTTGGAATTTGTTTGGCAACTAATGTGTACAGATAAAGAGCTTCTGGCCCCTCACAGAAAGGGTACATTCACACCCAGGCAATTCAGGGTAGGTGACTTCCTGATAGGAAAGAGGGCTTTTCCTCAAATCAGTGCATGGTTACAACAATTCAAAATGGTTACTGGTGCTTGTAGGCACATAGATCCTGAGGACTTCATCAAGATTGCCAGGATGACTTACATCCCAAACATTGGTGTGATCAAGGAGCATGAAGGTTTGGATGAAGAAGATGTGATTAGAAACATCTTAGATGAAGATGAGGTTAAGAGGAGATGGTACAGATTGTTTGATTTAGTGGATTTGTCCAACCAATTGAAAGCATCTCAGATTCCTTTTGAGGGTTTTTTCCCTGATCTTCCTTATCTGAAGAAGATTGATGGGATGATTGAGAAATATGATACCTTGGCAAATCAATTGGAAGGCTTGATTGATCAGAATGAGCCAGAGAAGAAGAAAAAGAAAGATTATTCATCTTCTGATGAGGAAGAATTCACTGATGAGTCACAAGAAGAAGATAGTCCTCCACAGGTTGAGAGACCACCAGTTGTTGATCTTACTCAAGATCAACCAGAAATAAGGGATATCTCAGAGCCACCATTGAAGAGACAGAGGCTTGAGGAAGGTGAACCTTCAAGGCATGTGAGACAAAGAAGGGAAATTGACAGAGTGTCTGCTCTTGTACCAGGTGATAGGCCATATCATCATCAATTGAGGAAAGCAATAAGAGCAGGCAAGAAGATAGCCATTGAGCAAGAAGGCAGAGAAGAGTCCTTATGGTTAGAGAAGGATATCAGAGAGGTTTATCAAGAGGAATTCTTGAGTGATGATCAGTTCATCAAGACTGATGAGTTCAAGAGTTTTCTCATTTGGAACAAGCAGCAAGAAGTAAAGAAAGCTCTGCCTGAAGGTATGGAGCCAAGTGAAGAAACTCTGAGAGCTCTTGCTTCATATGATCCTAGCCTTGATCCTATAACAGTGGACGAAGCCAGAGATTTGGTTAAATCAGTTGGAATGTTGTTAACCCCAGGATGGGATCTGACTTCTGCATTCCTCATTGATCAATTGAGAAAGCAACCAGAGGGTAGCCTATCATATGAAGTTCACATTGGTGACATGATAAGAGGAAGTGGCTATGACCCTAAGTCCCAAGCTGTTGCAATGTGGTCCATGGCTCCCAAAACTCAAAAGCCATCTCTATTGAGTATAGAGGATAAGATGGAGGGGAATAAGATTATATGGACTGTACAAAATACAACAGACCTTGAGGTCTCCAAGGCAGTAACTCATTGGGCTAATCTGAATGAAGCCAAGACAGCTCAGCTGTCAGAAAGATATGCCAAATTGTTTGAAAGTTCAAGCATGGTAGCCAAGGACAGAGATTTGAAAATGATGAAGATCAAACAGTTGGAAGATGAGCTAGCAGAAATAAAGGTCAAACTTGAGGAAGCCTCAAAAATAATTCCTCCTCCTCCTTTGCAAGTCGAGGTACCTGTTTAGATAAACTTGGAAGCACCTGAGGGACCTGTTGAAGACTTGGAAAAGGTGAAACCGGATGCATCCCTGGACACTATAGCCAAAATAGTGCAGTACAGGCAGGACAAAATAAACGACAGGATGGATGTAGTTCATAAATCAGTCAGCCTATTACATCAGACCAATCAAAAGGTGAATGACTATTTAGCCACCTTGGAGCCACTATATAGCATTTGGTCTGGGAGGAATTTATTGTTTGATAAGCTTGACAGTTTACAAGAACACAGGCCTGATATCCCAAAAGTAGTAACTGATGTATTTGAAAGGATTGGCCTAATAAGTGCAGCGTCAAAGTTTTTCAAAGGAAAGTCAAACCAAATAAAGGCTAAGTTAGCCATGTTTGATAAAGATTACAGCAAGTATTTGCCCCCGGTATATGATGACAATGGAAATGTGGTTAAGCTGGAAGATTGGAAGTTGTCAATGGGTCAGTTGGTCGTCAATCAAGATGCCTTCCTAAAAGATAATAAGGCTTTGGACATGGAAGGAACTAACAATATAATTGATAGTTTATTCAAAGTTGAAAGTGACTGTATCAAGTTTATATCAGAAGTTAAAAATGTGACTGATTCTACATGGGAACGGCAAGTCAACTTGTTACAGGAGCTGCAGAGTTACGACTGGCCATCTGATGATGATGTGGCAGCTTGGGAAAAGCTAATCACAAAGAAGAAGAAGAAACCCGTTATCCAGCTGACAGAGGAGGAAGAAGAATAGATCGCACTTGGCACCTGATCCAGAATTTGAGGGAGAGCGTGTTCAAACAGAGAATGATGTAAATTATCTTGTAATGGTGGTCATCATTCATATGACAAACTTGGTAACTACTCTGAAAATATCTACAAACAAAGGTGCCAGCTGTGGAAGATGTTCAGAATTGAAAATACGCCTTGCTGTCTTTATTAATATCTTTCTGTTTGTATTTTCTTTTGTTTTCTAGTGCAATTTTCTATCAGCCATCCAAAGCTTGTTGCATCATTTCGAGGATTCCAGGATGGTTGATTAGTATAAATAGTCAGTTCCTATTGATGATCGTGGTTGGAAAATATTTTGTAAAGGAGAGGTCTGAAATATAGAACCTGATTTTCTGTGAAATCAAGGAAGATTGTACGAATGCATTTTATCAATTAATACAAATACACTGGAGTTCTGTTACTATCATTTGATTGTCTTTACATGTGGAGTGTTTTAGTTTCTTTATGCATTTAAATTGTAAGACAGTTTAAATACATCTTTCACAAGGTGAATGTAGGGGTTGAGCTTAAGTATCTTTCAAGGAAAGAGTAAAATCTTAGGGAGGTCTTTGGGAATTGAATATCTGTATGTGGATTTGATGATAGGTGTAGGAATGGAAACAATGATATGTTAGGCATGTTATTTGAGTTTCATTGTATTCGCTTTAATAGATATATGTGTAGGTAGAGTTCGACTCTGATGCCCAGCGGATAAGGGACTGGTTTTAGATCCACTTACATTGGTTTACCATCCAATATATAATTGATTGAAATTTTACTTTATATGCATAATTTCCAGACTTGAGTCATATTATGACAAGTTCATAAATATGTATTTCAGCGCTTTGAAGAAGCAATAAATGAGGTTAACCCTTCCCTGAGTTTAACTCTAAAAGGAAGAAGGATGAATGTCCTTAAGCCATTGTATCGTGTTGCTGTGTTTATAGTCTATATCATGATGTTGTGTATCAGGATGATTTGGGTTATACTCAGAGTTTTAGCAACTTATTGAGTTGGATTTTGAAGACAGTAACAAAGCAGTGAAGGAGCAAGTTCTCAATTCAGAGCTCATCTGAACGTCGAATTGATAGAGGTACACCCGCCTGAGTATTTTTTACTCAAAGTGAAGAAGGTTTTAACCTTAATACCTTAGTAGTTTGTAACTTGCTAGGTTACAGCCATTGGGATTATTTGAGTAATTGATTAATCTGCAGGTTCAAACACTAACACCTGGCAGTAGACCCACTGGAAAAGAAAGGCTATGTCACAGAAATGAATCAACGATGGGTGTAGCTTTGCATACCTCTGACAAAACCTTTGTGCTTTAGCGACAACTGTTAGATGGAGATGGTGTTAGAGAGGGGACCAGGAAAGTATTAAGCCGAAACATAGGAAAAATTAAATGCTGAGACTTAGGCTTTAAGGAAAATATCAAGCATAGGGGACTATAGGAAAAATATTAAATTCACCGGGGGTAGAAACTTAGGAAAAGTTAACACTGGGGCCGACCAAAATATAAAGCACATGCATTTAAAAGTTTTTAAGTGACCTGAAAAGGTAACACAAAATTAGAAAAGGGCTAGGACTTTTCAAAGGGTTTTTGTATGCAACAACTATATTTTCAAAAATTTGAACCAGGGCTAAAGGTAGAGACCTAAAAATAACTACAGAGCCCAGGGGAAAAGGGCTAGAGCCATGAAATTTTTTTGCATGTGCTAACAACATGTAAACCATTTTCTTCTACTCCATCAAATTTTGCCGCTTAATCATTGTCATAGATTTTGCCTCTTAAACATACCTCGACACTTGTGTTAATAACATGTTTGATTCTCATCCTTTAGATCTTTCCTAAATTTTGTCAGCCGTCGATCTATGTAACAAACTTTATCTGTTACCTCAAATTCATATGCTTGCTAGCTCATCAATCTTATCGACTAAACTAATTGTTTAGTTCATTATGTTCTTCTTGGTTAACAAATAAATGCGTTGGTGAACACAAGCTCGGTTAACACTATGCTCGGTATATACTACACTTCGTCGGTGTATACTGAAATGCTTCATCAAATGACAACACTGCTTTGTGTCTTTCAGCTCTTTTCCTTATCATAGATGAATGAAACATCAAAAATTTACTCAATGTATTCTATATCCTCATCTGTCATATCCATCTTCCTCATGTAGATATTTTTGTTCTTCATCTCTTTCACTCCTTCACTACAGATGTTTCGGTATAGTAACTTACAAGATAAGTACTATCAAACTAGTTGACATCAATGACAATAAAATACTGATTTAATCATATTACATATCTAATCAATCTACTTGATGATCTTAAATCACAATTTTTTCAATCAGGTTCTAAATCAGTTGTAGTTCATCAATCTCTCCCTTTGGCATTGATGGCAACTCAAGAAATATGAAATATACCATACACAAACCAAACATGTATTCTACAACTCTGTGAACAAATGATGTACAAGCTCTCCCTAGCGTAATATGTTTAATCACTATGTTACTCAACAATATTGCAAAATGCAGCTTTTCCAATATGCAAATATGATCTTTTCAGCTCTTGAATTCCTTCTTCTATTCTCAGTAACTGATCTTCAATGCTCTCCCTTTCTTCAATTTGTCTCTCCCTCAGATAGTTCTCATCGGTGCATATTCAGATTATCTCTCCCTTTGTTTCATATTGTTTATCTCTCCCTTTGACAATAATGCCGAAGAAACAAATAAACAAACAACTCTTCAGTAGCCAAGTAACTCTCTGTTGTCAGGTGCATACTTTGTATCTCTGTATACTGATATGCCAATCTGTTCTAGTACCTTTCATAGCTTTAGACATGATCCAATGTGTGAATTGTGCTCCATCAACATGTATGATCTTCTAATAATATTAGGCTGATGCAACATCTGAATCACCTTAGTGACCGGTAGATAGGGGACAAACCCCAAGTCTAGTCCTCAAGTACTCAAATGTGTCCTTCGGTAGAGCTTTTGTAAATATATCTACAAGTTGTTCTTTTGATGTAACAAACTCTAACTTAACTTGCTTCTCTTGTATTTTTTTTAATCTCAAGTAGTGATATTTTATTGATATATGCTTCATCTTAGAATGCATCATTGGATTCTTTAAAATATTAATTGCACTAGTGTTAGCATAGTATATAATCATAGGCTCAGTGATTATCTCATTCATACCTTCCAGAAATTGTTTAATATATGAAATGTTTGAGTAGTTTGTAGCAGTAGAAACATACTCTTCTTCAGCTGTAGACTGAGAAATGCAAGCCTGCTTCTTACTTGTCTAGGTAACAAGTCTTTCACCAAAGAAGAATGCTCCTCTGGTGGTGCTTTTTCTGTCATCCACATTTCCAGCCCAATCAGCATCGGTATAGACTCTAAGTTCAAACTTGCCTTCCTTAGGATACCATAATCCATAGTCTTCTATTTTCTTCAGGTATCTTAAGATTCTTTTAGTAGCAATCATGTGTGATTCTCTAGGATTAGCAGAAAATCTAGCAACTATTCCCACAACATGTGCTATGTTTGGTCTACTGTGAACTATATACATTAGCTTACCAATCATTAATCGGTACAGTGTCTAGTTTACCTTTGTAGTTTCATCTTCCTTAGTCAATTTACATCTAGTAGCCATTGGTGTTCCCACAGGTTTAGCATCTTCCATGCCAAATATTTTCAATACTTCTTTTATGTATTTAGACTGTGTGATGAATATCCCATCACTCTGCTGAATCACTTGTAGTCCAAGAAAGAACTTAATCTCTTTGAACATAGACATTTCAAATTCATTCCTCTTATCATCAGCAAAGGCTTTACATATTTGATCTTGACCTCCAAATATGATATCATCCACAAAAATTTCAGCAATAAGAATTATATCATCAATATCTCCTTTCATATACAGATTGCTATTTTCACTTGTTCTTACAAATCTTATACTTAACAGATAAGTATGCAACCTCTCATACCAAGATCTCGATGCTTTATTCAAACCATATAAAGTTTTATGTAGTATACATACCATATCTTTCTTTTTTGGATCAACAAACCCTTCAAGTTGTTCTATGTAGACTTCTTCTTCAAATATTCCATTCAGAAACACTGACTTGACATCCATTTGATATAATTTGAATTTCTTGTGTGCAACATATGCAAGTAGCATTTTGACTCCTTCCAATCTAGCAATAGCTGCAAAGGTTTCACCATGGTCTATGCCTTCCTCCTGTGCATATCCTTTGCATACCAATCTAGCTTTATTTCTTGTCACTTCTCCATTCTCATTCTGCTTGTTCCTGAATATCCACTTAGTATCGATAACATTCTTATCTTTAGGTCAGGGTACTAAGGTCCAAGTTTTATTCTTTTCTATCTACTCTATTTCTTCTTTCATTGCATTAACCCATTCATCATTCTCTAATGCAACTTTTACATTTTTTGGCTCATAATCACAAACTAGACATGTACCTTGTCTTGCTTTGCTCCTTGTTTGCATGGTAGCTTGCTTGTCTCCAATAATTTGTGATTTAGGATGGTATCTTTTGACAAAAATCACCAGTATCCTATCTCTCCTTTCCTATTCATCCTATGCAGATCCATTTGCTTGCTTGGTAGGGCCATTCTGCTCGTTGGTTTCTCTTTCCTGTTGTTCGGTATTGTTTTCCTGTTGATTGATTATCATAGGTTGAGGCTTCGGTAGATAATCTAGTTGTTCAATGTAAGTGAATCTACCATAGTCTTCTAGTTCCTTTGTACTTTCCTCTATGTTCTTTTCATCAAACTCATCAACACGGACTTTAGTGCTTTCAATCATTTTATTAGTAGTTTTATTTAGACATTTATATGCTTTGCTTTTACTAGAATATCCTAGGAATATCCCTTCATCACCTTTTGAGTCAAATTTTCCATTTCTCTCATCTTTCAGAATAAAACATTTGCTTCCAAAAATTCTGAAATAACTTATAGTAGGTTTGCGTCTAAACCACAACTCATAGGGTGTCTTGTTGGTGTCCTTCAATTGAACTTAGTTAAGCACATAAACTGCTATACTGACAGCTTCCCTCCAGTATGTCTGAGCAACATTATTTTACAACATCAATGTCCTAGCATAGTCAACTATTGACCTGTTCCTTCTTTTAGCAATCCCATTCTGTTGAGGTGTCCTCGGTGTAGAGACCTATCTTTTAATACCATGCTCATTACAGAAGTTAGTAAATTTATCAGAGATAAATTCACCTCCTCTATCAAATCTTAGGCATTTCAATTCCTTTCTAGTCTCTTTTTCTACCTTATCATTATACCACTTAAACATCTTAAATGCTTTAGATTTTTCTTTTAAGAACATAACAGTCATCAATCTAGTATAGTCATCAACAAAAAGAATAAATCATTTATCACCATAGTAACTTTGAGTTCTCATAGGACCACATAGGTCGGTATGAACCAACTCAAGTATCTTCTTTGTTGAGTAATCCTTACTTTTGAAACTATATTTAGTCATCTTACCTTTCTGGCATTCATGACACATAACATGATCTGGTTTTGACAAGTTAGGCAGCGCTCTAACTCTTTTCCTTTTGCTGATCTTAATCATGTTATCAAAGTTCACATGGCATAACCTTTTATGCCAAACCAAGCATCTTCATTTTTCATCATCAAGGAAGAAGACTCATCAGTATCAAGATAAAACATATTACCTCTTGATTGTGCTCCATTTCCAACTAGTCTTCCTCCATCATTGAAGATTTTCACTTTCTTGCTCTCAAAAGCAACTCGATGACCTAAATTATTTAGTTGTGCCACACTTAACAAGTTATAGTTCAATCCATCTACCCAATAAGAATTATCACATTTTATCATATCATTTATCATTAAGGTTCCTTTACCTCTTACCATATAGGGTGTGTCATTACCCATCTTAATTGAACCTCCATTGTATTCTTCAAGTACATCAAACTTCTCTTCATCACTAGTCATGTGATGTGTACAACCACTGTCTATGATCCATGTATTATTTTTGTTAACTTTAGAGATTAGTTCTATTTCTTCATGTTTTTCTTCTTCTTCCTTCAAGTCATCTTTCATAGCAACAAATACAACTTCTACATCATCATCAGAATCAGATTTAGATTCATTATCTTCAGCTATGAAACATACCTTTTTCCCTTTTTCATTGTTGTCTCGATTATCTCTATTGTGTCAGTAGCCTCTGTTGAATCTTCTCCCATAGCTTCCTTCAGATCAGTCTTTGGTTCTATAATCATCTTTCTTATGTGGATATCTAGTAGTGATGTGGCCAACCTCTTTACAATTAAAGCATGCCAAAGGTAGCTTACCTCTATACCTTCCTTTACCTTTGGGTAATCTTCTGGCCATAAGAGCTTCAAGTTCATCAAGCTCATCATTGGTATTATTGTCACTATCATTTTTATTATTCCTATTAGACTTACTAATCTTTAGAGAAGACATGAAAGAGGACTCAACAGATGGTACAACACTATTATCAAAATTATTTAATTCAAAGGTTGTAAGTTTACCAATCAGATTGTCAAGTGTAAGTACATTACCAGATGCAGACCTTGTCTCATGGATAGCAGATACTCTGATTGCGTAAACCAGTAATAAGGTTTTGAGTATTTTGCTAACAACTGTTTCTTCACTAATTTTTCCATCAGATGGTCTAATAGCATGTACTACTTCTTTCAGTCTATTTGTATATTACACAATATTCTCACCTTCTTTCATCTTCATATCATCAAATCCGCCTCTTAGGCTTTCTCCTCTAGCCCTTTTAACATTTGCATCTCCACTGTAAACTTGAGAAAGTTTATCCCACATAGCTTTTGCAGTAGTGCAACTTTTGATATCTTTGAATTCAACATCAGTGCAGGTAGCAACAAGTTCCATCATAGTAACATTGTGTTCATGCCTGTCTTTCAATTGATCAAGTGTCAGGGGACCTGTTGTCGATTCTATATAACCATTCTCCATCAATTCTAGTGCAGCATTCCCAATTCTAGATATGTGCAACTTCATCCAGCTCTGCCATACTGCAAAGTTCTCTTTATTTAGCTTTGGCACTTCCCTCTTATACATTTTGAGATCTTTTTACTAAAGTCCTTAAAACTCTATTCAAAGCAACCAACGCTCTGATACCAATTAGAATAACTAAGAGGAGGGTGAATCAGTTAATCACTATCCCAATACAAAATGTATAATCCAAAAACAAATACTTCAATTTTTGTTGCTCGGTAACTTAAAGTAATTTTGCTATCTGTGCATTTACCGATTATCATTCTAAAACTTATAGCAGTTACCAATCAAATCAAATATGAAACATGTAAATATGACATCAAAACAAACATCACAATCAACACATAACACAAGAGATTTAACGTGGAAACCCTATGAAGGGAAAAACCACCTGGGACTGGCAACCCAAAATATTCACTCTTTTGAAGTGAGGTCGGTGAAGACCCAACCCTGTTAAAGCTTACAAACACACTATTAGGTGTGACCTTGTTATAGGATTTAAGACCAACCGTTATCATCCAACCAGTAGTCACTCTGGGGTTGACAAGATAACAATGCTCATTCTATAAATGATATATAATAAGACTTTCTTAGTCCACTTGATTAAGAGATTTGACTATGTACAATGGTTAAATATGTAACAGTAGGTGATATGACTTAATACAACTTCAATTGTAAATTACAGATCAATGTTTAGCTCATACAAATCTTTCTGGTCAATAAATCAATTCTATTTTTGTATCATCTTAAAATAGAAGCACTTCCATGTTAAGAGAATTTAGCCCTCCAAGTAAGTGGTTTACGGTCATGATTGGCATCTTTGCATTCTCCCTTGTCTTC
This sequence comes from Chamaecyparis obtusa, assembly GCA_027943335.1. Taxonomy (NCBI): domain Eukaryota; kingdom Viridiplantae; phylum Streptophyta; class Pinopsida; order Cupressales; family Cupressaceae; genus Chamaecyparis; species Chamaecyparis obtusa. The sequence goes on from BSBK01001201.1 coordinate 395,392, forward strand.
CACTTCTTCTCTGCACTTGATTTCTACATTCTAGGTGAAATTAGGGTTAAGGTCTTAAGGAATTTCCTAATTTTATCTCTTCCATGGCTCCATTTTCTAGGTAGGATTCATAAATGAGACCTCCTAGTCCTTCATCACATCATTCAGAGGATTTTCTATCTATTCCTGACACTGGGTCCTATCCAGATATCAATTTCTAAGTTTCTAGCCTCTCTGGGATCTCTGTTGCAGAACCTGACAAAGTTAGGGTCTGAGGTCAAAGTCGACCTCAACCCTGACTAGGTCAAGGTTGACCTTGACCTTTGTTAGGAATGAATGCTGAAGCCTTTGGCAGTCATTCTGTAGCAGTGGTTGTTGCATTCATGACTATGATTGTCATTGATGTCAACACAGTGATATTCTAGAATTTAGAAGAGAAGCAAGCACAATTTTGTTTTGCACACATGTTATATTGCAAATTGAGTTATGTGCAGTTGATGGTATTTTATTTTGTGTGTTATTAGCCTATGGTTAAGAGCGCAAAAATAAATTCATTTATTCATGAAAGTTATAAGCATTTTGGTGGAAGCAGTATTCTGGCAGTATTCTTGTGTTGCAGTTTTTGGTAATCGGAGGATATCTCCTAACTAGGATGGAATCTGATTTTGTGCAATTAAAGATAATTTTGAGACTCATTTTTGGTGATTTGGTTCACAACACAAACTTTGAGATCACATGATTGGAAAGTTATTGTATCTGGAAGCTGACAGTTTTATGTAATTTTGATGTAGTGTGCTGAAATTATTATTTTGTATTTGCATGCTGAATCATTTGTAATTATTTGAGTGTGGTATAAAGGAAGGAATGTTTTCTTTGTTATAAGTGTGGAATATAATGGTTGTAATATGAAGTTGTTAAAGTTGTGATGCGAATGTATGCATGAAGTGAAGAAAAGAGCTAATTCAGTGATGAAGGAAGACTTGTGAAGTACAAAGATCTGGATTTGTGATCTTATGTAGTAGAAAGTGTGGTTTTGGAATAGTATGAAGGAGGTAACATATTTCATATTATTCTATTGAATAACCTAAGATCTATTGGATAGTGATTTCAGAGATCTTGCCTTGAAGCTATTTTGGTAGTGGGTCTTTTTATGTTCCATAACTCCTAACAGGGTTAGAATCTTTTAACAGGGATTCAAAATCTCCTAATAGAGATTCATATGTACTGAATGTATTTCATAGGACTCCTAACAGGGTCCATCTTCTAACAAGGAACTTTCATATTAGTGCATCATTTTGTGGGCATCATTCCCACCGGGGTTTACTCTTTGATCAAGAGGTTACCTAGTTAACATATCTTGTGTTATTGTGTCATTGTGCATGGTTATCTTTCTATGGTTGGTTACAACATTAATTATATGGTTTAAAGCTATTGAAGTTGATATTGAAGTTAATGTTGATAAATGGTTTAATTATCAGATAACTGATTCAACCCTGCCCTCTCAGTTATCTTGGTGGTCTTTACTTTCTAACAATTGGTATCAGAGCGGTAGGTCCTTAAAAGATAAGTTTAACAACTTAAGGAGATCTATGACAAATTTCAGGAAAGAAAGCCCTAAGTTTGATGGAGTAAATTTTGACAGCTGGAAAGAAAAGATGAAGACACATCTCTTGTGTTTAGGACCAGGTTATTGGTTGATTACAAAGAATGAAAGGACTATAATTGAAGAAGAAAATCTTGAAACAAGTTCTAAAGATGAGGTAGATCTATTTATGTGTAACATACTTGCAAGAGAAGCACTTTTATTAGCACTTCTGGAGAATGAATATAGTCAGCTATAAGTTTTAACTAAATCTCATGATATTTGGAAAGATTTACATTCTACTTTTGAAGGTGATGAACATGCAAAGAAAGCTAGGTTACATAATTGGATTTGTGCATTTGAAGACATAAGAATGATGGAAGATGAATCTGTTAGAAGCTATATTGGTAGGATGTCAGAAATTATTGCAGGAATAAAGTCTTTTGGAGGTGAAAAGATAGAGAATGAAGTAATATGGAAGATTTTGAGAACATTGACACTAGTATTCAGGCAGACTACACAAATGATTGAACAAGTGATACCTTGTACACCAAACTTTTCAAGAGAGACTCTTCTTGGAAGATTGGAAGCAGCAGAGATGAATATGAGATTATCAGGAGAACTACCTAGAGTGGAGACAATATTTAGTGCTCTTAGCATCGGACCTACTTTGTCTAGAAGTACAAGTGTGAATGGAGATTATGCTAGCAATAGTAGATCCAAATCTAATGAAGATAAGAAGATTGAAGAAGGTATTGCCTTGCTTGTGAAAAGAGAACCAGATGGTAAGAAAATCTTTAAATGTTGGACATGTCAAGAATATGGTCGTTTTGCATCCAAATGTCCTAAGAGAGTTAAGAAGTATAGAAATAATTTTAAGCCTAGAAGATCTAAAGAATGTTATTATGCAAATGATGAAGAAATTGAAGCAGGAATTGAAAGACATTTGAGTGATAGTGATAATGATAACTTTGATGACATAAGATTTGTAGCAATTAAGGAAGAAAATTCTAAATCTGATATTAAAGAAGAGAAAGCCTTAGTTTCCCAAATTGAAAAGAAAGCTGATTAGATTATAGACAGTGGTTGTTCACATCATATGACTGGTGATAAAGGAAAATTCATAAAGTTTAACAATTATGATGGAGGAGTTGTTAGAGTTGGTAACAATGCACCTTGTTTGATTAAAGGTATAGGATCTATTACTCTTGATGGAAAGACTAATACTGATGATGTTTACTTTGTTGATAGATTGAAACATAATATTTTGAGTGTTGGATAGTTAGTGGATAAAGGATATCAAGTTTGGTTTACTGAAAAAACTTGTGTGATTAAGGATAAAGATGGAAATCTAATTGGAATTGGATCTAGAACCAAAGGTAATGTATTTCAGTTGAACCCTACTAAGATGACATGCTTGATGACTAAGATTGATGACAATTGGTTATGGCATAGAAGGTTCTGTCATATAAACTTTGATAATATTGTGAAAGTAAGTTCTACACTTGCAGTAAGAGACTTACCTAAGATTATGAAGCCTACTAACATGATTTGCAAGGAATGTGTGATGGCTAAGCAGAAAAGGAGTTCATTTCCTAGTAAGAAGTTCACATCTACAGAGAAGTTGGAGATTGTTCATACAGACTTGAGCGGTCCTACTAGGACTAGAGGATTCTATGGAGAAAGGTATTTTATGATTCTTGTTGATGATTTTACAAGAATGATGTGGATTGCATTTTTGAAAGAAAAATCTGAAGCATTTGATAACTTTAAGGTCATGAAGAATAAAGTTGAGAATGAATCAGGAATGAGGATTAAATGTTTGAGAGCCAATAGAGGTGGAGAATTTACATCTAAAGAGTTTAACACTTTTTGTGAAGTAAATGGTATTAAGAGATAGTTATCAGCCCCTAGAACACCTGAACAAAATGGTATTACAGAAAGAAGGAATAGATCAGTAAATGAAGTACCTAGAGCTATATTATTTGAAGGTGATTTGGCAAAGACATTTTGGAGAGAAGTAGTGAATACAATAGTATATACAATGAACAGAGTACAAATCAGAGTAGACGTAGACAAGACACCTTATGAATTATGTGTTAGAAATATTCAAGAATTAACCGAGTTACTGAGAGGGGAGGGGTGAATCAGTAACTCCAAATTTTCTTTCAATTACAGATGTATTAACATGTAATTTACTTTAACCTTTGCATACAGAAAGCATGAAACTTAAAAACATTCACAATAATGACACATAGATTTGGTTACCCAGAAACCTTCCAAAAAGAAAGTAAAACTGGGGTGGGGATGAAACCCACAAAGCTTTAATACTACAGAATAAAGTTGGCTAGTTAAGGCTTACAATTTGATCACTTCTAATGATTTTCCCTGTTAGGAGCAATAAGGATTGCTAAATCCACCCTGTTAAAGGATTTACAAAACATACAATGAAGTATGCACTTGGTAAAGAGATTTTACAAAAGACTGTTAAGTCTACCCGGTTAAAGGATTTAGTACTGATTCACCTGTTAGGATGAAATAGTAGATCTCTTGCTTTGCAACTAGATTGCTGATTGAGATTCATTGATGTACTAATCACCTTCTGTGATGAATTTGTCTTTGCTGTTCCTTATACTGCTGAAGCCCTTTGTAATTCGCTTATCTCTGCCTTTCTATCTTTTTCACATATATTCTTCTTACATTACTCTTGACATTTTTTACAACATTGTTTATATACAAGTCTTAAATAATTAATTACAATTAAAATTACAAAGTCGGCTTGACAAATAAACATAAGTGCTACTAAGTCGGCCCAAGTATGGTTACATGGTTCCTGCAAACTAACTCGGTGACTTTCTGATACTCGGCGTCCACTGCATTACTCGGCATCATCATGCACTCGGTAGAAGTGAAGGCACGGTTCATACTGACCACTCGGTAGGTTTTGAACTTGGTAAATACTGGTGACTCGGTAGACATGATGTTACTCGGTTTACACTGTCCTGCTTGGTTTGCACTGTCTGCTCGGTTTGCACTGTCTGCTCGGTTTGCACTGTCTACTCAGTTTGTACTGTCTGCTCAGTTTGCACTGTCTGCTCGGTTTGCACTGTCTGCTCAGTTTGCATTGTCTGTTCAGTTTGCACTATCTACTCGGTTTGCACTGTCTGCTCGGTTTGCACTGTCTGTTCGGTTTGCACTGTCTGCTCGGTTTGCACTGTCTATTCGGTTTGCACCCAGAATGCAAATAAGTGTTGTCACTAGTGGCAATTCTGCTTAATGCCAACAATCTCCCCCTTTGGCATTAGTGACAAAAAAACTTATTGGCCAAAACTTATATACATGAATTATGCTAAGTTTTATTTTGATTTTTCAAAATTTGTCTTTGCTATAGAGCTTTATACATTGTCTCCCCCTTTCAATGTGCTAACTGTTTCTATACAAATCTTCTTCTATACATATATCTCCCTCTATACATATCTCCCCCTTTTTGGCGATAATGCCAAAGGTGCATATACAAGTGATTTACAGAGAGAATCCAAAATTTGATAGAAAATCATAATGTACCTTCATTATTAGTGCCAGAGTTCTGTCCCAACTTTCTTGCAGAATCTTGCATGTTTGGATTGCAATTTGGACTTCTGCAGAGAGTTCAATCAAGTGATCTGCTATAGAGAACTGATTGTCATGAATCAATGTTTTGGAATGTTCAATGTGCTTATACATTGTATTCATGATGGGAAGGATCATGTGTTGGATGTCTAGCAGTGTGGACCGGATCCTTGTGTCTTCTTTTAGTAGATCTGACTGCATATTTGATAGATATGAGATTTTCATGTGATGAGCAGAGCTTGAACTTGGTTCAAGTTGCAGCTTCTGTATGCTAATCTTCATATCCTCATCCATTTTATTCATTTTATCGTTAACATCCTTTGTGAACTCGGCAATATTGCACAATCTGGCCAAAAGAGAGGTAGCATTCGAATAGGTAGATTCAATGTTTGACAAAACTGAAGACAATTCTACTTGGTTAATAGCTATGTGCTGAGCAATGTGCTCAAGCACTTTATTGTTGAATCTCTTCTCGGCTCTTTCAACTAACTTTTCTATCCTAGATGAATCCTCATTGTATTTATTAACTGCTTCTGCTAATTGTAGCAAAACATGTTGGGAGGAGTCTACTTTAATACCTAATGCATCAGACAAAATGTCCTTAGCATCCTTGATGATTTGATATTCCTTGTCTCTCTCCTCTTTAAGCTTCTTTTGTTTTGCTTTCCTTTGGAGGATTTCACCTATATTTTGCATTTGGTCCGCTGATAGATTTGCAAAATCTAATGTTGGAATCTCTATCTCTTCATCTAGGTCTATATCCTCTACTATATTCTTACCCAAAATTTTTATACTCGGTAGAGCCTTAGGATTATCTGTACTTAATGTCTTAGTAGTAGTGACAATAGATATAGTAGGGCTAGCTATAGAGACTGGCACACTGTCTATTGGAGAGCTTAAAATATTTACACTTGTAGAATCAAAAACTGGAAAACTTACTGCTGGAAAACTTGATGATGCGGGAGACTGCAACTCGGTAGAAGAAATGGTAGTTACTTCTGTTGTTGCTATAGATGATTGGACAAATGTTGAAGTTTTCACAACCATGCTTGAAGGTGTCTCTAGGCTGGATGTAGAAACTTTTACTGGAGAGGTAGGAAGGGATGCAATGACTTCTGCTGCTATCCTCACAGTATCATCTACCTCAGTGGCTTCTTCTTGTTCATCACTGTCATCTTCAATGTCTTTTATTATGACTGTTTCAATACTCGGTTGGTGAAGGTGGTATATGTTCTTCCATGTAGCATTTGTAGCCTTCACAACCGATTCAATATTGTTGTTCAGAATCAAACAAGTATTGAACTTTAATGTCATCTTACTTTCATTTTCTTTTAATGCCTTCTTTACTTCATCATTTTTCAAGCTCGACATTAACTATCTCAGGGTTTGATCAAATATGTCTATCACAGTTTGCTTTGCATTGCTCCATCTCATTTTTATTGGATTTAATAGAACTGCTGGAACCTGTGGGGCTATTTCTTCAGGAGAGTATTTCCACTGTCCCATCTTTTCAATAACAACATCTTCTATTTCCTTCTGTTCTGTTTCCGATCTGGTTTCATATTTAAAAGATTTTATGTTACTTACTCCAGATCCTAATCCGTCTCTAAAGAGTTTGATCTTTTCTTGAAAGTTTAGAGGAGGCCTTTTGAATACTATGTCTTTATCTGCCTTGTCTACCTTGTCTGCCTTGCCTCTTGCATTTCTCCTTGTAAATACAGCAGTGGGAGGCTTAGGTGCCTTAGTGATGAATACCTTTCCTTTCTTCTTTGCAGGTTCTGGTTCCTCTGTTTTCTCATCCTTTTCCTCTTCTTCTTCATCTTTTTCTTCTTTGTCCTCAGTTATCATTTGCATTTTGGCTATCCTCTTCTTTCCTTTGTTTACCGCCTGTGGAAGCTTTATGCTTAGTTCAATTCTCACCTTAGCTTCATCATATGTTCCAAAATATGGAGCTTTGGGATTGACAGGCTGATTAAGAAGAGCTTCAATGATATTCTTGGTTTCATCAATATTTACCTCATAAGGAAGAGGTTTTACATATACAGTCCTCGATTTAGCTGCTTGAATATATACATTGTCACAATCCACCATAAAACAAATGTCATCCTTGTAATCTTCCACCAACTTCTGTGGAATCTAAAATCTGTCATTCATTTTCTCTTTGAAGGACTCAAAATAATTATCCATGATGCTTTCAAAATTTTCACCCATTTCTGAGATGTATTCATTTATTTCATAAAGGGCTGGCACATCTTTTCTCCATACAACTTTTCCTTTAGAAGGGAAGAATTTCAGAACATAGAAGAATAAACAGACCAATAAGGATCCAAACTTACATGGATTGTTTTTGGAAGTTTGAATGCTTTCCATATTTTTGTTAAACTGCTTTAACAATAAGTCTGCTAGGTCAAATGTTAAGTTATTCTTGACCACTTTGTATGCTAGGTCAATAGCTTCATAGGAGACACTATTCTGTCGACTAGAATTGTAAATCTTATGGGCAATAATGTGTGTACCAAACTTTAGTTCAGCATCGGTAATGCTGCTAACTTTCATGCCTCTACCGTCCCACTCGGCTAGGGTTTTCTTCTCTAGTTCCGTCCGACCTAGGGTTTTGGTAGTTTTTGCTTTGTTCAACATGGGAAGACTGGTGATTTGATGAATCATCTTCTTTGTGATCTCTATGGGTTGCTCAAGCCAAATCTTTCCATCATGTACACGGCTGAGAATGTATCTAACCCATTTATCTCAAAAGTTTCGAGGTAGATGTGCAATGTGAACTAAACCTTTATCTTCCAGATGTTTGTGCTCGGGTTTCAAAATACCATCCACACACAGTTCTTCATGCACAGTATCTAATTCTAGGTTCCCCATTTCATGAATTGAATAGTTGAAATGATTGCAGATATTGTTAATAAGTAGTACCTTAGGAGGAATATGAGATTAAGCTCCGTTCGGATCTATGGCTGCTGCAATTGCGGGCATAATCTTGAAATCTGGTGCTTTCCATTCCCCTTGGACTAACATATCTGATCCTTTCTTCGCTGAGGTGCTGGATGATGCCATGGTAGCTCACAGAAAATTCCTTTCGCAAAAGTATTGAATCGCTGGGTTGCTTTTGAAATTTTCTGCTCTCAAAGTGCTAAAGGTTCGCGGTGAAGAATGAGTTAGCTTACTTGCCTTTTGTTTATAACTCTGTCATTAATGCTCAGTACAAATTAGGGTATGAATTCTGACAGACTGTCACCCACTAAGAATTAATTGCTCGGTAAAGACTTTGCAACTCGGTGAACTCAAGAATTCATATTGCTCCGACCTCGCTCGGTAAAGACGGGTACCGACCTTGCTCGGTGAAGACTGATACCGACCTCCCTGTGATCTTACTGCATCTTGTATGCTGATTTAGATCTTTCTTTTAATTCGGTTCTGGAACTGCTTGAGATTGGTCTATGAGAATACAGTTCCAGTGCTTTCTTGGAAATTTAGTTTGAGTCGGTAGAGCCATCCATTCCATTACTTGGACTGGATTGCTCGGTAGATTTAGGAATCCATTTTTGTCTCACCTGTTTCCTGACCTTAGTTGCTTCATTCTTCTTTCCATCTTCAACTTCACTAGCATTCATGCAGTTTCTGGCTATGTGACCGAGTTTAGTGCATTTGAAGCATCTTACGGTAGTATCTCTTTTCCTTAGATGATGTTTTATGCAATTCATGCCAATGTATCCATATTCTCCACAGTAATGACATCTACACTAGGTGTTGTAGTCCCATCCAAACATTGCTTTCATAATTTGTTCTGCTGGATTAAATGTCTTGGATCTGCACTCGGATGCCTTGTGACCTTGTTTGTTGCACTTGTGACAATTACCTCTAAATCTTGGTTTTTCCCTGCATTCATTTGCTTTGTGACCAGGTTGATTGCAGTTGTAGCATTTTCCATTGAATTCTGCCTTTTTATTGCTCCAACATTTATTTGAAGTATGTCCTATTTTACCACAGTGATTACAAGTAGGTTTTTGATTCCTTTGAGTACCTTGCTTAGAAGATTCACCTTCTCCTTTATATCCAAGTCCTGCTTTTCCTTTTTGCCTATGAAGATTTCGCTCATACAACTGATTCAAGTCTTCTTGACTTTTCAGCATTCCTTTATTGATTTGTTTTTCAGCGTTTAGGTCATCCACCAATCTTAGATTGATTTCCTTTTCAGATCTTAGTTCTTCTCTTGTGCTTTCTATTTTTGATCTTAGATTCAGAATTTCCTCATTTGTATGAGAGATCTGATCAATTAGGTTTTCTAGCTGAAGGGTTTTATTTTGGACTTCAATGTTCCTTCCATCTAATTCATCTTTCAACTTGTTTCTTTGTTCCAAGATCTCACAAAATCTTGTAGAGTGTAGCTCTTGTTCTCTTTTTAATTTTCTCACTTCTTCCTGTAGAGACCCATTCTTTTCTAGGAGTTCTTTGACAGCATTGTTTGCTTCATCTGAGTTATTTGAGGGAAAAAGATCTTCAATCTTTTCTTCAATGTAATTCTGATCATTCATCTGATTTGCAAGTTCCTTCCTTCTTCTTAGGGATTGGGAAAGATGTTCTTTTGCTTCTTTGAGTTTAGCTATGGCCATTTCCAGATCTAGCTTTTCATTTTCAATCACCTTGTTCAGTTTGAATACCTCCATTGTCCTGGATCTTTGCTCAAGCTAGTTAAGCTTTGACTTGAGAACCAATGCTGCTCTGATACCAATTATTGGAAATATTCAGGAATTAATCGAGTTACTGAGAGGGGAGGGGTGAATCAGTAACTCCAAATTTTCTTTCAATTACAGATGTATTAACATGTAATTTACTTTAACCTTTGCATACAGAAAACATGAAACTTAAAAACATTCACAATAATGACACATAGATTTGGTTACCCAGAAACCTTCCAAAAAGAAAGTAAAACTGGGGTGGGGATGAAACCCACAAAGCTTTAATACTGCAGAATAAAGTTGGCCGGTTAAGGCTTACAATTTGATCACTTCTGATGATCTGCCCTGTTAGGAGCAATAAGGATTGCTAAATCCACCCTGTTAAAGGATTTACAAAACATACAATAAAGTATGCACTCGGTAAAGAGATTTTACAAAAGACTGTTAAGTCTACCCGGTTAAAGGATTTAGTACTGATTCACCTGTTAGGATGAAATAGTAGATCTCTTGCTTTGCAATTGGATTGCTGATTGAGATTCGCTGATGTACTGATCACCTTCTGTGATGAATTTGTCTTTGCTGTTCCTTATACTGCTGAAGCCCTTTGTAATTTGCTTATCTCTGCCTTTCTTTCTTTTTCACATATATTCTTCTTACATTACTCTTGACATTTTTTACAACATTGTTTATATAAAAGTCTTAAACAATTAATTACAATTACAATTACAAAGTCGGCTTGACAAATAAACATAAGTGCTACTAAGTCGGCCCAAGTATGGTTACACGGTTCCTGCAAACTAACTCGGTGACTTTCTGATACTCGGCGTCCACTGCATTACTCGGCATCGTCATGCACTCGGTAGAAGTGAAGGCACGGTTCATACTGACCACTCGGTAGGTTTTGAACTCGGTAAATACTGGTGACTCGGTAGACATGATGTTACTCGGTTTACACTGTCCTGCTTGGTTTGCACTGTCTGCTCGGTTTGCACTGTCTGCTCAGTTTGCACTGTCTGCTTAGTTTGCACTATTTGCTCGGTTTGCACTGTCTGCTTGATTTGCACTATCTGCTCGATTTGCACTGTCTACTCAGTTTGCACTATCTATTCGGTTTGCACTGTCTACTCGGTTTGCACTATCTATTCGGTTTGCACTGTCTGCTCGATTTGCACTATCTGCTCGGTTTGCACTGTCTGTTTGGTTTACACTGTCTGCTTGGTTTGCACTGTCTGTTTGGTTTGCACCCAGAATGCAAATAAGTGTTGTCACTAGTGGCAATTCTACTTAATGCCAACATTATGGTTTGGACATGCACCCTCAGTTAAGTATTTTAGAATTTTTGGAAACAAATGTTATATTAAGAGAGATGATGATATAGGAAAGTTTGATCCTAGAAGTGATGAAAGAATTTTTCTTGGATATTCTTTCAAAAGCAAAGCATATAGATGTTACAATAAGAGAACTAAAACTATTGTTGAAAGTGCAAATGTAAAAGTTGATGAGAAGTTTAAAATTCGAGAAAGAATGCTTGATTATGAATCTCATGAAGGAACTAACCCTCAGCCTAACATTGAAACTACTGAACAATTTTTTGAGACTGACAGTGAATTATTGAATGAAAGTCATGCTGAAAAAAATAGAGAAGAATCTACAGTTGAAGAAAGAATAGTGACTATGACACCTAACAAGTATATATCAAGACATCATCCTGTTGAGCAAGTTATTGAAAGTTTGTTCAAAGGTGTTATGACTAGAAAGAAGGTACATTTATGTTTGATTTCTCAAATTGAACCTAAGTCTACTAATGAAGCTTGTGAAGATGAACATTGGATTAAAGCTATGAAAGAAGAATTGGATCAGATTGAAAAGAACAAGACATGGGAATTGGTCCCTAGACCTAAAGACAAAAATGTGATTGGAACTAAATGGGTATTCAGGAACAAGATGAATGAACAAGGAGAAGTAATTAGAAACAAAACAAGATTGGTATGTAAGGGATACTCACAGCAAGAAGGAATTGATTATGAAGAGACTTTTGCCCCTGTGGCAAGACTTGAAGTAGTAAGAATATTTTTGGCCTATGTAGCATTTAAGAAATTCAAAGTGTATCAGATGAATGTGAAGTCAACATTTCTAAATGGTGAATTAGAAGAAGTCTACGTTGAGCAACCTGAAAGTTTTCCTTTGACTCAAGGAGACATAGTATATAAACTAAAGAAAGCATTGTATGGACTAAAGCAAGCACCTAGAACTTGGTATGCTAGATTAGATAAGTATTTGTTAAAATTGAGATTTACAAAAGGAACAGTTGATAGTAACTTATACACAAAAGAAATTGAGAATGGATTGTTAGTTTTGGTTATTTTTGTTGATGACATTATTTTTGGAGGAGAAGATGAAGCTAGTGACAAATTTGCTGATGAAATGAAGACAAAATTTGAAATGAGTATGATTGGAGAAATGAAATACTTTTTGGGATTACAAATAACACAAAACAAAGATGGTATCTTTATAAGTCAAACAAAGTACTTGAATGATTTCTTGAAAAGATTCAATATGGAGAATTGTAAACCAGTTGGAACACCTATGGTTACAGGACATAAACTATCTAGTAAAGATGAGACAATAGAAGTTGAGAAAAAGAAATATAGATCTATGATTGGTGGATTGTAGTACTTGACACACACTAGACTAGATATACAACATTCAGTTGGAATGGTAGCAAGATTTCAAGCTGAACGTAGAGAGTCACATTATGCAGCAGTAAAAAGGATATTGAGATATCTTAGAGGCACAATGGACTATGGATTGTGGTATGAAAATTTTGATGATTTTACCCTATGTGCATATACTGATGCTAATTGGGGAGGCATCGTTGATGACAAGAAAAGCACTAGTGGTGGAGCCTTTTTTCTTGGACGAAGATTAGTTTCTTGGTTGAGCAAAAAGCATAATTGTATCTCACAGAGTACAACAGAAGTAGAATATGTAGCAGTAGCAAACAATTGTAATCAGATAATTTGGATGAAGCAGATGTTGATGGACATTGGAATCAAGTTTGATGAGCCTATTGTCATCTATTGTGACAATACAAGTACAGTTAGTATGTCTAAGAATCTAGTTTTACATTCTAAAACAAAGCATATAGAGATCAAGTATCATGTTGTAAGAGAGAAAGTTGTAGATAAAGAAGTCAGACTGGAGTACATAAGCACGAAGGAGAAGATAAAAGATATATTTACTAAGCCTTTGCCTAATGATACATTTGAGTATCTGAGAGGTATGCTTGGGGTTATGCCCCAACCTACTTTTGAGTAATGATGTAGTTGGTTGCATCCGTCCAATAGTTTATGTCCCTATCTATTTTCTAGATTGGATTTTGGTACTTCCTCTATGAGGGAGTATGTGTATCCGAGCTGAGTCATTGAGGACTCTTGTGAATGTATTTTCTGAATAGTGTCTTTTGACATTGAGCTATTGTTTGACATAGTGATAGAATTTCTTTTATTGATGTCAATGGGGGAGAGAATCATGAAAAATATTGAGGAACTATATTTGTTGGAGAGATTGAATAGGATAACGAAACAAGATTTGATTGATGATGAGTAGCAGTGCAGTTGAGTAGCAGTGATTGGATTTTTGGAACATTGGATGTTTTTCATCTATGTTGCCATCAATGCCAATGGGGGAGATTTTTAGGAATGAATGATGAAGCCTTTGGCAGTCATTCTGTAGCAGTGGTTGTTGCATTCATGACTATGATTGTCATTGATGTCAACACAATGATATTCTAGAATTTAGCAGAGAAGTAGGCACAGTTTTGTTTTGTGCACATGTTATATTGTAGATTGAGTTATGCACAATCAATGGTATGTTCTTTGGTGTGTTATTAGCTTATGGTTAAGAGTGCAAAAAGAAATTCATTTATTCATGAAAGTTATAAGCATTTTGGTGGAAGAAGTATTCTGGCAGTATTCTTGTGTAGCGGTTTTTGGTAATTGGAGGATATCTCCTAATCGGGATGGAATCTAATTCTGTGCAGTTAAAGGGAAGTTTGAGACTCATTATTGGTGATGTGGTTCATAGAAAAAAATTTGAGGTCACACGATTGGAAAGTTATTGTATCTGAAAGCCGACAATTTTATGTAATTTTGATGTAGCGTGTTGGAATTATTATTTTGTATTTGCATGCTGACTCATTTATAATTATTTGAGTGTGTTATAAAGGAAGGAATTTTTTCTTTGTTATAAGTGTGGAATATAATAGTTGTAATATGAATTTGTGAAACTTGTGATGTGAATGTATGCATGAAGTGAAGAAAAGAGCTAATTCAATGATGAAGGAAGACTTGCGAAGTACAAAGATCTGAATTTGTGATCTTATGTAGTAGAAAGTGCCGTTTTGGCACAGTGTGAAGGAGGTAACATATTTCATATTATTATGTTGAATAATCCTAAGATCTATTGGACAGTGAGTTCAGAGATCTTGCCTTGAAGTTGTTTGGGCAGTGGGTCCTTCTATCTTCCATAACTCCTAACAGGGTTAGAATCTTTTAACAGGGATTCAAAATCTCCTAACAGAGATTCATATGTACTAAATGTATTTCATAAGACTCCTAATAGGGTCCATCCTCTAACAAGGAAATTTCATATTAGTGCATTATTTTGTGGGCATCATTCCCACCAGGGTTTACTCTTTGATCAAGAGGCTCCCTAGTTAACATATCTTGCGTTATTGTGTCATTGTGTATGGTTATCTTTCTATGGTTGGTTACAACATTAATTATATGGTTTAAAGCTATTGAAGTTGATATTGAAGTTAATGTTGATAAATGGTTTAATTATCAAATAACTGATTCACCCCCCCCCCTCTCAGTTATCTTGGTGGTCTTTACTTTCTAACAACCTTGACGTCTTCTCGCCAAGATTTCAAATTGTCATTTGCCTGTAATTTAGCTTTCGGAAAAGTTATTTCTCCACCTCTGGGTTGGCTGTTTCGGGCTCTGAAATGGTAAATCCTTTAATGGTATTTAATCAAGATATACTTTCTAAAGGTGAGGACCTAATTGGGATTTAATTCTTTAAGGTGGCCCATCTAGAGGAGTGTGCCCTAGATCACTATAAAAGGAAGCCTTCCTCTCTCATTTTAAAAATCAAGTTTTCTCATCTCATCTCAAGCAATCAAGCTCTCAAGTTCTCAAGGTGATCAAGAAAGCACTCATTCAAGTATTCAAGTCTTCTTATCCATCTAAGTTCTCCATTGAAGATCAAGGATTCAAGCATTCAAGCTATTGAAGGGATTTGGCTCAAGCATTCAAGATCTATCATTCAAACCCTAGATCTAGCCACCATGGTGGTGTGATCTTCCTTCAAGATCCTTTGTTCATCTTCAAGATCCATATCACTGTTTACTCAAGGTGGATTTCAAGCATACAATCATGGAGGTCTGATGTTATATTCAAGCTTTCATGTCAATATATTTGATTACATTCTAAATACATTAGCATATCTATTGAATTGCATAGCTTCATTGTTAGATTCATTTCTACTACTTGCTAGTATTCTCCTATTTCAATTTCAATATTAAGGTTGATTCCAAACCGGGGTTTGACCAAGGCAAACCCCTCTAAAAAACAACAAAACCATTTTTCTTATAGGCACAGGTGTGGAATCTTGGATCTGAGAGCGAATTTGGATACCCTTTTCGACAATCTTTCAGAATCTACGAACAGAATCAAAATCAGACTTCAAATAAATAATGTGGTCTTTGACCTTTTAAAAGGTCAAAGTTGACTTGTGTGAATTTGGAGAAAATATTTCTGGGTTTTGTTCACCTCTACATTTCTAGTCTAGAGTAGGTGACATAATCTTTAGAAAGTTCATACAGAAGCCAGAATTCAGCATTTTCTAGATCTGCCCTAATTCAAGGTTAGTATTTGCACTTCAATTATTTTAGATTTCAAGCTTAATCCAACTATAGGGAAGTATAGGGTTTCTCTCTCTTTTTCATATTCTTCATAGATTGATTCAATTGTGTATTAACCTCTTGGTTGATCAAATTGGATCTCTCCTTTGGAAATTTGGATTTAGGAGTGAATCTTACATTTTCCCCACACACATACACAAATAGTGGTGATTCCAAATTACCACTATTCATTTTGGTGAACCCGACTAGCTTACTCTCTTTCTTTTTGGTGTTAGATTTACATTTTTCTCTTGCATCTATACTTCAAAAATTCAAAAAAATCTATATATTGAATAAAATCCAAAAACATATTTCTTGCATTTTTATTTATCATGAAGATTGTTAAGATGTTTTGGTGCATAATCATGTTTGTTATTACTCTTCTTCTAGCATCTATTTATAATGCATATGATGTTTATGAGGGTATTATTCATTTCATAACATTGATGACCCTTCACTTTTCTCTTGCTTATGCTTTTGTGAAGTTGACTGATACTAGTCTACCTACATTTAAAACTTTTCTTAGGGATTTATGTGGTAGCCTTATTCATCTTTTGGATTATGTGAAGAATGTGGTAGATGATACACCATCTCCTAATCTTCCTAATCTTCATCCTAATCTTCATCCTAATCTTCCTATTCTGATACCTGATTCTCCATCTGTTAATCCTCGCTCTTCCCATACTTATGATGGGATTCAAGCTATAGTGCAGGATGTGGATGTGCAAGATTTCTTTGATTTACCTTCTCCTAATCATGATGATCTTAAAGGAAAGGGTAAAGAAACTTCTTGAAAACCTATTATCCCACCTTATATGACCTTTACTCATGAACATGATAAACAATCACCTCTTGTAGAAGCTTTGCATGATATGTACACTACTGGATATAATATGGTGAATAAACAAGGCTACAAAGGTTTAGGGTTAGGAGTTAATGAACATGGTATTAAATTTCCCATTAATATACTTCCTAAACCAGATATGTGTGGTGTTGGAATTTCTAAATCTCAAGTCAAGTTAAGAGGTGTGGATCTTTGTCCTCCCCTTAATGCTCATCTCTCTACATCTCTAATGGATAATCCTAATACTCGTCAAGAAAATGCTAAAACAATATATGTGGAGCTAATGAATTCTAAGAAGGAAAGATGTAGACCTATGCCTATTGATGCTTTGTATAAATTTAAATGTCCTTTCCACTATCGTAATACTCATTTTCTTTCCGATTGTAACAACTTCAAATTATATGTTAGGGATAGGGCTACACGCGGTATTATACCTTTTTCTCACGTTGTCTTACAAATTCTTCATAATTTTGATATAGGGGATTCCCCTCCATTAGAGCTGGAGTAAATGTTCCTATCCTCTTGTCTCATGACTGGGGGGCAAGAGGCATCATTTTATCTAGTTTTTTAGGATCCATTAGGTCTTTTTATTAAGATTTAATTGGTATTCTTTATGTTTCCTTCTTCCATAGTCTTGCATGATGTTTTTATCCATTCCTAGGAATTATATTTTCTTCTTAGGAAATCTTTTCTAGGACATGTGTTTTGTAAAAATATCCCTTGTCTTTCATCCCTCGGGGGGAAAGGTTCTTCCTCCTTTCTCTAGGGGAACTTCTTTCCTTAGCTTAATGGTATTTGTTTATATTGCAATATTATTTCATTATATTGATAGATATTTTGACTATGGATAACCTTCTTACATGAGAAGTTGTTGTCCTAGGTTGTCACTTCTTCTCTATGTTGAAAATTATGTTCTTTATAAACTCTCACCCTTTCTTTAGTGTTAGAGTTGTTTTCCTTCATTCCTAAGATTCCTCTTGCTCTTCTTCACAGGGGGCTTGATGATTGAATCTTTGTTCCCGCCTTTTGAAAGATGATATCTTATCTAAACGCACTCTTCTTTGGTGGAGGTCTTGGTGATAAGATCTTTTTCATTGAGGGTTCTTTTCCATAAGTGACATATCCTTTTCACAATTATTTATATTCTTGGATGTCAGGGTCAATATCTCTCGCTAAGGATATACTGTACATTGTTGTAAGCAAGATATCTCCTTGCTTTGTGAAGTAGGTATCCTCTTCCATTTTTGTTCCTACACTTGGGGGGCAAAGATGCCTTATCCTTCTTTTCTATCTTCAAACATTCACACATGGAGTCACAAATACGGGTTGTGAGTTTGGTAGAAGTACTTTAGCCTTGGAGGCTTGGTATGCTTTTCTATCTTATTCAAATCTATGCATTGTTATTTCATCCGGTATTCTCTTCTTTTCTAGGGATTCACCTCTTTCCTTGGTTAAGTAGTATCTATCTATTATGTGATATCCAATCATACATAAAAATTATGGTTTGCATTTGCAGACCTATGTCCTTTATGCAAACCTTATTTGTTGTTTGGAATTGGGTTTCCATGGTTGATACATCTCTCACCTTGGAAACTGAATAGTGTGCAATCCCTCATTAAGGGTTACTTTCTTTTCTCTTCTTGGATGATATCTTTTACATTCATCCCTTCCATGGCCTCATAGGAGCTGTGACCTTCTTGGCTTGGATTGGGTGTTGTCTATGGATATTGTCTTGATGCTGAAGAAGGCTTTATCCTTGTTCTTTCTTTCCTTAACATGACAAAATAGTATGTTTTTTGCCATATTAAGGAGGGGGGCATATGCAGGGTCTCCCTTGTACTATAGTTTTTTATTTTTATATGCTAAATCTTGGAAGGTAATGCACATAAGTTGCTAAATCCTAAAAAGACACGCATTCATATGCTAAATTTTCTGAAGGTAACACACATAAGTTGCTAAATCTTGAGGAAACACACATTTTTCAAAATTTTCAATATGCTAAATCCTCTGAAGGTAACACACATAAGTTGCTAAATCCTAATGGGACATGCATTTCCAAATTTCAAATATGCTAAATCTTGGAAGGTAATGCACATAAGTTGCTAAATCCTAAAAAGACACGCACCTATATGCTAAATATTTCGAAGGTAACACACATAAGTTGCTAAATCTTGAGGAGACACACATTTCATATTCATAGTGATACAAGAAGGTGGATCTATGGATATTCTAGAAGCTGTCAGAAGACACATTACAATTGCAAGCATAGTTTATGGATGAACCTATTGGGCTCTCCCTCCAGGGTGATTCAAGGTAAGGTAGGCATCTTACTGGGTGAGGTAATCACTTTATCTTTTCTCTCTTTTTGCTTTCATGCTAGTAGGACTAGATCATGAAGCTATGTTGTCTATAGTGTTGCTCTTGTCTTTCTTATGTAATCATTTATGCTTTTATGATAGATTTTCAAATATGATATTGGTATGAGAAATATTTCTTAGCAAGGTTTCGTATGCTAATTGATTTGGGTTATTTAGTACTAACCTTTATTCTTTTGTATACTCTCATGTATGTATGTTGAGTTGGAATCCTTGGTCTGGGGGCTTGTGTCTCTAGCTAAGTGTTATTTTATCTCATTTTGAATCCACTGGGATCTCTTCTCTCTTCTCCTTTACCAAGAGTTTGCATCAAATCCATACTCTTGCTAAAGTGGGGGCTTAATGTATGATCTTAAAATGGAAGCACTTCCATGTTAAGAGTGTTTATCTCTCTGAGTAAGTGGTTTAGGGTCATGATTGGAATCTTTCCATTCTCCCTTGTCTTCCACTTCTTCTCTGCACTTGATTTCTTCATTCTAGGTGAAATTAGGGTTAAGGTCTTAAGGACTTTCCTGATTTTCTCTCTTCCATGGCTCCATTTTTTAGGTAGGATTCAGAAATGAGACCTCCGAGTCCTTCATCACATCATTCAGAGGATTTTCTATCTATTCCTGACACTGGGTCTTGTTCAGATATCAATTTCTAAGTTTTTAGCCTCTCTGGGATCTCTGTTGTAGAGCCTGACAAAGTTAGGGTTTGAGGTCAAAGTCAACCTTGACCCTAACTAGATCAGGGTCAACCTTGACCTTGACCTTGACCTCTTCCCACCAGGATTTCAAATTATCATTTTTTGGTAATTTAGCTTTCAGAAAAGTTATTTCTCTACCTCTAGGTCGGCTGTTTCAGTCTCCGAAATGGTAAATCTTTTAATGGTATTTAATCAAGGTATATTTTCTAAAGGTGAGGACCTAATTGGAATTTAATTCTTCAAGGTGGACCATCTAGAGGAGTGTGCCCTAGATCACTATAAAAGGAGGCCTTCCTCTCTCATTTTAAAAATCAAGTTTTCTCATCTCATCTCAAGCAATCAAGCTCTCAAGTTTTCAAGGTGATCAAGCAAGCATTCATTCAAGTATTCAAGTCTTCTTCTCCATCCAAGTTCTCCATTAAAGATCAAGGATTCAAGTATTCAAGCTATTGAAGGGATTTATCTCAAGCATTCAAGATCTATCATTCAAACCCTAGATCTAGCCACCATGGTGGTGTGATCTTCCTTCAAGATCCTTTGTTCATCTTCAAGATCCATATCATTGTTTACTCAAGGTGGATTTCAAGCATAAAATCATGGAGGTTTGATGTTATGTTCAAGTTTTTATATCAATATATTTGATTACATTCCAAATACATTAGCATATCTATTGAATTACATAGCTTCATTGTTAGATTCATTTCTACTACTTGCTAGCATTCTCCTATTTCAATTTCAATATTAAGGTTGATTCCAAACCGGGGTTTGACCAAGGCAAACCCCCCAAACAAACAACAAAACCATTTTTCTTGCAGGCACAGGTGTGGAATCTCGGATCTGAGAGCGAATTCGGATACCCTTTTCAGCAATCTTTCAAGATCTGTGAATAGAATTGGAATCGGACTTCAAATAAATAATGTGGTCTTTGACCTTTTAAAAGGTCAAAGTCGACCTATGTGAATTTGGAGAAAAGATTTTTGGGTTTTGTCCGCCTCGACATTTCCAGTCCAAAGCAAGTGATGGAACCTTCAGAAAGTTCATACAGAAGCCAGAATTGAGCATTTTCCAGATCTGCCCTAATTCAAGGTTATTATTTGCACTTCAATTATTTTAGATTTCAATCTTAATCCAACTATAGGGAAGTATAGGGTTTCTCTCTCTTTTTCATATTCTTCATAGATTGATTCAATTGTGTATTAACCTCTTGGTTGATCAAATTGGATCTCTCCTTTGGGAATTTGGATTTAGGAGTGAATCTTACATTTTCCCCACACACACACAAATAGTGGTGATTCCAAATTACCACTGTTCAGTTTCAAACACTGTTTAACTTACTATCCATCGGTAATCACTCTTTGTAGCTTGGTAATGCTCTGCAGTAGGGTTCTCCTTAACCAGTATGATTAGAATGCATGAAAACTTGTTCACGTGATGATTCTGTAGTTTCCTTCTCTTCTAGCATCACACTCATTATGAAATCTCCATTCTCTTATATAGACATGTAAACCATTTTCTTCTACTCCATCAGATTTTGCCGCTTAATCATTGTTGTTGATTTTGCCTCTTAAACATACCTTGGCACTTGTGTCAATAACACATTTGATTCTCATCCTTTAGATCTTTCCTAAATTTTGTTAGTCGTCGATCTGTGTAACAAACTTTATCTGTTACCTCGAATTCATACACTTGCCAACTCATCAATCTTATAGGCTAAACTAATCATTTAGTTTATTTTGTTCTTCTCGGTTAACAAAGAAATGTGTCTGTGAACACAAGCTTAGTTAACACTGTGCTCGGTATACACTACACTCCGTCGATGTATACTGAAATGCTTCATCAACTGACAACACTACTTTGTGTCTTTCAGCTCTTTTCCTCATCATAGATGAATGAAACATAATCAAGTCAATAACATGAAGTCATAGACTCATCAAAAAGTTACTCAATGTATTTTCTATCCTCATCTATCATATCCATCTTCCTCATGTAGATATTTCTATTCTTCATCTCTTTCACTCCTTCACTACAGATGTTTCGGTATAGTAACTTACAAGCTAAGTACTATCAAACTAGTTGACAACAATGACAACATATTATTGATTTAATTATATTACATATCTAATCAATCTTCTTGGTGATCTTAAATCACAGTTTCTTCAATCAGGTTCTAAATCAGTTGTAGTTCATCAAGATGAACCCATAGTCTAGTCCTCAAATAGTCAAATTTGTCCTTTGGTAAGGGCTTAGTAAAAATATCAACAAGTTATTCTTTAGATTTTACAAACTCCAGTTTCACCTGCTTCTCTTGAAATTTTTCCCTTAATTAGTGATACTTAATAGATATATGAGTTTTTTTTAAATGCATGACCGGATTCTTGGAAATATTTACAGCACTAGTGTTGTCACAATAAATAATCACCGGGTTAGTGATTACCTCATTCATTCCTTCCAACACTTGTTTTATCTAAGAAATATTTGAACAATTTGCAGCAACAACAACATACTCTACTTTAGCAATAGACTGAGAAATGCATGCTTGTTTCTTTCTTATCCAAGTCACAAGCCTTTCTCCTAAAAAGAATGCTCCATTGGTTGTGCTCTTCCAGTCATCAATGTTTCCATCCCAATCAGCATTAGTGTAAACTTGGAGTTCAAATTTTCCTTCCTTTGTGTACCATAAACCCATAGTCTTCAATCTTCTTCAAGTGTCTTAGAATTATTTTAACAACAACCATATGTGAATCTTTAGGATTAGTAGAAAATCTTACCACAATCCCAACTGCATGTGCTATATCAGGCCTATTGTGTACCACATACATCAATTTTCTAATCATTGATCTGTATAGTGTCTGATTTACCTCTGTAGATTCATCATCCTTTGTCAACTTACATCTTGTTACCATCGATGTTCCTACTAGTTTTGAATCTTCCATGCTAAAAGTCTTTAACAGTTCTTTAATGTATTTTGATTGAGTGATGAAAATCCCATCATTCTGTTGTATAATCTACAAACTTAGAAAGAATTTAATCTCTCCAAACATTGACATCTCAAATTCCTTTCTCATTTCATTAGAAAAAGATTTTCAAATTAAATCATGTCCACCAAAGATTATGTAATCAACAAAAATTTCAGCAATCAAAATGTTATCATCAGATTCTCCTTTCATGTACAGATTATTATTATCACTTGTCCTTACAAAGACAATACTGATAAGATAAGCATGTAGTCTTTCATACCATGCTCATGGTGCTTGCTTTAGTCCATACAAAGCTTTGTGTAGTCTACATACCACGTTATTCTAATTTGGATCAACAAAACCTTCTGGTTGTTCTATGTAGACCTCCTCCTCAAGAATTCCATTAAAAAATACTGATTTTACATCCATTTGATATAATTTGAATCCCTTATGTGCAATATATGCAAGTAATATACAGACTCCTTCAAGTCTTGCTACTGGTGCATAAGTTTCACCATAATCTATACCTTCTTCTTGTGCATATCCCTTGCATACAAGTCTTTCCTTATTCCTAGTGACCTCACCATTCTCATTTAACTTATTTCTGAAAATCCACTTAGTACCATTTACATTTTTATCTTTCGGTCTTGGTACTAATGTCCATGTATTATTCTTCTCAATTTGTTCAATTTCATCATTCATAGCCTTAATTCATTCCTCATTTTCAAGTGCATCTCTAACATTCTTAGGCTCAAATTCAAAAATTAAGCATGTGTTTTGTCTTAACTTAATTTGGGTCATCATGCTAGATTTCTTGTCTCCAATGATTTGGTTCTGCGGATGGTGCCTTCTAACAAATCTTGCCAACACTTGTTCTCTTCTTTGCTCATCATTCAGTCCAGGTTCATTTTCTTGCTTGGTATCTTCTTCCTGGTTCTCAATTTGTATTTCCTGATTCTCAGTAGACTCAAACTGTGGCTTCAGTAGATAATCTAGATGCTCAACATATGTAAACCTACCATAGTCTTCTGGTTCCTTCCTGCTTTCTTCTTCATTCTTTTCAACAAACTCATCAACTTTTATATTAGCACTTTCTACCATTTTATTAGTAGCTTTATTCAAACATTTATAAGCTTTAATCTTAGTAGAATATCCTAAAAATATTCCTTCATCACCTTTAGAGTCAAATTTACCATTCCTATCATCTTTCAGAATGTAACACCTACTTCCAAAGATTCTAAAATAACTTACATTCAGTGTATAGCCAAACCATAACTCATAAGGTGTCTTGTTTGTGTCTTTCTTCAGTTGAACTCGGTTCAAGGTGTATACAACAGTGCTAAATGCTTCTCTCCAGTACATTTGTGTAATATTTTTCTCAATCATCAATGTTCTGACACAATCAACAATAGATCGGTACCTCCTTTCAGAAATTCCATTATGTTGTGGTGTCCTTGGAGCAGTAACCTGTCTTTTTATTCCATGCTCATTACAAAAATTAGTGAATTCGTTAGAAATAAACTCACCTCCTCTACCATATCTTAAGCATTTTAAGTCTTTCCCAGTTTCTTTTTCAACTTTAGCCTTATACCATTTAAACAATTTGAATGCTTCAGATTTCTCTTTTCAGAACATGACTGCCATCATCCTAGAGTAGTCATCAATAAATAAAATAAAATATTTGTCATCATAATATCTTTGATTTATCATAGGACCACATAAGTTGGTATGTACCAATTCCAAAATACCTTTAGATGAATAGTCTTTACTATTAAAACTAGATTTGGTCATCTTTCCTTTCTAACATTGATTGCACATAACATGATCAGTTTTGGTTAGACTTGGTAGACCTCTAACTCTTCTATTTTTACTGATCTTAATCATATTATCAAAGTTCACATGAGACAGTCTCTTATGCCATAACTATACATCTTTATTCTTTTCCAGTAAACAAGAAGTTTCAACATTGTCAAGATAGAATAAATTACCTTTTGATTGTCCTCTAGTACCAAGTTTTTTAGTTTCATCAAAGATTTTCACCTTCTTGCTTTCAAATGCAACTCGGTGAACTGAGTTATTCAATTGTGCTACACTCAACAAATTGTAGTTAAGTCCTTTTACCCAGTATGTATTATCACATCTAATCCTATCATTCAATAAGATAGACCCTTTTCCTTTCACTTGACAATGTGTGTCATTTCCCATTTTCACTAATCCCTCCATTATAGTGCTCAAGATGTTCAAATTTATCTTCATCACCAGTCATGTGATGTGTACAACCACTATCAATGATCCAAGTATCATTCTTACTAACTTTAGAAATAAGGGTTGTTTCTACATACCTTTCCTCTTCTTCTGAATCATCTTTCATTGCAACAAATACCACTTCAATTTCATCATCAGTGTCAGTGTTGGTGTCATTTTTATTTTCTCCAACAAGGTAACATGCCTTCTTTCCTTTGTCTTTGTAATCTTGGTTGTCTTTGTTGTAGTGTCAATTTCCCCTATTATTTCTTCTGCCAAACTTTCCATCACCAGATCGGTCATTGTCTTTATCTTCTTCTTTCCTATTAGGACATCTAGTAGCAATATGGCCAATCTCTTTACAATTAAAATAAGCTAAAGGTAACTTTCCCTTATAACTTCCTTTACCTTTTTAAAGTCTCCGGGCCATAAGTGCTTCAAGCTCATCAAGCTTATCTTCACTGTCACTATCACTTTCATTCTTTATATTGTGCTTACTACTATATTTAACAATCTTTAGGGATGACATAAAAGCAAGCTCAACACTCAGTACAACACTATTGTCATAATTATTTAGCTCAAAAGTAGTTAACTTTCCAATCAGACTATCAAGGGTAAGAGTGCTATTTGGTGCAGACCTCATTTCATGAATTGTAGATATTCTAATTCCATAGATAGGCACCAAGGTTCTCAGTATCTTACTTACCACAGTATCTTCAAAAATAATACCTCCTCCTCGGATAGCATTTCCTACCTCTTTGATTTGGTTAGATTATTGTGTGATGTTCTCACCTTCCTTCATAATCATGTCATCAAATCTACCTCTTAAGCGTTCAGCTCTGGCTCTCATTACATTTACATCACCACCATAAACCAATGCAAGTTTATCCCATATTTCCTTTTCTATAGTGCATGCTTTGACATCTTCAAACTCAGCATCAGATAGAGCAACACCAATATCTATCATAGTAATATTATGTTCATGTTTGTCTCTCAACTAATCAACTGTCAAAGGTCCAATGGTCAGTTGTAAGTAGCCATTGTCTAGTAGATGTAGAGAAGATTCTCCAATTCTAGATATGTGAAGCCTTATCCTACTTTTCCATGTGGAGAAGTTATCTTTGTTTAGCTTAGGCACTTCCCTCTTATACATCTTGTGATATTTTGCTTAAGACCTTAAAAATTTTCCTCCAAGAAACCAATATGCTCTAATACCAATTGTTAGAATATATGAGAGGGGGGGGGGGGGTGAATTAGTTGAATCAATTATTCTACAGTCCCAAATTATCAGATGTACATTTCAAAACTATTTCAACAATATAAACAACTTGGTAAGATAAAATATCAATTTGTGTGTTCATTTACCGAATACCAATCATTATCCAAACTATGATTACTGATTAAATAACCTATGCAGTATGTAAAGTATGATAGAAAAATAATCATAACAAATAACACATAACACATAACATAATGATTTAACATGGAAACCTTGCTAAGGGAAAAACCACCTGGGGCCGGTAACCCAAAATATTTCACTCTTCTAAAGTGAGCTTGGTTAGGAGCCAACTCTGTTAAACATTACAATGCACACTGTTAGGTGTGACCTGGTTAGAGGATTTATCACTAATAATTAACTCTCAACCAGCATTCACTATGGAGTCAACAAGATAATAATTAACATTCATTGAATGTCACATGGAAATATAATAAGACTGTTAAGTCCACTCGGTTAAGATATTTTAATGAATCAATGGTTAAACTGATACAGTTCTAATCTAATTCAAATACAACTTGATTGCAAATATTTAGATCTATGCTATGCTCATAAAACTCATATGATCATTAAATAATTTACTTCCTTAATATTTCCCAACTTACTTCACTTAGTTATAGTTCTCTGACGCTCGGTAATGTCTGCAGCTTAGTTCTTTCTGTAACTAGTTTGATCAGGAATGCATGAATAAAGTCTTCATGCAAAATCTCTACAGTCTCTATTTGTCCAACATGTTTCAACAATGAAACTCATGTCTCTTAAATAGACAAGTAAACCATTTTCATATCAGCCATCAGATTTTTCCTCTTAATCTCCTTCGTCCATTTTTCCACTTAAACCTTCCTCGACAGATGTGTCCATAAAACATTTTAATCTCATCCTTTAGATCATCTCTGAATTATGTTAGGCATGCATCTTATAACTAAGTTCATCCTTTACCTCAAAATCATAAAAATTTATAGCTCATCAATTTCAGTCGGCTGTTCTTAGCATTTAATGTTTTCATCCATACTCATGTTAATGCTAAATGTGTTGGTGATAACTAACTTGGTTAATACTGTCACTCAGTATACACTACACAAGCTCTGTGTATACATAAGTCTTCAATTACTGACCACATTAACTTATTCAATTCAAATCTCTTCTTCATAATAGATTAATGTAACATGCTCAAGTCAACAATATAAAGCCATAGACTCATCAATAAGTTACCCAATGTATACCTTATCCTTATCTGTCATATCCATCCTTTCCTTATGTAGATATCTCATTTCTTTATCTTTTCTTCCTTTTATAGATGTTCAGATGTTTGTAACTATCATGATAAGTATAGTCAAGACTAGTTGACATCAATGACAATAGATTGACTAATTTAATCATCTTACATATCACTTTATTAGCTTGGTGATCTCTAATCACTGTTCCTTTAGTTTATATAGATATTCAAGTAGTTGTAGGTCATCATTTGTATACATGGAAGAAGGAGAGGCAAAAAATTTATCTGAACTAGAAAACAATGCTACTGAGAAACAATAAGAGCGTGTCGAGTTACAACAAGAAGATGACAAGTATAAGGAGGATGCCGCCGAACAATCAAGAGAGGAAGCAGAGATACAAAATGAACTTGAAGATCAAGAGCAAGAAGAAAGGAGACCAGAGCCTAAATTAGCACAGTATGTAAGAAGACATCATAAGCCAGATCAAATAATTGGAGCTAAAGAATCTAGAGTCATGACAAGAAGTAAGTTGAAAGATCAAACATGCTTGTTATGTGAGTTTGAGCCTAAGATAGTGAAAGATTCTTTAGAGTGAAGATTGGATTCAATCCATGAATGAGAAAATTGAGCAGATAGAAAAGAATAAAACCTGGACACTAGTGCCAGGTAGACCAAAGAACAAGAATGTTATTGGAACAAAGTGGGTGTTCAAAAATAAGATGAATGACCATGGAGAAGCCACAATGAATAAAACTAGATTGGTATGCAAAGGGTATGCACAGGAAGAAGGCATTGACTATGGGGAGGCATTTTCCCTAGTTGTTAGATTGGAAGGAGTTAGAACTCTACTTGCATATGCAACTTACAAAGGATTCAAAGTGTTTCAAATGGATGTTAATTCTGCATTTTTGAATGGAATATTGGAAGAAGTATACATTGAACAACCATAAAGATTTGTTAATTCAAGCAAGAAGAACATGGTTTGTAAAATACACAAAGCACTGTATGGATTGACACAAACCCCTAGAGCATGGTATGAGAGATTGCATAATTACTTGGTAAAGATTGAATTTGAAAGAATAAATGACAACAACAATCTGTACTTGAATACTAAAAAATTTAAAGGTATATTATTAGCTGAAATCTTTGTTGATGATATCATATTTGGAGGACAAGATACCCTATGCCAAACATTTGCAAATTAGATGCAAACTAAGTTTGAGATGTCTATGTTTGGAGAGATCAAATTCTTTGTTGGTTTGAAATTTTATCAAATGGAGAAAGGTATCTACATTACACAATCTAAGTATATCAAGGAGATGCTAAATTTTTTTGGCATGGAGGACTCTAGACCAGTAAGTACACCCATGGATACTAGAAAAAAAATATCAAAGAATGATGATACAACCAAAGTAAATCAAACCTTGTACATGTCTATGATTGGAAAGCTACAATATGTTGTTCACAACAAACCAAATATTGCATTAGCAGTTGGGATTCTTGCAAGATTTTTTGCCAATCTTAAAGACAATCACATGATGGAAGTGAAAAGGATACTAAGATATCTAAAAGGAACAAAGGATTATGGATTGTACTATAAGATGAATGAAAATTTTGAACTAAAAGTTTATACTGATGTAGATTGTGTAGGAAATGTGGATGATAGAAAGAGTACAAGAGGTGGCGCATTTTTTCTAGGAAAGAGATTAGTCTCTTGGACAAGCAAGAAACAAAATTGTATTTTCCAATCTACAACATAGGTTGAATATGTAGCAGCATCAATTAATTATTCAAAATTAGTGTGGATCAAACAACTTTTGAAAGGTATGAAATAAGAAATTATTGATGATGAACTACAACTGATTTAGAACCTAATTGAAGATCTGTGATTAGAGATCACCGAGTTGCTGATTAGAAATGTAATATGATTAAATCAATAATATGTTGTCATTGATGTCAACTAGTTTGACAACACTTATTTTGTAAGTTACTATATCATAACATCTGTAGAAAAGGAGTAAAAGAGATGAAGAAAAAAAATATCTACATAAGGAAGATGTATATGATAGATGAGGATAAGGAATACATTGAGTAACTTGCTGATGAGTCTATGACCTTATGTAATTGACTTGATTATGTTTTATTCATCTATGATGAAGAAAAGAACTAAAAGACACAAGATAATGTAGTTGGTTGATGAAGCATTATAGTATACACCGAGCAGTGTAGTGTATACCGAGCACAATATAAACTGAGCTTGTATTCACCGACACATTTCTTTGTTAACCAAGCAGGAGAAAAGGAACTAATTGATTAGTTTAGCCATTAAGGATTGATGAGATGAAAAGTAAATTGAAATCAGTGATGAAGATAATGATTGTTACAAAGATCAACGGCTAGCATAATTCAAGGAAGATCTAAAGGATGAAATCAAAATGTGTTATTGGCACAATTGCTGAGGAAGGTTTAAGCGGCAAAATCTTATGGAGGAAAATAAAATGGTTTACTTGTCTATTTAAGAGACCAGAGTTTTGTTATGAAACTAATGTTGGAAGAAGAAGGACTACAAAATTATCACATGAACAAACTTCATGTATGCCTGATCAAACTGGTTAAGGAGAACTGAACTGTAGAGTTTACCGAGCATCAGAAAGCTATTACCGAGTGATAATAAGTCATTGATTATTGTTGATACAGAATTGTAATACTGATCAGAGGATTTGACTGAGCATAATATAGATCTGAACATCTGCAATTGAAGTTGTATTGTAATCAGATCAAACTACTGTTACACTTTAACCATTGTAAACAAAGAAATATCTTAACAGAGTGGACTTGAAAGTCTTATATGTTTCATTCATAGAATGAGCATTGTTATCTTGTCAACTCCATAGTGAATGCTGGTTGTATGATAACGGTTGGTCTAAAATCCTCTAACAAGATCAAACCTAACAATGTTTTTGTAACCTTTAACAGGGTTGGGTCTTCATCGACCTCACTTTAGAAGAGAACATTTTTTGGGTTGCCAGTCCCAGGTGGTTTTTCCCTTCATAGGGTTTCCACATTAAATATTTTGTGTTATGTGTTCATTGTGGTGATTGTTTGTTATCATACTTTACATATTACATGTTAGATTTGGTTGGTAATCATTAGTTGTTAATTGACTAGTAATCGATAAAAGAATAGACAGTAAAGTATTTTATGTTACCAAGCTGCAGAAGTTTAAGTAAATTGTTTTGGATTATACATTTTAAATTGGGACTATGGATAACTGATTCACCCCCTCTCAGTTATTCTAACAATTGGTATCAGAGTTGTGGTTGCTTGGAACAAATTTTTAAGGACTTTAGCACAAAGGTCTCAAAATGTTTAAGAGGGAAGTGCTAAAGCTTAACAAGGATAACTTCACAATATGGAAAAGTCAAATGAAGCTGCATGTATCCAGGATTGGGAATTCTTCCCTAGATATGATGGAGAATGGATACCTTGCACCACCCAATGGTCCCTTGACCCTTGATCAATTAAGGGACATGCATGAACATAATGTTACCATGATGGAGATTGTTGCTTCCTATTCAGATGCTGAATTTGAAGATATTAGGAACTGTAATATTGCTAAATAGATGTGGGATAAACTAGCTCTAATCTATAGTGGTGATGCAAATGTCAAAAGAGCAAGAGACAAAAGCTTGAGAGGAATATTTGATGACATGAAGATGAAAGAAGGTGAAAACATTGTGCAGTACACAAACATAATAAAAGAGGTAGTTCACGCTATTAGAGCATCAGATAGAGTTATTGATGAAGACATTATGGTAAGCAAAATTCTAAGAACCCTATTGCCTATCTATGCCATCAGAATATCTGCAATTCATGAAAATAGGTCAGCACCTAACAACACACTCACTCTTGATAATCTAATTGGAAAGCTTACAACATTTGAACTGAATAATTATGATAATAGTGTTGTACCCAATGTTGAATCTACTTTCATGACTTATCTGAAGATTGGTAAGTCTAGTAGCAAAAATAAGAATGATGATAGTGATAGAAATATTGATGATGAGCTTGATGAACTTGAAGCTCTTTTGGCCATAAGGTTACCTAAAAGAAAAGGAAGGTATAGAGGAAAGTTAGCTTTAGCATGCTTTAACTATAAAGAAGTTGGCCACATCGCTACTAGATGTCCACACAAGAAAGATGATGATAGAACCAAAGACTGATGTAAAGGAAGCTATGGGAGAAGATACAACAGAGGCTATTGACACTACAACAGAGATAATTGAGACAATAATGACAAAGGCAAGAAGGTTTGCTACATTGCTGAGGAAGAAGATATCACTGATACCGACACTGATGATGATGTGGAGGTAATATTTGTGGCAATGAAGGATGATTCTGAAGAAGATGAAAGGTATGTAGAGACAACACTTATCTCTAAAGTTAATAAGAATGATACATGGATTATAGATAGTGGTTGTACACATCACATGACTGGTGATGAAGAAAAATTTGATTATCTTGAAGAATATAATGGAGGATTTGTAAGGATAGGAAATGATGCACCCTGTATGGTAAGAGGTAAAGGATCCTTGATGATAAATGATAGATTAAAATGTGAAAATGCTTATTGGGTAAGAGGATTAAACTATAACTTGCTAAGTGTGGCACAACTAAACAATTCAGGCCACTGAGTTGCTTTTGAGAGCAAAAAGGTGAAAATATTTGATGATGGAGGAAGACTTGTTGGAACTGGTTCACAATCTAGAGGTAACCTATTTTATCTTGATAATGATCAATCTTCTTGTTTATTGATGAAAGATGAAGATGTATGATTGTGGCATAAGAGGTTATGTCATGTAAATTTTGTTAACATGATTAAGATCAGTAAAAAGAAAAGAGTTAGAGGTCTACCTAACTTATCTAAGACGGATGATGTTATGTGTCATGAATGTCAGAAAGGTAAGATGACTAAGTCTAGCTTCAAAAGCAAAGATTACTCAACAAAGAAGATACTTGAGTTGGTTCATACCGACCTATGTGGTCCTATGAGAACTCGGAGTTATTATGGAGATAGATATTTAATTATTTTTGTTGATGATTATACTAGGTTATTAAGTGTCATGTTCTTAAAAGAAAAATCTAAGGCACTCAAGATGTTCAAGTCATATAAAGAAAAAGTAGAAAAATAGACTGGTAAAGATTTGAAATGCTTAAGATCTGATAGAGGAGGTGAATTTATCTTTGATGAATTTACTAATTTTTGTAATGAGCATGGTATTAAAAGATAGGTCTCTGCACCAAGGACACCCCAGTAGAATGGCATTACTAAAAGGAGGAATAGGTCAATTGTTGACTGCACAAGGACATTAATGATAGAAAATAATGTTGCTCAAACATATTGGAGAGAAGTTGTTAGCACTGCTATCTATGTGATAAATTGAGTACAACTAAAGGACACTAATAAGACACCTTATGAGTTATGGTTTGGACACAAACTCATTGTAAGTTATTTCAGAATTTTTGGAAGCAAATGTTTTATTTTGAAAGATGAAAGAAATGGAAAGTTTGACTCAAAAGGTGAAGAAGGGATATTTCTAGGATATTCCAGTAAAAGTAAAGCATACAAGTGTGTAAACAGAGTTACAAATAAAATGATTGAAAGTACTAATGTTCGAGTTGATGAGTTTGATGATAAGAATGCAGAGGAAAGTAGAAAGGAACCTGAGGACTATAGTAGATTCACTTACATTGAACAACTTAAGTATCTATCGACATTGTAGACAGTGACAACTGGTCAGAAAGAAAACAATATCGAGGAATAGTAAAAAGAAACTGACGAGCAGGAAGGACCTACTGAGAAAGAAAATGAACTTGCATAGGATGAACAAGAAAGAAGAAATTGGATACTAGCAATTTTTTGTCAAAAGACACCATCTTGAGACACAAATCATTGGAGACATACAAGCTGGCATGCAAACAAGGAGTAAAGCAAGACAAGCTACATGTCTAGTTTGTGAATATGAACCGAAGAATGTAAAAGTTGCATTAGAA
The DNA here is from genome assembly GCA_027943335.1 of Chamaecyparis obtusa. Taxonomy (NCBI): domain Eukaryota; kingdom Viridiplantae; phylum Streptophyta; class Pinopsida; order Cupressales; family Cupressaceae; genus Chamaecyparis; species Chamaecyparis obtusa. Next base: position 428,870 of record BSBK01001201.1, read on the forward strand.
AATGATGAATGGGTTAATACAATGAAAGAGGAAATAGAACAGATAGAGAAGAAAAAAACCTAGACCTTAGTACCCTGACTTAAAGATAAGAATGTTATCGATACTAAGTGGATATTTAGAAATAAGTAGAATGAGAATGGAGAAGTAACAAGGAATAAAGCTAGATTGGTATGCAAACGATATGCACAGGAGGAAGGAATAGATTATGGTGAAACATTTGCACCTGCTACTAGATTAGGAGTTAGAATGTTACTTGCATATGCTGTACACAAAAAGTTCAAAGTTTACCAAATGGATGTCAAGTTAACATTTTTGAATGGAATACTTGAAGAAGAAGTCTACATAGAACAACCTAAAGGGTTCGTTGATCTAGAAAAGAAAGATATGGTATGTAGATTAAATAAAGCTTTATATGGTCTAAAGCAAGCACCAAGAGCTTGGTATGAGAGGCTGCATACTTATTTGTTAAGTATTGGATTTGTTAGAACAAGTGAGAATGACAATTTGTATATGAAAGGAGATACTGATGATACAATTCTCATTGCTGAAATATTTGTGGATGACATTATTTTTGGAGGACAAGATCAAATCTGTAAGTCATTTTTTGATGAAATGAGAAGTGAATTTGAAATGTCTATGTTCAGAGAGATTAAGTTCTTTCTAGGACTACAAGTGATTCAGTAGAATGATGGTATATTCATCACACAATCTAAATATATCAAGGAAGTATTGAAGACTGGTATGGAAGATGCTAAACCTGTGAGAACACCAATGGCTACTAGATGTAAACTGACTAAGGTAGATGAAACTACAGAAGTGAACCAAACACTGTACCGATCAATGATTGGTAAGTTAATGTATGTAGTGCATAGTAGACCAGATATAGCACATGCTGTGGGAATTGTTGCAAGATTTTCTGCAAACCCTAGAGAGTCACACATGGTTTCTAAAAAGAGAATCCTAAGATACCTGAAGAAAATAGAAGATTATGGATTATAGTATCCTAAGGAAGGCAAATTTGAACTCAGAGTCTATACCGACACTGATTGGGCTGGAAATGTGGATGACAGAAAAAGTACCACAGGAGGAGCATTTTTCTTTGGTGAAAGACTTGTTACATGGACAAGTAAGAAGCAGGTTTGCATTTCTTAGTCTACAGCCAAAGTAGAGTATGCTGCTACTACTACAAACTGTTCAAATATTGCATATATTAAGCAAGTCCTAGAAGGTATTAATGAGATAATCACTGAGCTGATGATTATATGCTGTGATAACACTAGTGCAATAAACATTTCAAAAAATCTAGTGATGCACTCTAAAAAAAAGCATATATCTATTAAGTATCACTACTTGAGAGAACAAGTATAGGAGAAGCAAGTTAAGCTAGAGTTTGCTACATCAAAAGAACAACTTGCAGACATATTTTTAAAGCCTCTACCAAAGGATACATCTGAATACTTGAGGACTAGACTTGGGGTCCATCCCCTATCTACTAGTCACTAATGTGATCTAGATGTTGCATTAGCCTAATCTTTTCAGAAGATCATACATGTTGATGCAACATAGTTCACACTTTGGATCATGTCTAAGGTTGTGAAAAGTTTGGAGAACTAGAACAGATTGGCATATCAGTATACATAGATACAGAGTATGCACCGGACAAGAGAGAGTTACATGGCTACTATAGAGCTATACATTTATTTGTTTCTTTGGCGTTTTTGTCAAAGGGAGAGACAAACAATATGAAATAATATGCACCAATGAGAACATTGAAACATCTATCTAAGGGAGAGACAAACTGAAAGAAAGGGAGAGCACTGAAGATCAGTTACTGAGAATAGAAGAAGTAATCTGAGAGCTGAAAAGATCATATTTGCAGAATGTCAAAGCTGCATTTGTAATGTTGTTGAGTAACGTAATGATTAAACATATTAAGCTAGGGAGAGCTTGTACAACATTTTTTCACAGAGTTGTAGAATACATGTTTGGTATGTGTATGGTATACTTCATATTACTTGAGTTTCCATCAATGCCAAAGGGAGAGATTGATGAACTATAACTGATTTAGAACCTAATTGAAGATATGTGATTAGAGATCACCGAGTTGCTGATTAGATATGTAATATGATTAAATCAATAATATGTTGTCATTGATGTCAACTAGTTTGACAACACTTATTTTGTAAGTTACTATACCGTAACATCTGTAGAAAAGGAGTAAAAGAGATGAAGAACATAAATATCTACATGGGGAAGATGTATATGACATATGAGGATAAGGAATACATTGAGTAACTTTCTGATGAGTCTATGCCCTTATGTTATTGACTTGATTATATTTCATTCATCTATGATGAGGAAAAGAACTGAAAGACACAAGGCAATGTGGTCGGTTGATGAAGCATTATAGTATACACTGAGTAGTGTAGTGTATACCGAGCATAGTATAAATTGAGCTTGTGTTCACCGACACATTTCTTTGTTAACTGAGTAGGAGAAAAGGAACTAATTGATTATTTTAGCCATTAAGGATTGATGAGTTGGAAAGTACATCAAAATTAGTGATGAAGATAATATTTGTTACGAAGATCAATGACTAGCATAATTCAAGGAAGATATAAAGGATGAAATCAAAATGTGTCATTGGCACAACTGCTGAGGAAGGTTTAAGCGACAAAATGGATGAAGGAGAATAAGCGAAAAAATCTTATGGAGGAAAAGAAAATGGTTTACTTGTCTATTTAAGAGACCAGAGTTTCATTATGAAACTAATGCTGGAAGAATGACTACAAAATTATCACATGAACAAGCTTCATGTATGCCTGATCAAACTGGTTAAGGAGAATTGAATTAAAGAATTTACCGAGCATCAGAAAGCTATTACTGAGTGACAGTAAGTCATTGATTATTGTTAATACAAAATTGTAATACTGATCAGAGGATTTGACTGAGCATAATATAGATCTGAACATCTACAATTGAAGTTGTATTGTAATCAGATCAAATTTTTGTTACACTTTAACCATTATAAATAGAGAAATCTATTAACAGAGTGGACTTGAAAGTCTTATATGTTTCATTCATAGAATGAGCATTATTATCCTGTCAACCCCATAGTGAATGTTGGTTGGATGATAATGGTTGGTCTAAAATCCTCTAACAAGGTCACACCTAATAGTGTGTTTGTAATCTTTAACAGGGTTGGGTCTTCACCAACCTCACTTCAGAAGAGTGAACATTTTTTGGGTTGCTGGTCCTAGGTGTTTTTTCCCTTCACAGGGTTTCCACGTTAAATCTTTTGTTTTATTTGTTCATTATGGTGATTTTTTGTTATCATAATTTACATATTACATGATAGATTTGGTTGGTAATCATTAGTTGTTAATTGACTAGTAATCAGTAAAAGCACAGATAGTAAAGTATTTTATGTTACCGAGCTGCAGAAGTTTAAGTAAATTGTTTTAGATTATACATTTTGAATTGGGACTATGGATAACTGATTCACCCCCCTCTCAGTTATTCTAACAACTGAGCCATATATTATTTTCTATGATAACATAAGTTCTATCAATATATCAAAGAACCATGTGATGCATACTAAGACTAAGCATATTTCTATCAAGTATCATTACTTGAGAGAGCTAGTTCAAGATAAAGAAGTGAGACTGGAGTATGTTAATACAAAAGAACATTTAGTAGATATATTCACTAAATCTTTACCTAAGGATGCTCATGAATATCTGAGGTAAATTAGGGGTGATTACCCTAACTAAGGCTACCTAGATCAAGTAGGAGTATTGCATCAAATTTACTAATAAGAATATCTGACAAATTGATGCAAAGGAGCTCACAGTTTAGGAATTGCCTAAGGTTGTGAAGAGTAAAGCGCAAGATGTTGATCAATCATAAGCAAGATGAAAAATGGAGTATATATTTTAGAGAACTAACATGAAGATATATACATGGTGAAGATGAAAGTATCTTTGGCATTTTTGTCAAAGAGAGAGAGATACCGAAAGAGATTTAGTAAAATAGATGCACAGACAAAGGGATAAATCTATCCAAGAGGGAGTTGATATTTGGATAAGAATCTGAAAGAAGCTAAGGATATTAATGAAGATCAGTACACAAAGAGAGTTGACATAAGTTTCTTCATTAGATACTTTTTGGATTGTATGGTAAATATGCATATGAAGTTTATGGTGTTGCATGTTGTGTTTCCATCAATTCCAAAGAGGGAGATTGTTAGAAACTAAAATTGAAACAATTGTTATATTTCCATTGATGTCAAACCTTAATTGGTGAGACATTTGCTATCTAGTAAAGTACCATATCTTTTGATTGATGAAAAGGATTTGAAAAGAGGAAATAACAAGAAGACATAGTAGAATTGTTGAGTTATGAGAAACTACAATGGGTACTTGATTAGTTGGCACATTGGAAAGGTAATGTATTGTTTATCTATAACACTAAGTGAAGAATTTAGTTGTTTTTAAGCTTAGAAGAAATGAGGAAAGAAAGTCTGAAAGCATAGGCTTAATCGAGAAAAAGAGCAGAAGATAAAGAAACTTTAGTGTAAGCCGAGTGATGCTAGTGTTGACCGAGCTCCAGTATAAGCCGAGAAAATTTTAGTGTCGACTGAGCATCAGTAATTACTGAGTATTAGAGAATTAACCAAAAAAGATAGTGATTTCTGAGAAGAATAATTTTAGTGATGACCGAGCTATCCAGTGATGACCGAGCATACAAACATAGTATTGGCCAATTGTCAGTAATTTACAGTTTTTGAAGGAATTGAGATTCCTAGCTGACATAGTTGAATTCTTAGGATATATAAAATGTGTTGAAGATAAGGATGAATGACTTGGAGCATTTAATGCATGGTAAACCATTTTCTTATGGATTCAAGGATAAGTTTTGAGAAGTATCTAGAAGGAGGAGGAGAATGAAATGTTGGAAGGATTTGATGAATCTGACCTAAACCTAATATCTACGGAGATGATTAAGAAATATAAGATTAAGATACCTAATCAAAGAGGTATAAGGATGACCTAGTTGAAGGTTATGGATTGTGAGGAAGATGTTAATTTTTTTATTGGAAAACCTAAGAAGAAGGATGAGAAGAGCTAAACAAAGTTGTGGTGATTGTTAATATTATAGCCTATCGGCCTTGATCAAACTAAACCGCAGAATTGATAATGGTTTATTATTAATTAATTTCCTATACTAGGTCAGGTCAGCCCTCCTCAAGAATATGATTTATATCATTTGATCTAGGGTCGGCCCTCTTGGGACAGGTTGGCTCCCTCCTTTGGTTGATATGACTCCTATTTATAGGAGATCATGTCTTGAGGGAAGACACACAAAACATAACGTGCTCTTCCCTCCTAAAGTATCACATAAAGATAGATCAGTGAGCTCTTCATCTAGGGAATCAACAATAGCAGGATAAAGGACAACAAGCTCATCTAGGGCATCATCAATAGTAGAATAAAGGATATCAAGCTCTTCATCTAGGGCATCAATGAAATTATATAAGGTAGCAGATGCATCAAGTCTGAAAGTAACAAATCAATCAAGAAGCTGCGATTTCCTTGTGTCAATACAATTCTGTACCTAACAGCAGTACTCCAAAGAGCAGAATTCTGTAGCATAAATCAAGACTAGATTGAAGACTTTAAGGGAAGCCCTAGCTGGATCAATTTGAGGATTGTATCAAAACATAAATCCGGGTACTAGCTCACCCTGCTAGTTTATTCTATTTTTAGCATTTGAAAGTACTCTATAGTTTATTCTTTGCTAAGTAAATTTGAATAATATTAACATGGTATCAGAGCTACGATAGAGAAAATATCAAATTCAAATTTAGGAATTCAATCTAATGGCATCTAGGGTTTTGTCTAAAATTGAAATAAGGGTTTTGATTTTCAATTAGTTGCCTCTATGAGGGAGTAGATCACCTTGAGATTAAGTGCATGGCATAGGGAGTATGTGGATAGATCATATCTGAATCAAGATACATACCTTCATCTTGTTTGATGTATGGGAACTTTAACTATTGGTATTCATTCTAGTTCTATGCATGTGTAGGTAGCACACCTTTCATTGGTATATTGCAACTTTGCAATTTAACTTGGTCATACATATCTTGTTGATTAATTGTCATAGCTAAAATATTTGAAAAGAACATGATTGAATTAGCTATTTGATATATCTAAACTGGCATTGTGAAATGCATACTCTACCCTAGCATAGGTTATACTTTCCACCATTATAGAGGGTCATGCATAGCTGATTGCTAATATAGCCTTGTATGTGTTGATTTTATGTTGTTGTGATTACATATTGGCATTTCTATATATTAGCTAAATTTTCATGTTGCATTGTAACATTCTTGAGAGAACTATATAGAATTCATGTTTCAAGTGCAAATTTGCCCTAGCTAGTTCTAGATGGAATCTAAGCTTAAGGGGGAGTTTATAATGGGCTCACTCTCCTATCCCTCATTCATGGCTTATTGGATTATTAGCCAGTTCTTTAGCATCATATAGTTGATTCATTAAACATTTGCATTGATTAGCAATTACATATGCTATATTTACATATTGGCTGGTTCATAACACTTGGCTTATGATAGAACTATTATGATTGCTTATGAATGTGAAGGAAGTACTTTTGTATTCTGAAAACTTTGGCTTGTGTTGGAAAAATGACATAATCTGGTATAGTTACAACTATGGTAATATAAATAACTATCCATTCAAGTATGCCCTCCTTTTTTATTTATGCTTGTTCTATGAGAGAACTACTATACACTGTGTACTTTAGCATGTAAGCAACATACCTGATTTACCTCAGCATGTTTAGATGAAGATAAGTCTATCTAGAGGGAGTAAGTCCCCTATTCCTTGGGTGTCTTAATCATAGACATATGGTTTAAGAGGGAGTTCAATCATGGCCTCATTGGCTTGGATGCATATGAAGGCAACTTACATAATTATTGGCATATTTGGCTTCATACAGTATGACTATGGAGTATACCTCACACTGGGATATGATATGTTTTGTCTTGATTAGAAATTATGTGAGTAAATCCATCTCTTGATTGGAATATGTTGATATTGATTGACTCATTGTCTCTGTTATGGAAAATCATAGTTGACTGCTAGATGGATGCTAGTTATTGTGCATAGGTACATACATTATTGGCTGGAACTTTCTTACATTGGCATATGTTAGAATTAATGTTGTTATCTGCATAAGAACATTCATATAGAAAACTATATTGATTATCTTTAGGTGATGAAAGACTTATGTGATTATTCTTATGCACAAATGCTGATTGTATGGGGCATACATCTTTGTATCATGTATGAATGGGTCATACTCTCTTTCATTTACTGATTATGGCCTATAATTATATTGGCTAATATTATACTTGTTCTAGAGAGAACTACATTTAGATATATGCATAGGTCTTGCACATATGGACTCATGTTTCCTTGAGTCTAAGCTTAAGAGGGAGTTTTTTAATGGGCTCACTTACACCTGGTATAAACCTCTCCCTTCTACATGAGTAGGAACATTCCCTATAGGCATAACTTATAATTGTGACATTCATAGCTGAATGGAATGTCTGTTTAGCTTGGATGGTTAGGTATGAGGAACATACCTTACTCTACAACACATATCATACCTTATGCTGTCAAGTATAGGGATCTTATACAACTGATTGTGGGTATAATTAATTAACTATTTTACATTGATGCATGAGTGCATACATTATTGATTAAATGTAGAAACATACTCTATATTATGTTATGTATGGGAAACATACTTTATATTTCCTTGACTCATTTCTGTTATGAGAACATACTTTACATTGGCATATGTTGTATTGGCATATTTTATGGAAACATACACTTAGAGATAATGTTGTGGTATGCATGGAGCATACTATATATGGATATATGTTATCCCTTGCATATGCTATGCTTTGTTATATGTATTCATGATTATTGATCATATATATGTGTGAATACATTTTCTTTATAGTAGGAACTATAATACATATGGTTCTATATGTGAACTTTACATCTAACTTGAATCTTATGATCGTATTGGTCAATCTTATACTTATGAGATGAGGTTTTGTTAATGAGATTCATGTGGTTATTCATCTGGATATACTTATGCTTTGGTTAAGTTATTCTTATGAGTTGGAGAATATCATTTGATGTTCTTTGAGTCTAGGGGACTCGTGGATTAGGGGTCCACATTCACATGGATCAAGGATCCATTGCTGAGTAATGGGTGAGACATCGTTGATGTCAAAAGACCATTACACCTAGTAATGGGTGAGACATCATTTGATGTCAAAAGACCATTACACCTAGTAATGGGTGAGACATCGTGGATGTCAAAAGACCATTACACCTAGTAATGGGTGAGACATCGTGGATGTCAAAAGACCATTACACCTAGTAATGGGTGAGACATTGTTGGATGTCAAAAGACCATTACACCTAGTAATGGGTGAGACATCATTGGATGTCAAAAGACCATTACACTTAGTAATGGGTGATACATCATGGATGTGAAAAGACCATTACACCTAGTAATGGGTGAGACATCATTGGATGTCAAAAGACCATTACACCTAGTAATGGGTGAGACATCATTGGATGTCAAAAGACCATTACACCTGGTAATCGGTGAGACATCATGGATTTGGTGTCAAAAGTTCATTACTCCGAGCACTTGGTGAATATCATGGACTTGATAATTGTGAGACCAATGCTCTGGATATCATGGAGATGATATCATCTGAGTCTTGGAGACTCATGGATCAGGGATCCACAATTGAGTATTTGGTAACATCATGGACTTGATGATACCATGAATATCATAGTCTTGATATTCTAAATTCTTGAGTCATGGGACTCATGGATCTAAGAAATCCACATCTGGATAGTAAAACATCATGTACTTGATGTTGGTATGTTGTCATGGATTTGACATCTCTTGAGTCTTGGAGACTCGTGAATTTAGTTCTCCTCAAATTGGATGGTATACATCATGGACTTGATGTTTCTATATATTGAAGAATTTGGCAATCCAATGTTATTATGAATATCATGGACTTAATATTCTCATGGATCTAATCAATCCACTCATTCAGAGGATAATGGTTTTGAGCCAAATTTTTATATAGACTTGGACTTATGGTAGATAGGATCTACCTTCATAGACTTGGAATCTATGATATCTTAGGATAGGGTATCCGAGATGGCTATGTTTTGTTCTCACTATCAAGAGTGATAGTTAAGGATGTGTCCTAGTATAGATGGGATCTATGGTTTGATCTTTCCCTCCAGTCTAAGTGGGAGTGTTAATATTATAGCCTGTCGGCCTTGATCAAACTAAACTGCAGAATTGATAATGGTTTATTATTAATTAATTTCCTATACTAGGTCAAGTCAGCCTCAAGAATATGATTTATATCATTTGATCTAGGGTCGGCCCTCTTGGGATAGGTCAGCTCCCTCCTTTGGTTGATATGACTCCTATTTATAGGAGATCATGTCTTGAGGGAAGACACACAAAACATAATGTGCTCTTCCCTCCTAAAGTATCGCATAAAGATAGATCAGCGAGCTCTTCATCTAGGGCATCAACAATAGCAGGATAAAGGACAACAAGCTCATCTAGGGAATCATCAATAGAAGAATAAAGGACAAAAAGATTTTCATCTAGGGCATTAATGAAATTATATAAGGCAGCAGATGCATCAAGTCTGAAAGTAGCAAATCAATCAAGAAGCTATGATTTCCTTGTGTCAATACAATTCTGTACCTAACAGTAGTACTCCAAAGAGTAGAATTCTGTAGCATAAATCAAGACTAGATTGAAGACTTTAAGGGAAGCCCTCGCTGGATCAATTTGAGGATTGTATCAGAACATAAATCTGGGTACTATCTCACCCTACTAGTCTATTCTATGTTTAGCATTTGAAAGTACTCTATAGTTTATTCTTTCCTAAGTAAATCTGAATAATATTAACAGTGATTTCTTGAAGGGATTTCTGAGTAGATTAGAGTTGGAGATGACAATGAAGGCCAGTCAGTAAATCAACATATGATCTACAGTGGATCTTTATTTGTAAAGTGAGTTGTATGTTTCAGATCAAAACCCACTATTACTTTTTAACCATTGTATTAGTTAAAATATTTTAATCAAGGTTGACCTAACAATTGTAAATCCTTTAGTCAAGGTGAGATTTTAATGGGATGTTCTTAATCCCTCTAACAAGGCCACTCCTAATAGGGTGATTGAATCATTTAACAAGGTACCACCTAGAAGTGTGTATTGTAATCTTTAATAGGGTTGGATCCTCACAGAGCTCACTTCAGAAGAGTGAAAATTTGGTAGCATGTTACTGGTGGTTTTTCTTGAATTGGGTTTTCATGTTAAATCATGGTGTCATACTTGTGTGAATGTAATTTGATGTGATATGTTTTATATTCTACAAGTTGATTAGTTTTGGACAGTGGATTGCAAGTTTATGTTGTTGATTATATTCTATAGTTTGGGTTATGACTTCATACATGAGATCAAGTTTTGTTTGCTAAGAAATATATACATAATGTATGTTGTGAAATATTTTTGAAATCATAAGGAAGTAATAAGAGACTATGTTGATGTGGAAATATATATTCAAAGCTTCATCGAAAGTGTATTGGCATTATTGATGCTACCAGTTAGTTCGGTACAAGACTATAAGTCCTTTTATTTATGTAATTGGTTGTAAGCCTTGATGTTGTAATTGAGAAGTGAGCTCTAGGCTATAAAAATAAATGAAATTACATTACCACCTATTTTAATTATGCTCTTAACTGGGCACATATTACTATAGTAATGAGTTATTTGTGGGTATCATCCTCACCGGGGTTTTTCCCTTAACTGAGTTTTTCTTGAAAATAAATGATTGTGTTGTGAGGATCATGCTATGTGGTATATTTTTTTTACTTGTATTTATCTTTAGTATTAAGTTATGGTTTTAGTTTAAATTGTTAAAGAATACTTTTGCACTGATTCACCCCCCCTCTCAGTGGTCCCTAATCCTAACAGTTCATTCTGTATAAGGTAAAAATCCAACATGTGTGTTACAAGATAAAACATGCAAAGTTAGGAAAAAAACAAAGTTTTAACCTACACTAAACATATTTAAAATAATCTCACAACATACTAAAATATCTACCACAACCTCTGATGAGCTAAAACAAGGGAACCCAATCAACCTTGTTTGATTTTCTCTTAGAGAATTTGTGGGTGTGCTCTCCCAACACAATACAATAATCCCACTATGAGGCTTGCATGCAAAAGAATAGGAAATCTAAATATGAAAGCTATGATGAGTGACATGATTGTGAACAAGTATGAAGAACTTGCACCAAGATTCGCCAAATGATTGATGCAAATACAAGATCTATTGCAAATAATGCAAATGCAAGAGATTAAAAAATAGATTGAAATGAAAGAAATAAACTAAGAATGAGAATGCAAAATTTAAGCTAAGATAAGAAAATAAAATCTAAGCTACAATGAAAGAATGGAAATCTAAGCTACCATGAAAATTCAACAAGCTATTAAACTAGAATTCTTAGAATTCTCAAGTGCTCAAGAGTGCAAGTGCTCAAGAATGCATAAAGATCTAAGTGCTAAGTCCTCAAATGAGGAGTGAGGCTTCCTTTTAAAAGTTTCTTGAAGAGGCAAAAATATGTTATGTAGGGTTATAGTTAGGGTTTGAAATGGATGAGGTGGCATACACATAAGAGGCACAACTGAAAAAAGGAAAAGTAATGCAAAAGTAAACCACCCTTTAGTGGGCCAATGAAAACAACACTAGAGGGAGACAAGAATTTGAACTAATTAGAGGAGAAAAAAGATGGAGAGGTGACTTTTCTTGGGAAAAGAAAAGTCACATGTGTGTGCAAGTAATTAAGGCTAAAATGATTTTAATTACTTTTTAAGTGCGATTAGAGGAAAATTAGTGAAAAAGCAAGGAGAGGTGAGATTTGAATTAAACTAGATTTAATTTAAATAAAGTTTAGAATAATTTTAGGAAAATGGAGGAAATAAATAAATAAAATTTATTTAAAAGGGGAATATGGAGGAATCATATATTAAAATAAAATTTTAATATATTAGGGGAAGTACTTAAATTAAATTTAAATACAAAAGGGGGAAAATAAATTTATTTAATTAAAGTAAACTTAATTAAATAAATAGAAGAATATAATAAATACAGTCAATTGATAAAGTCAACTATAGTGTTAAGGAAAAATATTAAAATAATTAACATTAGAGTGCACATGACAATTTTAGGTGTCTACACTTTTCCCCTATTTGATGCGGTGTCGATATTGACATTACCTCAAAGAAGGGGAAAATAAGATGCCCCAAAGGTCGCGAAGCGATGAAAAGGAAGGGAGGTGCCCCCTCAAGAAAATATGAAAAAAATAAAAATTTGGGCAATTTTCTCAAAAGAAAGGGAAAAAGGACAAAAAGGTGAAAATGAAAAAATGCATGATTGCAAGGGAAAGAAAGGAAAAAGAGAAAAAGAAAAAGGGAATGAGATGAAAAATGGGCCAACAAGGGCTCTACATATAGGTCCAATGGGGCCCATAAGGGTCATTTTCCACCACGGTCAGAGAAAAAGAGAAGGAGCCATGACAAGCAAAAGGGAGAGGTAAAAGCTAGGAGATTGCATGTAGGTCTACCTATGGCCAATCGACATGGGAGAATCAGTGAGTCCATCTAAATTTTGATCAATGCAGTTTTTATAAAAAAAATATTATATATATATATAATTTTACATGCATTCTGGATCAAAAAATTGGGAGGTGGAGGGGACTGAAAAATTGGGGGGGGGGGGGAGGGGACCAAAAAAATTAGGGGGATGGGGTCAAAAAAACTTGTCGAGGAGGGGATGGGTGGAGCTGGACCAATCTTCAGATCAACAACTTATAGAATTGCTAATTAGGGGATTGGTGGCACCCGCAGCCGTCGATCTAGTGATCAGTGACATTGAGGCTGCTGATCTGAGATCAATGACACTAAGGTCACAGCTCTACGATTGGTGACTCCTACAACCACTGATCCATTAATCAAAATGTGGGGCCACTGATCAGGAGATTGATGGAACCCTTGGCTACCAATTAGGGATTGATGACCTGCAGAGCCACCGATACAAAGATTAACATCCGATCAGGCATGGGTCCAGATGGGATTGGCATTAGAGATGCTAATCTAAATGAGTGTGAGATGTATTGGCATTAGAGACACTGATTTAGGTGAGGGGACATGGGAAAATTAGGCAACTGGGAAAGTACCATATCTATTGATTGATGTCAATAGATTACCATAACTGGTAAGACAATTTCTATTTAGGAGAGTACAAACAATATCTATTTTTTGATAAAGAGGATTTGGGAAAGGAGATAACAAGAGAACCTAAGGAAAGGTTGAGTTATTTGATACTTCAATGAGTACTTGATTAGTTGACACATTGATAATATAATGTATTATTTATCTAAGTAAGAAGAAAGACTGGAGAGGTAGGCTTAACCGAGCAAAAGTGAAGAAATCTAGTTTAAGCCGAGTGATGTTAGTGTCAACCGAATACTAGTATATGCCAATTAATCTAGTGTTGACTGAATATTAGTAATTTCTGACCGACCGAACATTAGTAATTGTCGACCGGCAATAAATTACCAAGAAAAGACAATGTTTGCCAAGGAAGAAATTTTGTAGTCATGGCCAAAATACACAGTGATGACCGAGGAGAATAATACAATATTGACCAAGTGTCAGTAAATTACTTTTGGATAAATAATTAAGATTCCCAACCGATATAGTTGAATTCTTGGGATATGTAAAATGTTTTGAATTTATTAATGAATTTTATGGAGCATTTAATGCATGGTAAATCATTTTCTTATGGATTCAAAGAGAAGTTTGGAGATGTATCTAGAAGGAAGGATGAAGAACATAATCATGGAAGGATTCAATGAATCTGGCCTAAACCTAAGATCTACGGAGGAGATTAAGTGACAAAAGATTAATCTACTTGATTGAAGAGGTATAAAGAAAAATCAAATCATGAGGTTATGAAGTATGAAGAAGAGGTTGATGTTATTGATTGATAAGTCTAAGAAGAAGGCTAAAGGTGAAATTGTGAAGGAGCTGAATAGAGTTGTGATTGCTTGAAGTGAATTTCAAGCATATCAGAGATGGAGATGGAAATGGAGATCAGTAAGTAAATCAACATATATGTGTGAAGTGGATCTATATTTGCAAAGTGAGTTATATATTTTTCAGATCAAAAACTATTGTTACTTTCTAACCATTGTATCAATCTAAATCCTTTAATCAAGGTTGACCTAACAGTCATTGTATAAATCCTTTAATCAAGGTGACATTCTAATGGGATGTTCTTAAGTTCTCTAACCATGCCACTTTTGATAGAGTGTTTTAAATCCTTTAAAAGGGTCACAACTGACAGTGTGTTTGTAAACCTTTAACAGGGTTGGATTTTTACAGAGTTCACTTCAGAAGAGCAAAAATCAGTAGCATGTTACGCAATGGTTTTTACCAAGTTGGGTTTCCACTATAAGTCCTGGTGTTATACTTGTATGAATGTTTTGATGTGAATGTTTTTATATTCTACAAGTTAATTTTTGTATGAATGCTTTGATGTGAATGTTGTTATATTCTGCAAGTTAATTACTTTTGGACAATGGCCTGCATGTTATATGTTTATGATATATGCTATAGAGACCGAGTTGAATAGCTGATTAGATTTGAAGTTGTTGAAGTAATGGAAAGTTCAATTGGTACATCTAGACTTGAGGATAAATGATTCACCCCCCTCTCTATTATTCTAAATCATTCTAACAATTGGTATCAGAGTTATTGGTGCTTATAGGGAAAAGTTTAGAGGTATTTGAAACTAATGATCAAGATCTATAAAAAGGAGGTACTGAAGTTGAACAAAGAGAGCTTCCTTGCATGGAAAAGTCTGATGAAATTGCATCTAGCTAGTATTGGTGATTCATAAAAGTACTATGTGGAACATGACTATGTTATACCTTCTGCACCTTTGACTACCGAGGAGATGAAAGAAAAACAAGAACACAATCAAGCAATGTTGGAGATTGCATCTTCTCTAAGCTATCCTGAATTTGAAGATATCAAAGACTACACTACTGCAAAGAAAATGTGGGATACTCTTATAACTATCTATGGTGGAGATACAAATGTATTGAGAGTGAAATCTAAAATTTTGAGAGGTAATTTTAATGAAATGAAAATGCAAGAAGGTGAAAATATTTCTCAGTATAGTGGTAGAATTAAGGAGGTAGTGAATGCTATTAGAGGATCTAATAGAAACATTGATGATGAAACTATTATTGGTAAGGTATTGAGAACTTTTCTTCCTATCTATGATATCATAATTTCTACAATTCAAGAATCAAGATGTAACCCTAGTAATGTTCTGACTCTAGAAAGTCTTGTTAGCAAGCTTACTACTTTTGAGCTATCTAACTATGATAACTACATTGTTCTTAATGTTGAATCTGCATTCAAGTCACAAATGGTGTCGCATAATTCTAAGAAGGGAAAAGAAAAGTGTGTGAAAAGTAATAGTGATAGTGATAGTGATAGTGACACTTCTGATGAGGAACTAGATGATCTTGAGGCACTCATGGCTAGAAGGCTACAAAGAGGAAAAGGGAAATATAAAGGTAAACTTCCTATAATTTATTTTTCATGTAACAAATTTGGCCATATTGTAGCAAGATTCCTTGACAGGACTGACAAGGATGAGAGAAGGAAAATCAAGTACAAAGACAATAGAAATGATAGAGATCACCAAAGGTACAGAGACTAAAAAGACAAAGGTAAGAAATCCTGCTATATTGTTGATGAGGAAACTGACAGTGACACTAGTGAATCTGATGAATGTGATATTGAAGTTGTTTATGTTGCTATGAAAGATGATTCTGATGAAGATGAGAAAACTGCACTTATTTCTTATGTGAGTAAAGGTGATAAATGGATTATTGATAGTGGTTTCTCACATCACATGATTGGTGATAAAAGTAAATTTGAGACCCTAAATCATTACAAAGGTAGAAGTGTTAAGTTTGGTAATGATGCACCATCTCCTGTGAGAGGTAAAAGATCAATTAAGCTGACTGATAAGATCACATTTGAAAATGATTATTGGGTTGAAGGTCTTGTAAGTACCTAAAATGCAATGTCTAAGAACACAAGGCTAAGCTAGCATTAAAAAAAACAAAGAAGATAAACACTTATGCTAAGACCTACAAAATGGAAGCAAACAAACTCCAAAGCAATATAAAACCCTTAAGCAAACCTCCGAGATGTAGAAGATTTGTCCAAAGGTTTGGATGTGTGGTCAAATGCTATGCTCAAGCTTCAATAGAGAAAATAGCATGGTAACATTGCTTCAATGGTGGATCCAAATGAAGGAGGAGAGCTTCTCTTTTATAGAAAGATGGGTGAAATAGACAGTCAAGATTAAGGGGCAAAAGAGGAGTGAGCAACGATGGAGATGCATCCAAGGGAGAGCACATGGATTGTGCTTTCTCAAATGCATAGCATTGTGACAAGTGTCACAATGGGGAGGATGAGAGGAGACACACCTTTGGAAGGTGTGAGAGGGGACAAATGTGTAAGAGGTGTAAGAGGCTTTTGATTTCTCATTGGAGGATGTGGAGGTGATGTCATAAGGGGTTGACTCTGGGGTGGATTAGCATTCTTTAATCTTGGATTACG
This sequence comes from Chamaecyparis obtusa, assembly GCA_027943335.1. Taxonomy (NCBI): domain Eukaryota; kingdom Viridiplantae; phylum Streptophyta; class Pinopsida; order Cupressales; family Cupressaceae; genus Chamaecyparis; species Chamaecyparis obtusa. The sequence goes on from BSBK01001201.1 coordinate 445,736, forward strand.
ATTGTGCACACGCTTAGGAGGTGATTAGGCTTAGTAAGTGGAGGATTAGGGAGATGTGATGGAGGAGAGAATGAGTGGAGGATTAAATTAGCTAAGCATGGATTATTAGCTAATAGGGAAGATTTAGAATTAAATATTTTATTTAATTCCAAGTGGGAGGAAAAGGGGATCTATGAATTAATTTATTTAGATAAATGTATCCATTTAAATTAATAAAGGAATAGGGATTTAATTAATTATCAGACTATAGGTTTGTCATTTTGATATTTAATTGGGCTATAGTTAATTAATTAAATTAATTAACTAGGGGATGACATAAATTAATTAAATAAATAATATTTAATTAACAAGATGTCCTAGGAAAAGACTAAATAAAATCACTAAATAATGTAATCAAATTTAGGTGTCTACAGGCCTTAACTATAATTTTCTGAGTGTTGCACAGTTGAATAATACTGGTTATTGAGTGGAATTTCATCACAGGAAGGCTAAAATATTTGATACCACTGGTGAACTAATTGGAAGTGGAGAAAAAACAAGAGGTAACTTGTTCTATATAGACCTATCTGAAGAAACATGTTTGTTTTCACAATTTGATGATGTATGGTTATGGCATAAGAGGCTATGTCATGTGACTTTTAACAATATGGTAACTATTAGTAAAAATAAGAAAGTTAGAGGCTTGTCGAGATTGAAGAAACCTGATAATGTGATGTGTAAATAGTGTCAATTGGGAAAAATGACAAAGTCTAATTTTAAGATCAAGACATACTTCTAAAAATATTTTGGAATTGGTTCATACTGACCTTTGTGGACCTATGGGTGTACAAATATATTGTGGTCATAAGTGTTTTATTCTATTTGTTGATGACTACACTAGGATGATGACTGTAATGTTTTTGAAAGAGAAATCTAATACATTTTAGTTGTTTAAGTGGTATTTGACAAAAGTTTAAAAAGAAACACGTAGAAGCTTGAAATGTTTGAGATTTGACCAAGGTGGAGAGTTTATATCAAATGAGTTCAATTTGTTCTGCAATCATAGAGGAATCAAGAGACAGATGTCTGCACTGAGAACACCTCCACAGAATGGCATTGTAGAGAGAAGAAATAGGTAAATTATGGATTGTGCAAGAAGGTTGATGATTGAGAAGAATGTTACACAAAAATATTGGAGAGAAGCTATAAGTACAACTATTTATACCTTAAATCGAGTAAAAATTAAAAAAAAGGTACAAATGCTACACCTTTTGAGTTATGGCATAATTATGCACCTAATGTGAAATATTTGAGTCTTTGGGAGTAAATGCTATATACTAAAAGATAATAAGAATGGAAAATTTGATACAAAAAGTGATGAAGGCATATTCCTAGGTTATTCCACTAAGAAAAAATCTTCTAAGTGTTTAAATTCTAACACTAACAAAGTTGTAGAAAGTACAAATGTTAGAGTTGATGAATATGTAGAAAAGAATGAATTAGAGAGCAAACAAGAACTTGAAGATTATAGATCTTTTGTTTACATAGAAAAAGGAGAAGCAAGTAATTGATGCAAGAGCATCTTGGGTCCTTGGCAATTCTTTGTCACCAAAAATATATTTGTGTTTTTCTCTGTATTGCTCGGTTCCTTCTTTGACCGAGTTGGTTTGGTGTTTCTCAGTTTCCTTTGTTTACCGGTGTTGGTTGGTTAATTTCCCTGGTGCACGGTGATGCTTGTCTAGTGCTTGGTTACCTTACTTATCGAGTTGTTTATTTTAGATTTTGTTGAGGTTGATTCTTTCATTTATATTTGGTCACAGATTTAATGTTGGTATCTATCATTGGGAAGCGTTTGGACCTAGATTTGGTCATTCCTTCTATTGATGGTGGATCTAAAGGTTGACTAGGCACGGTAGCCTCTTGTATAAATGTAGTTATTTGGTTAGAGTTTTAGGAGATCAATTTTAGAAGATAGAAGATAGAAGATTAGAGATTATTGGCAGATCCTCGCATGTTGGAGGACTTCTGTGATTGATTGTAATATCTGGTCTAAACTGGGAAGGCCTTATAGCCCAGCATGTATGAATCAATTGAAGATAATATATGAAAGTTTTTGCATTCTCTCTCTTACTTGTGTGTTTGTTACTTCCACGTGTGATCTTTGCAAGGTGGATTTGGTTAGGGTGTGCCTTTGGCCCCTCTCCTCATCCTCCCTTGTGTCAAGTGGTATCAGAGTGAGGTGAGATCTGGATCTAGGTTTGTAAGTCTACTTTTGAGGGTTCCTTCTTGTCAAACCCTAGTTGATTTGTTGTGGGGTAGTAGATTGTGATCTAACCTAGAATTGTAAAGGGTTTCAAGATGGTTCATGGGAGGCAAGATGTGGATCCAAGATTGGCAGACATGTTGAGACAAATTGCTGCTAGATTAGAAGCTATTGAAACAACCCAGAGAAGAGGAAGACATCTTGAAGATGTTAGTGATGATGAAATTGAGGAAGAACAAGGTGATGTAGAACCTACACCAGTGATGGATCAAGGTGAGGAAAGATTGTTGAAGGCTTTGACAAATATGAAGTCTAAACCACACTTTAATCCTCTTGAGTAAAGTGGAAAATTAGATTATGATGAATTGGTGGACTGTATCACCGAGATGGAAAAGTACTTTGAATATGAAAATGTACCTGAGGAAAAGAAGGTGAAATTTGCAAGCAAAAAGTTGAAGAGTCAGACTTCCCTATGGTGGGAACATCTGTAGTTGGATAGAAAGAGGAAAGGAAAAGACAAAATCAAGGTATGGAATAAAATGGTTAATAAATTGAAAGGAAAGTTCTTACCTTGTGATTATCAGATTAACCTAGTTAGGCGAATGCAAAGTTTGAGGCAGCAAGATAGCTTGGTAAAAGAATATACTGAGGAATTATATAGATTAGATATCAGATCTAGACATGATGAAGATGACATGGAAATAATTTCTAGATACCTGAATAGTTTGAGAGTTTCCATCCAAGAAGAAATCAATTTGGTCAAATTGGAGAATATTGAAGAGGCTTATCAATTTGCATTGAAAGCTAAGGAGAAATTGAACAAGATACATGAGAAAAGAAAAATAGGTAGAGGTTGTAGACTCCCTAGAGGAAGAGGTATATCTTATGGTGAAAATAATAGATTTGACCCTGAAAAGACAACTCTGGATAAAGGCAAGACCAAGTGGAAAGGTGAAAGTTCATCTAGGGGCAAAGGCAGTAACTACCGAGGTGGTTATGATAGAGGTGGTTTCCAAAGAACTTGTTACAATTATGGAGAAGAAGGACATAGATCATTTGAGTGTACACATGAAAGTAAGAAGGTTGGTAATAGTAGAAATGCCTTGGTGCAAGAAGAGTCACTGAATGAACATGAGAAGGAAAATAACTTGATTGTAAGGAGAGCACTTTGGAGTCAAAGTAATAAGGAAGATCCGGTAAGGAATTTGTTGGCAATTTGGCTGAGGTATGTACATAGATGTTGTCATTATGGAAACATATGTTCCCTATGAAGAGCACATAAGCTGGAAAGTAAGTATGGAAGATCGTAGACTAAAATTGTCTAAGTATGAAACAATGATTTTGACAGAGCACCCGATACAGTTTATTTTGGTGATGTTCACTGGAGCATGATCAGAGTTTGTGTAGTTGAACATAGACTCTATGGTGTCTAAGGATACCCCATCTCAGTGTGCAAAAGAGTACAGATAGTACAGAAAAAGTTATGACTATTTTACCAATGACAAAGTATAGCCGACAGTGCAGTTTTGAAGATAGAACTAGTAAATGAATTAAGAGATTATTTTGCTTGTCAAAATAATGACTTAATATTATAAAGAGATGAAATCCTAGATGTTTACTCTTGGATAAAGATATGCAAGCTAACAAGAGAAAGATATTATGTTTGTATCTTGTATAAATAAAGATGTACTGAGCATACTTGAAATGTAACATGTAATATATGTAAATTATGATAACAACGAAAGTTGTTGATGTGAAGTTGTAAGCAGTACCATATTGTAATTAGTAAACATTTGTATTACTTGTTTGGGCAATGAGCTCATCTGGTAATCAGGTTTTGTATCTACAACTCCTAACAGGGTTGAGGCTTCTAACAAGGCCTATAGTCCCTTAATCAGGACTGATACACTATATGATTGTAACAGGCTCCTAACAGGGTCAACATCCTTAATCAGATATCTTTTGATTAGTGGATCTTTGTGGGTACCATCCCCACTGGGGTTTTCCCTTGGCTAGGGTTTCCTCGAGAACATATCATGTGTTATGAGTTCTTTACATTTACTATTGTGTATGATATTTAGTTTCTTATGCTTTGTATGCATTAAAGTAATCTATTATATCCATAAGTGGGCAAAAGTAAAAGTTTGTGAAATACTGATTCACCCCCCCTCTCAGTATTTCTTATTTCTAACAGAATTTTTTTTTCAAGACCAGATGTAGAGTTCTGATGAAGTTTGGAAGGTAATCATTGATAGTGGTAGCTCAGAGAATCTAGCATCTGAGGAAATGGTCACAAAGTTACAATTGAAAATATTGGAACATCTAAATCCCTATCAGATTTCATGGATCAAAGATGAGCATACACTCTTGGTAAGTGAACAATGTTATGTAAATTTGAAAATTGGAAAGTACTATGATAAGGTGTTATGTGATATCATGCCTATGGATTGTTGTCATATTTTATTGGAGAGACCTTGGCAATATGATAGTCATGATATATATGATGGGAGATTGCATAAATATACTATTTAGGCTGATGGAAGAAGACAAATTTTGTTACCTTTGATTGAAGAACTTGTTAGTAATGTTCGTACATCTATGAAAGTTTTCTTGATGGAAGGAAGGTAGTTTTTAAAGGATTTGAAGAAGAATGATGTATGTTTTGTTGTGATTCCTAACAAACCGAGTAAGAAAACAAAGGATAGTATACCTGAGGAGATTGATGAGTTACTCACTGAGTATAGTGAGATCATTTCTGATAATGTACCTGATGGTTTTCCACTAAAGAGAAGCATTGATCATTGCATGGATCTAATCCCTAGAGCTAGTTTACTGAATAAGGCACCACATCGGTTGACACCTACTGAGAATCAGGAATTGAATTGACAAATTCAAGAATTGCTGCAAAAAGGTTTTGATCAGAGAAATTTTAAGTCCTTGTGCAATACCTGCTGTATGGGCACTTAAGAAGAATGGAGAATGGCAAATGTGTACTGATTCCAAAGAAAACAACAAGATAACAATGAAATATAGGTTTCCTATATTGAGAATGGATGACATAATGGATAGTTTGACTGGAGCAAAGTATTTTACCAAAATTGATTTGAAAAGTGGGTGTCATCAGATAAGAATCAGAGAAGGTGATGAATGCAAGATTGCTTTCAAGACAAAAGATGGTTTGTATGAGTGGTTCGTTATGCCTTTTGGTTTAATGCACCGAGTACTTTTATGAGGTTGATGAATAAAGTTTTGAAGAAATTCTTGGGTAAGTTTGTGATTGTATATCTTGATGATATTATGATATTTAGTAAGACCAGAGAAGAACATTTTTTACATGTTAAACAAGTATTGCAGAGATTAAAAGAAGAAAAGTTGCTGATAAATCTAAAAAAGTGTTCATTCATGAAAAAGGAGATTGTGTATTTGGAATTTGTGATTTCAGCTGATGGTTTGAAAATGGATCCTAAAAAGGTTGAAGCTATTTTGAATTGACCTACACCTAAAAATGCTAGTGAGGTAAGATCATTTCATGGTTTGGTAAGTTTTTATTGAAAGTTCATTAGGAATTTTAGTTCAATATGTAATGCTATGACTGAAAATATGAGAGGAGATAAAAGAGAATTCAAATGGAGACATGGAGCTGATAAAAGTTTTGAGAATCTGAAGTAGAAGGTTGTTGAATTTCCTATTTTGGCATTACTTGATTTCAAAAAGGTATTTCAAGTGGAATGTGATGCAAGTGGAAGTGCAATAAGAGCTGGGTAAACTTGTTGCCTTCTTTAGTGAAAAGTTAAATGATGCAAAAAGGAAATATTTTGTGTATGATGAAGGATTTTACGCTATTGTTCAAGCACTGAAGAAATGGAGACATTATTTGATACCGAGTGAATTTGTGTTATATACTGATCATAAGGCTTTATAGTATTTGGGTAGTCAGAATAAGTTGAATTAGAGACATATGAAATGGGTTGAGTATTTGTAGAGTTATGAATTTGTGATAAAGCATAAGAGTGGAGTCACTAACCGAGTTGCCGATGCATTGAGTAGAAGGAGATCTTTGATGACTGAGATGAAAATTGAAGTTCTTAGATTTGATGATATGATAGATTATTATGAATTTGATCCTGATTTTTCTGAGCTATGTAGAAAGTGCAGAGAACCTATTCAAGATCAACCGAGTACTAAATGGGAAGAATATTTAATTCAAGAGGGTATGTTGTTTAAAGGTATTTAGTTGTGTATATTGAGAGGACCAATGAGAACTAATTTGATAAAGGAGAAAATAGTAGGGGTTTGGCTGGACATTTTGGTGTTGATAAGACATTGAATTTTTTTAAGGAGAAATACTTTTGGCCACAGTTGTATAAAGATATTCAAAAATTTGTGAAAAGTTGTGGAATTAGTCAAGTTGCAAAAGGAGTAAGTCAGAATACTAGATTGTATACACTGATTTATGTTCCTGAGAAACCTTGGATTGACATTAGTATGGATTTTGTTCTTGGCTTATCAAAGATAGTAAGAGGTAATGATTCTATATTTGTTGTTGTGGATAGATTTTCTAAAATGGCACATTTTATACCTTGTAGAAAGACATCAAATGCAATACATATAGAAAATCTTTTCTTTAAGGATATTATCAGATTGCATGGATTACCGAGGAGTATTATCTCTGAATGAGATAGTAAATTTGTTGGATACTTGTGGAAGACCCTTTGGAGAAAGTTTGGCACCGAGTTGAAATATTGTTCTACATTTCACCCACAAACCGATGGATAGACAAAAGTTGCAAATAGAAGTTTGGGAAATATTTTGAGATGTCTAGTTGGAGACACACCAAGTAATTGAGATTCTGTGTTGGCAGAAGAAGAGTTTGTTGGAAACTGCAATTGAAGCAATTGTTGTTTTTTCATTGATGCCAAATCTTAACTGATAAGACTGTTGCTACTTAGGAAAGTACTATATCTATTTGAGTGTTGCTAAGGGGATAGACAAGGTTGGTAACAATAGCACCTAAGGAAAGGTTGAGTTATCTTGATACTAAAAAGTGTACTAGACTATGTTGTACAATGATGAGACAATGTATTGTTTATCTTAGTAAGATTGAAGACTAAACTGGTAGGCTTGACCGAGAAAAAATGGAGAAATCATGTTCAAGCCGAGTGATGTTAGTGTCGATCGAGTCAGTGTATGTTGAGCAAAATTCTAGTGTTGACCGGACATCAGTTAATTACCGAGAAAGATAGTATAAGTCAAGGAAATATTTTTAGTAATGACCGAGTAGTTGATCATAGTATTGACCAAGCATCAATATTTTTATATTTGAAGAGAATTCAGATTTGGAGCCGACATTGTTGAATTCTTGGATTATATAAAATATGTTGACTTTATTTATTGATTGTTTGAAAGCATTGAATGCACTAAAAAATATTTTATTGTAAATCTTTAAGAGATTTTGGATGTTTCTACAAAAGGATCTGAAGAACATAAAGTGGGTAGATTCAATGAATCTGACCTAACCCTAAGATCTACGAAAGAGATTGAGCGAAAAAAGATGAGTTAACCTAATTAAGGAAGTATTAAGGGAACCTAAGCATTAGGTATGTGTGTGCATGGGTGAACAAAGGATGCTGGAAGATCAATATATGTTATTGATTGCTTGAAGAAAAGTTCCAAGTAGATCAGAGATGGAGATGGAAAAGTTTCAAAGTTAGTAAACCAACATTTGTGTATGGAATTGGATTTGATATTTGCAAAGTGAGTTGTATGTTTTTCAGATCAATACTACTGCTACTTTCTAACCATTGTAATAGTCAAAATCCTTTTAACAAAGGTTGACCTAACAGTCATATGTTTAAATCTTTTAAACAAGGTTGCATTCTAATGGAATGTATGTAAGTCCTATAACAAGTCTCACTTCTAACAGAGTGATTAAAATCCTTTAATCGGGTCACACCTAACAGTGTGTATTGTAAACTTTGATAGGGTTGGATTTTAACCGAGCTCACTTCAGAAGAGTGAAAATAATAGTAGCATGTTACAAAATGGTTTTTCCCAAATTGGGTTTCCACTATAAATCCTAGTGTCAATGCTTGTGTGAATGTTTTGGTTTAGACATTTCTATGTTTTACAAGTTAGATATAGTTGGGTAGTGGATTGCAATGTTATATGTTTCTATTATTGAATTAGTGATGATCGAGTTGGTTTTGGTTGTTAGATCTGATTTAAGGCAAAGTTTTTGAAGTTTGTTTTATACATCTGGACCTAAGAACAACTGATTCCCCCACCCTCTTTGTTGTTCTAAATCATATTAAAAATTGGTATCAGAGCTATGTTGCTTATTATTAGTGTTTACAAAAATCAATTTTAAAGCGGCTTGAAGAAAATGATCAGGATGTATAAGAAGGAGGTACCGAAGCTGAATAAGGAAAACTTCCCTGCATGGAAAAGCTTGATGAAGCTACATTTGGCTGATATTGGTTATTTTGCAAAATACTACATTGAGAATGACTATGTCTCACCTATCACACCTTTGACTACTGAAGAAATGAGAGCTAAGTAAGAACATAATTAGGCAATGCTAGAAATTGCATCTACCCTAAGCTATCTAGAATTTGAGGACATTAAGGATTGCACAAGTGCTAAGGAGATGTGGGACACTCTTGCGAAGATCTATGGTGGTGACATAAATGTACTGAAAGCTAAGGCCGAGAGTCTCAGAGGTAAGTTTGATGAAATGAGAATGCAAGAAGGCGAGAACATTGCACAATATTGTGGTAGAATAAAAGAAGTTGTGAATGCTATTAGCGGAGCAAGTGTGACTATTGAGGATGAAACTATAATTGGTAAAGTACTAAGAACTTGGTGTCCTATATGTGCTATTAAGATCTCAGCTATTCAGGAATCTAGATGTAACTCTACAAATGTGCTTACTTTGGAAAGTTTGGTTGGCAAGTTGACTGCTTTTGAACTCTCTAACTATGATAACTTCACTGTTGGTAGTATTGGTAATGTTGAATCTTCTTTTAAGTCATAATTAGTTCTGAACAAGCCAAGAAAAGAAAAAGAAAGATGCATTAGTGAAAGTGAAAGTGAAAGTGAAAGTGACACTTCTGATGAAGAACTTGAAGATCTAGAAGCTCTTATGGCTAGAAGACTGAGAAGGGGAAAAGAAAAATATAAAAGTAAACTCCTTATTATATGTTTTGCATGTAATAAAGTTGTTCATATAGTTGCTAGATGTCCTGACAGGAATGATAAAGATGAAGAAAGAAAAAGAAAACACAAAGATATAAGAGATGACAGAAGCTACCAAAGGTACAAAGACTACAAAGGAAAATGTAAGAAATCTTGTTATATTGTTGAAGAAGAAACTGACACTAATAGTGATGATTTTGAAATTGAGGTAGTCTATGTTGCAATGAAAGATGAATCTGATGAGGATGAGAAAACTGCATTGATCTCCTATGTGAACAAGAATGAAAAATGGATTATTGATAGTGGTTTTTCACATCACATGACTGGTGACAAGAGTAAGTTTGAGACCTTACATCATTATAGAGGTAAAAGTTTAAAATTTGGTAATGATGCACCATGTCCTATTAGAGGAAAAGGTTTGATTAAACTGACTGATAAGATATCTTGTGAAAATTCATATTGGGTTGAAGGTCTAAATTACACTAATACATTTGGGGTGAAATTGCGATGGCAATTTGCGATGGCAGGCAAATGTCATTAGGTTTTGGCTTTTTTTTTCAAATATAGCCCGACACCGTCGCAATTGCAACGGCAATACATTTGGAATTGTCGCAATTGCGATGTTGTCAGGATATAAGCGCAAAAAAAACAAGAGCCTTGTCATCATTTGTGTTGTCAACAGCGCCATAACCCTCCGCGAAATCACATCGGGATATAAGGGCATGTTGTCATTTGTGTTTTCAACAGCGCCGTAACCCTACGCAAAATCACATCCAGATATAAGGAAAAAAAAAACAAGAATGTTGTCATTTGTGTTTTCAACAACGTCGTAACCCTCTGCATGCGAAATCATAGCTACAATTTGTGAGTACGTTGGGTTTATTTTTGTTTTATCATTATTATTTAATCTGGTATTCAGCTGTTAGAGAGCTAAAATACCCAGAAATGAGGACATATCTGTGTTGAATTTATTGTTAGCGACTTTGGTTATTTAGAAGTTTAATTTTATTTCTTCATCTTTCAAGCACAAATGTTTTGTGGACCATAACGTCTTCATTGTTTCGAGTATGCAGTGAAACAGCCCTAACTTGCAACATTGTCATTTGTGTTTTCAACAGTGCCATAACCCTCCGCGAAATCACATCGGGATATAAGGGTAAAAAAAACAAGAAGGTTGTCATTTGTGTTTTCAACAGCGCCGAGAGAGATTCCCTCCGTGAAATCACAGCTACAATTTCTGAGTACGTTGGGTTTATTTTTCTTTTGTCATTATTATGTAATCTGGTATTCAGTTGTTAGAGAGCTAAAATACCCAGAAATGAGGACATATCTGTGTTGAATTTATTGTTAGCGGCTTTGGTTATTTAGAAGTTTAATTTTATTTGTTCATCTTTCAAGCACAAATGTTTTGTGGACCATAACGTCTTCATTGTTTCGGGTATGCAATGAAACAGCCCTAACTTGCAACGTTGTCATTTGTGTTTTCATTTTATTTGTAGCTATGATTTCGCGGAGGGTTACGGCTTTGGTTATTTAGAAGTTTAATTTTATTTGTTCGTAACCCTCTGTGAAATCACATCGGGATATAAGGACAAAAAAAACAAGAACGTTGTCATTTGTGTTTTCAACAATGCCGTAACCCTCCACGAAATCACAGCTACAATTTGTGAGTACGTTGGGTTTATTTTTGTTTTATCATTATTATGTAATCTGGTATTCAGCTATTAGAGAGCTAAAATACCCAGAAATGAGGACATATCTGTGTTGAATTTATTGTTAGCGGCTTTGGTTATTTAGAAGTTTAATTTTATTTGTTCGTCTTTCAAGCACAAATGTTTTGTGGACCATAACATCTTCATTGTTTCAGGTATGCAATGAAATAGCCCTAACTTGCAACTACCTTCATGGTACTTGTGTACAATATCATAATGGGACCTTTGACAACCAGCCCTCAAATCTATTTGTAGATTATCTTTGAATATAATCTTTCCTACCTCAGGTACGAGCAATCTTCTGGAGCAAGATAAACACCAACACCATATGCCGGACCACCATTCATTAATCTATTATTGCTAAAACCATGTAGTATAATTGATGATATGCTTGTATCGGATGCTCCATGCCATGCATAATTAACATTTGCATTACCACGAGAATTTCTTGTTATCTCAACCTGTTTGTTGAAAACCTGCAGTCGAGCCTGTCCCAACCTATCTGTTTGTGAATTTTGATAAATACCAGTAACATTGGTTGCAAGTCCAATTTTATTTAGGCCAGTAAGGAAACAATTTTTCACAACTACATACTCTGTATCGCAATCCACTAATTTGATCAATTTGTCCCCCAGCTGTTCAAATTCACGAGCCACAAAACTAGAACATTGTTGGGATTCAGAAAGCAAATTATGATTAATGACACCATCCCTAACCTCATCACGCAATATCTGACCATTCTCCAACTGAGTTGCATCTGTACCTGTTTGAACCTTAGCTGATTTTTTATGAAGCAACTACTTTGCTTGGAAAGTCTTTATAGGTAACTCGGTTACAGGCTGTGGCTTTGTATCCTTAAACAAGTTTGAATCTCTTAAATCTCTATACAATTCATTTGCGCTAGTGGGACCCTCAGTTGAATATTTCTTGATCAATTCATCTAATTTAGGAACATTCATGGATACCACATTAGCCACAAGCTTCAAATTACTAGGAATACAAACTTGCTCAGTTTTGGAAACCTCCATACTAGCAGCAACTCTATCACAATTCTCAGCATTTGAGGCCTCGGTTGGACTTATTCGAATTTCAATCTCGACCTCAACTTTAGAGGCAACTTCTTCATTGGCATTACCCTCAATGATAACTTTGGGGAAAAAGCATGAACCATTCTCATCAATCCAAGCAATGGACCTTTGACAGCCGGCCCTCAAATCTATTTGTAGCATTCGCAAAAAATCAACAAGATATGGAGAGCCATCTATTGCCAACTCTACAGTGGGCATGCCAACCAAAAACTCATCTCTAAGTGAATCCAAAACTTGGACAGAAAAATCATTCCATGAGCCATTCCAAAAATACATCACCCTCATGGGAACTGAACTCTTACGAAAATTCTCATAGTTATGCAATGTTTCCTTGCCCGAACAGCACTTATACAGACAACTACATTTCATGCTTCTGTCTTTCTTGCCATAGTTAATCCTATTCTTCTGTACCCACTTAGATAATCTCCTTCCTGAGGATAGGAAACCATATTTATTTCCTTGTTTTCGTTTCATTTGAGCTCTCTCCAAAAAATTTATGCCAAGCTGACACAAATGCTTGTCTTCACCCTTCATTGCAAACAAAACCAATTTACAGCCCAAACCGTTTCAACTAGGGTGTAATTATTTACAATGTCACTACAACACCATAATCTACAACCACCCCTAACAAGATGCTACAATATACACCAAAATCCGATGCCACATTTTACATCGATACGAAGAGAAACAACATATAGAACAGAGAGTTGATCCTAGCATTCAGTCTCATTATTCAAACTCCGATCGAGCCATAAAACAATACTCAAATTGTCAAGAAGTTAAATTAGGCCAAGAAAACCCCAGTTCCACCATGAAACCTCCAAATCTCAGTTTCTGACTCCACTCCAATAGTCCACTTCCTTTGTTAGGTCCACAGGCCTAATGCATGCGGTTTAGGATTGGGTTTCCAAACAAAGTATGAGGAATGGGTACCTGGGATCAAACACTGAGTTTTAGGTTGTTCTCCTCATCCTAGGTGTATATGCCTATCAATAATGCAAATATAACAGATTGATTTAATTGGAACCAACTTGAATTAGAATGAATAGTCATTACATAGGAGACCCCTTAGTTATATAGCCAAGGTTAGTACAAAGGAGTGAATGAGACAATGACAATAGATAATCAATAGATAACTTATCACCCAACTAAGATGGAATCACATGTCCACCAAAGGTTAATGATCCTCCAATGTGTAATAAAGTATGTGCGACAAAGGTGGAGTCAAGACATAAAGTGGAATGTGATAACATGATAACACCACATAAAGTGAAAAATTTCGAACTACTCCTATGTGATCCCTAAGTAAGCTTGAGTGTAATTAGTACCCACGTGACAATTTACCAAGTTAAAATAAATTTTGGTGGTAGGATTTTTTATTAGTTTTCTTTCTATCTTTTTTTACTAAAAACAAACTTGAAATGTATTTTATCTTTGTTTATTAATATAAAATCATATATTACCAATGGAAAAAATCTTCTATATATTTTTTCACCATGTTCTATAGCTGAATTGAACTGTTTGATGTATAATTTATCTACCTAATCTTTTGTGCTTGCATGACAATTTTGAATTTTTCAATCACATAATTTTTAATTTATTTATAGTTGTTATGCCATTCTTGTAATTTGATGCCCCACCCATTCTTACATTTTTCACTACGCTTCATCTAGATTTTCTTCCTATGGTTTATAGAATACTTAAAAACCAAACTGAGCCAATGATTGTCATTAATGGTTTCAACCTTTTTTAATAGCTTACATTTGGGTTATCACTAATGTTTGTAAAGGAAAAGTGTTTACTGTAGCTAAAAGAATTTCATGAGAAACTATAAATTTGATTATAAGATTTCTTTTTACTATATTTTTTTTTATTCTTTCTAGTTATCTCCAATTGTTCAATTTCTCATATTTTTTCCCAACACTTGACAACCATAAAGGACAACCAACATGGGTAGTAGACCAATATGGTTTTTCTCATTTTTTAATCCCAAAGTTTGGCTCTCCTACACCCATTTTGAAGAAGGTGTGAGGTCGTTTAACCTTAATGCATTCCCTTTATTGTCTTTCTCTTCTAACTGAGCTTACAATGAAAATAATCCTAATACATACACCCATTTTGAAGAAGGTGTGAGGTCGTTTAACCTTAATGCATTCCCTTTATTGTCTTTCTCTTCTAACTGAGCTTACAATGAAAATAATCCTAATACATTTGTATTCTTTCATTATTTCTAGCAAGCTACCTTAAAAAAGAATGGTAATATTTTTATCTTTTCTATTTAATAATACAACCATTATTTTAGTCTTGGTTATATGGACTTGCATTCTAACCTTCTAACAAAAAGTGTTCCAAGGCCTTCAAGTGCTCTCTCAATGCATGGTCTTTTAAAAAAAAAGAAGATAAGATCAACAACATATAAAAGAACCTTCACCCCATAGTTTTCCAATTGAATAACTTCCCCATCTATCTTCATTAATCATGCCTCTAACTTATAAATGTATATGATATAGGGGGAATAACTATTTGAATCTAATGTCACCACCAAAATACTTAGACATATTCTTTCTTGTTATCATTTTAGCTCTAACCTTATCATAAAATACATGCACAACTTCTCTATATAAATCTTAGATGATTGATTATTTTATTCTATTCCATAGTTTATCTCTGGGTACCACGTTGAATGCTTTCTTTAAGTCCACAAAACAATAAGCATCTTATGCACCTTGACTGTCCAAGATTTTTTCAATCAAGTCCCTACAAAATAATGTGATGATCAATGGTAGAGTATCTGGGCCTAAAACCTAGTTGTTATTTTTCCCCCTTTCCCTCATTTTCTACCCACACAAAAACCAAGTTTTAAGGTCCTTCACACACCGCAACCTTCTGATTTTTCACTATATATCATTTTCCTAGTCAAAAACATAGAAGCTTTTGACCTAGGGCTTGCTCCCAAATGGTGTAACCTCAACCTCCTGGTTCAAAGCTTTTGGAATATGAAAAAGGACCTCCCTAACTTGCATTGTACCAAGGAAGAAGAATTTCCAATGGTCAAAATTCAAGTTAGGGCCATTTGAATGGCTAAACCCTGAAAACAAGGGTTTCTTAGACCAGCGGACAAGGAAATTGAATAACTCTGATATAAAATGACTCAAAGTTATCAAACCAATTCTAAAAGCATAAAATGGAGATTCTCCAACTTTCAGATAGGTTTTGATCACCCCTTCACATCCGTACACCGTACTGTCACCGTGATTTGCACAGAAAATTGCTCTGAAACAGGTAGTTTTATTGATTTGAAAGCAATTTCAATACAATGAGGATCTCTTCGATTTCCTCAATCATTTGGAAGCCTAAATAGGCTCTCCCCACTGTTGGCTTAACCATTTTTATGGTTGTAGCCGTTTAACCAATTCAAACTCAAAATTGCTTAGCAACTTTAAAAGTTGCATTACAACTTTAAAACAACTTTTGCCGGGTAAGACAAAAAGTCTGTTTTGGAAGACTAAAAGACCTTATTTGATGTTTTAGACTTTAAAACACTCTTAAAACACCTAAAGACACCTAGATAAAAAAATTTCATCCAAGGGACCAATCGATACCCAAGGTTTATTAGAGTGACTGTCCTCATTTGTTGAAGGAAAAAAGCATTAATGTGGTTCAATAGCAATGCATTCAAGTGGCAATTACACAAGGGAAAATCACTGTGAGATGTCCTCATTTGTGACAAGGATAGTCACACATGAGGACATCTCACAGTGATTCTCCCTTGTGTAATTTCCACTTGATCACTCTAAAGACAACATGATAATGTACACTCACTGTAAGGACAGTCACAAATGGGGACATCTCACAGTGAGTGTCCCTTGTGTAATTGCCGCTTGAGTTACACAAGGGACATTGATTGTGAGATGTCCCCATTTGTGACAAGGACAGTCACACATGAGGACATCTCACAATGATTGTCCCTTGTGTAATTGCCACTTGAATGTATTGCTATTGAACCACATTAATGCTTTTCTTCTTCAACAAATGAGGATAGTCACTCTGAAGACAACATGATAATGTACACTCACTGTAAGGATAGTCACAAATGAGGACATCTCACAGTGACTGTCCCTTGTGTAATTGCCACTTGAATTACACAAGGGACAGTCATTGTGAGATGTCCTCATTTGTGACAAGGATAGTCACACATGAGGACATCTCACAGTGATTGTCCCTTATGTAATTGCCACTTGAATGTATTGCTATTGAACCACATTAATGCTTTTCTTCTTCAACAAATGAGGACAGTCACTCTGAAGACAACATGATAATATACACTCACTGTAAGGAAAGTCACAAATGAGGACATCTCACAGTGACTGTCCCTTGTGTAATTGCCGCTTGAATTACACAAGGGACAGTCATTGTGAGATGTCCTCATTTTTGACAAGGACAGTCACACATGAGGACATCTCATAGTGATTGTCCCTTGTGTAATTGCCACTTCTCAGACTTACTCTATCAGATACTTACAATTAAACTAAGTAATGGAGGTTACTTAAGATATCAACCGCTATTTCAGATTCAATCACAATATGTGTGCAAGACCCCTTAGTGCTTTATAAACTGAGGGCATCATTTGGTCCTAGGATGAAATCTACATGTTGGGTATTTGTTTGGTGTCTTAGGTGTGTGTTTAGGAGTCTAAAGGTTCATAAAGGTCTTTAAAACATTCAACACAATCTTCTAGTCTTTCTCGGCAAGAGGATTGTTTACAAAAATGTAATGCAACTTTTAAGTTGCTTAGCAATTTCAGTTTTAAGACTGGTAAATGACTATAACCAACTAAATGGTTAAGCCAATGCAATTGCAGAGCCTATTTAGGCTTATTGATATCAGAGGAAATCTGAGAGATCCTATTGTAATCTTTGATTTCAAAAAATCAATAAAGAACACCTGTTTCTGTGCTATTTTCTGTGCTTTCAATGCAACAGTACGGCGTACAGATGGTTTGAAGGGAGTCAATTTGGTCTAGAAGTTGCAGGAGACCTTGTTGCATGTTTTGAACTTTATTTGGTCCTTTCAAGTCTTTGCATTGAGGAGTTGGTTAATACTATTTGTCTCTGCTCTGTAAAACCCTTAGTTTCAGGGTATGTGTACATTATCATGTTGTCTTTATAGTGACTGTCCTCATTCAAGTGGCAATTACACAAGGGACAGTCACTGTGAGATGTCCTCATTTGTGACAAGGACAGTCACACATGAGGACATCTCACAGTGACTGTCCCTTGTGTAATTTCCACTTGAATGTATTGTTATTCAACCACATTTATGGGCCCGTTTGGACCACGACACACAGTAGCATCTACAGAGAAGAAGTTTGGTATGCAATGGTCTTGAAACCTCCTGAGAAATTCTTGGTATGCATTTGTGTGGTGCAAAAGCTTCGTTGAAAGAGAAAAAGAAGAAAAGAATAGAAATGATTTTTTTTCTTTTTATGTCATATACTGTAACCAACTACTTATAACTTCCAAAAATTATTATAACCATTTGAAATTGAAACTTGGTTTAATGTGAAACTAAGAACTGCTTTATTAGAGCTTTATGTGATTTAGATTCAGACATCAAGAACATTGTTTGCCTAATATTGTGATTAATGCTTATTTATTAATATCTCATACTAACAGACAATTGATAATTGTAGGGAAAACGTCATTGGGGGTCTTTGAGGATCCACCAGAAGCCAAGGAGAAAATGTATTCAAATGCTAAAGATGGTGTAACAGTCCTTACAGCTATTGAACCTTGCTGTGTAGATCATCTCCGATTCTCCAAGTTCAACAGTACTGTGGTATTCCTTTGGATACTTCTAATGGAAAATTTTAGACATCAAGTTCTTTTTGTATGAAACTACTACATTTGTAATCTGTAGTTTTAAACTTTTAGTTTATAAATGTTCATCAGCTTTAGTTCGTATGCTGCCATTTCAAGTATGATTAATGAAGTTACCTTTATCACAGGATGAAAGTGAGCAGTCAGCATACTGGTACGGAGCTGGTAGCATTGATACGGTGACTAGGGCATCGTTTAATGGTGGTATTGTGTTTTCCCATGTTTAGGGCATCAGCCTTTTGAAGTATTGCCTTCAGCTTTCTTAAGTCTGATTTTTAAGTTTGTTTATTTCCATCCTAACTTGCTTTTCCCTCTTCGGTTTTGCAGTACTCTGAAGGTAGTCGCAAGTTAGGGCTGTTTCATTGCATACCCAAAAAAATGAAGACGTTACGGTCCACAAAATGTTTGTGCTTGAAAGATGAACAAATAAAATTAAACTTCTAAATAACCAAAGCCGCTGTTGAAAATACAAATGACAACGTTCTTGTTTTTTTTGCCCTTATATCCCGATGTGATTTCGCGGAGGGTTACGATGCTGTTGAAAACACAAATGAAAACACAAATTCCTTGTGTAATTTCCACTTGAAGGAGGACAGTCACTGTAAAGAAAACATGATAATGTACACTTACAGTGAGTGTACATTATCATGTTGTCTTTAGAGTGACTATCCTCATTCGTTGAAGAAGAAAAGCATTAATGTGGTTCAATAGCAATACATTCAAGTGGCAATCACACAAGGGACAGTCACTGTGAGATGTCCTCATTTGTGACTGTCCTTACAGTGAGTGTACATTATCATGTTGTCTTTAGAGTGACTGTCCTCATTTGTTGAAGAAGAAAAGCATTAATGTGGTTCAATAGCAATACATTCAAGTGGCAATTACACAAGGGACAATCACTGTGAGATGTCCTCATGTGTGACTGTCCTTGTCACAAATGAGGACATCTCACAATGACTGTCCCTTCTGTAATTTCCACTTGAATGAGGACAGTCACTGTAAAGACAACATGATAATGTACACATACAATGAGTGTACATTATCATGTTGTCTTTATAGTGGCTGCCCTCATGTTGTATATTCTTCTGTGTAGATGCTACTATGTGCTAGGGAACTTCTTAGAACTGTTGGTATATTCTTACAACTTGTTACACCTGGGATATTCTTCTCTGTAGATGCTAATGTGTTCCGTGGTCCAAATAGGCCCATAAATGTGGTTGAATAGCAATACATTCAAGTGGCAATTACACAAGGGACAATCACTGTGAGATGTCATCATGTGTGACTGTCCTTGTCACAAATGAGGACATCTCATAGTGACTGTCCCTTGTGTAATTGCCACTTGAAGGAAAAAAGCATTAATGTGGTTCAATAGCAATGTATTCAAGCGGCAATTACACAAGGGATACTCACTCTAAGATTTCCTCATTTGTGACTATCCTTACAGTGAGTGTACATTATCATGTTTTCTTTACAGTGACCATCCTCATTTGTTGAAGGAAAAAAGCATTAATGTGGTTCAATAGTGATGCAGAGTAGTCAGCAAGAAACTTGGATCTATGTCCCAACCCACTTCAAGACACCAAAATGACTCAACCAATCAATTAGGCTCTGATTTCTATAGGTTAATGTTTAAACTCTGCAAAGTAATGAATTTGAAGGTTTCAAGGATCACACAACAACTTATGGACTCAATCCCATTCAATAACAAATTTCCTTTTAGGGACAAGTTCCCTGATTTTCTATCAAAAGAGACTTTTAAGGTTCTAGATCTTACTTCCTGCAGAAAAACTTAGAAACCCCTTAGATATCATCTAAATAACAAGAATCATGAATTGGTTGTGATCTAAACAACCCAAGACATCAAAATAACAAACTGACCTAGTGACCCTGGTAGGTCTCCCAAACCTGCTCTGCAGCCATAACTCTGCAACTTGCCAAAGGACTCTAAGAAGTTATATGTTTTTTGAGTACCCTTTTGGGATTTCTAATAGACCACCAACTCCCAGACCCTGACTCCACTCCAGCATATCAATGTCTTCATTGAGTCCGCAGACCTAATGCATGCTTTTAGGTGTGGGTTCCAAAACAAAGCATTGAAAATGGGTGTATGAAACCAAGATCAGAGTTTTGGAGTGTTCTCTTGATCTAGATAAACAAGAATGCACAAGCTTTCAAGTCCTCAATATGATGCAAGCTCCTGATTTTAATCTGATTACCATCTTCCCAGCCAAAAACATGGTAGTTTTTGATCTAGGGCTCGCTCTCAACAAATGCAGATGCAACCCCCTGCCAGGCAAAGCAACAATCTGGGTATGATAAGGTGAAATTTTGTAGTCCTTTTGGGTATGATAACAGTTCCAGTTTCCAATAAGATGGTTCATTTTTATAATCTAGCTTCAATTTCTCTTGTGAAAATCTTTTTTTCATTTTATGGGTGGTAAAATATAATTATTATGCTAGAGGTGTGTACTTATGGATGATAATGAAACAAAATGATAAGATTTAAGACTCTTGTTTTTTTTTTTAAATAGCAATTTAAGTTTCCTTCTATTATAAATTACTGTTTTTCTATTTTTTAATGTATCTTTCCAGATCTTTTATATCAATTTTATTTATGAAATATAAATATATTAATAACGTTTTAGTGTTTTTAGGATTAGTTTATATCAATTCTATAATACATCATTCATCATTCAATTGTCAGTATTATTAATTTAGACTATGCAATTGTAGAACTACTCGAATATGGGTTGGATGGATACTCAAGCAGGGGAACCCTCCTCAAATATCTCAAGCAGTGAACTTGGAAAAATGTGTCCTGAAGGAACCCTTTCCATCAGAGAGATAAAAGTACAAACAAGTAAAAGAAGCAGGCTCTGCAAATATTTTTTTGAGAAGAAAAATGATAGATTATTCGAGTATGGTTCATGAGGTATATCTAAAAAGACATTTTTTTTCTTATTATAATAAAAGAGGAAGTTGTGAATGTCAAAGTTGAGTGAAACAAAAATTATTTTCATCAAATTTTGTTAGGCTTGCTTTTGGGAATAGTTTCTTACAATATTGCTATTAAGATTTTTATTGTGTAGTTTTTAGATTAGGTTTATAAAATTATATTTCATGAGTAGTGATTCATATTAATCAATTAAGGATACTTTTGGAAGGTATTTTCAATGTGTCAAATTTTGATATTTTTACAAGAATTAGATTGTGTAATTTTTTTAATTAAAGTCATTGACTCATATTTCATAAATAATAGTTCTCATGAATCCATCTCTTATAAGATTGAATAGTCTATTTAGGAAGTATTTCTGATAGTATGTCAAATTATGATCTTACTATTACCATTAGATTGCATGGCTTTGAAGTCAACCTCGTTGACCCATATTCTTCTCTGTAGATGCTACTATGTGCTAGGGAACTTCTTAGAACTGTTGGTATATTCTTACAACCAGGTTACACCTGGGATATTCTTCTCTGTAGATGCTACTATGTGCTGTGGTCCAAACGGGCCCATAAATGTGGTTGAATAGAAATACATTCAAGTGGCAATTACACAAGGGACAGTCTGATGCAGAGTGGTCAGCAAAGAAACATGGATCATTACCCAAACCACTTCAAGACACCAAAAATGAATCAATCCAAACAATTAGACTCTGATTCTTATAGGTGAATGTTTGAACTCTGCAAGGTAATGAATTTAAAGGTTTCAAAGATCACACAACAACTTATGTACTCAAACCCAATCAAGTTCAGTTTTCTCTTTAGGGACAAGTGCTTTGAATTTGATCAAATGGTGTTCTTAAGGTTCCAGACCTTACCCCCTTCAACAAAACTTAGTAACCACTTAGATATCACTTAAATAACCAGAAACATGTATTAGTTTTGGTCCTAACAGCCCAAGGCATCAGAATAGCAAAATGACCTAGTGGCTCTAGTAGCTAGGTCTATGAAACCTACTCTGCCCCATTAACTCTGCAGATTGCCAAAAGACTAAATGACATTATGTGATTTCTAGACACCCTTTTTGATGTTCTTTCAAACCTCCAAACTTCAGACCCCAACTCCACTCCTGCACTCCTCTTCTCTTGTCAAGTCCGCAGACCTAATGCATGCAATCAGGCTTGGGTCTCAAGACAAGTGTTGAAGAATGGGCTCCTGGAATTAGAATTAGAGTTTTAGATTGTTGTTCATACCTTAGACATTCACAAAAACCAAGATTAGGGGTCCTTCACACACTTGTAGACTCTGATCCTTCATTTCTCATCAAATCCTAGTAAAAAACAATAGAGTCTTTGAACTAGGGCTCGCCTTCACCATGCACAGACTTAACATCCTATTCTAAAGCCTTTGGAATATGAAAATATACATGTCTAACCTTCATCTTGCCAAGAATAAAGAATTTTCAATGGTTAAAACTCAGGTTATGGCCATAAGAGCAGTCAATACCCTGAAAACAAGGGTTTGCAGACAAGGTTCAGAGAAAATACAATAACTTTGATTTAAAACAAGTTAAATCCTCCAAACCAACTCTCAGAGTATCTAATATCTCTAATACAATTTCCAAGCTAGTTTGATCATACAACCATCATCCGTACATCCGTACAGAGTTAGTTTTTGCACAGGAAATGCTCTAAAACAGGGTTATTTATTAAATTTTGAAAGCAAAATGGTTCTCCAAGTCTCCTCTGCCATTCCTTCGACCATTGGAAGCCTAAAAAGGCTCTGTGGATAGTTTCTTAACCATCTAGATGGTTATGTCTATTCAATACAACAAATAACAACTTTTGAAGCAACTTTTAAAAGTTGCATTACATATTGTTAACAATTTTGCAAACATTCTTGCCGAGAAAGGCTAAAATGTGTTTTGAATAGTTTTAGACCTTTATTAATCTTCCAAAACTCCTAAAACACCTAACAGACACCTAGCAATCAAATTACATCCAAAGACTAATTGATACCCAAGGCTTATAACAATACCAAGGGGTCATAGTCCAAACATGTGGATGGGTTACAAGGAGATGTTGATCAATCCTGTAACCATTATTACAAACAAGAAAACTTAAATACTAAACCATTGAAAACATCTTAAAACATTTAGTCTATCAATCCTTCAACACAAGGCTCCATGGTGATATGATGTAACCTTAGGAAAGTAGGTGCTTGTTTCAATAGGATGGGATGACTTCTTGGCTTCATGGTGTCTTTCTTCAATCACATGGTTTTTGGTTTGCATGAGGGATGCCCCTGCATCATAGTCACTGTGAGATGTCATCATGTGTGACTGTCCTTGTCACAAATGAGGACATCTCACAGTGACTGTCCCTTGTGTAATTGCCACTTGAATGAGGACAGTCACTGTAAAGACAACATGATAATGTACACATACAATGAGTGTACATTATCATGTTGTCTTTATAGTGGCTTCCCTCATGTTGTATATTCTTCTGTGTAGATGCTACTATGTGCTAGGGAACTTCTTAGAACTGTTGGTATATTCTTACAACTTGTTACACCTGGGATATTCTTCTCTGTAGATGCTACTGTGTGCCATGGTCCAAACGGGCCCATAAATGTGGTTGAATAGCAATACATTCAAGTGGCAATTACACAAGGGACAGTCACTGTGAGATGTCGTTATGTGTGACTGTCCTTGTCACAAATGAGGACATCTCATAGTGACTGTCCCTTGTGTAATTGCCACTTGAATGAGGACAGTGACAGTAAATACAACATGATAATGTACACAAGTATTGTGAAGGTAGTCGCAAGTTAGGGCTGTTTCATTGCATACCCGAAACAATAAAGATGTTACGGTCCACAAAACGTTTGTGCTTGAAAGATGAACAAATAAAATTAAACTTCTAAATAACCAAAGCCGCTAACAATAAATTCAACACAGATATGTCCTCATTTCTGGGTATTTTAGCTCTGTAACAGCTGAATACCAGATTACATAATAATAACAAAAGAAAAATAAACCCAACGTACTCAGAAATTGTAGCTATGATTTCACGAAGGGAATCTCTCTCGGCACTGTTGAAAATACAAATGACAACGTTTCTCTACATTATCATGTTGTCTTTACAGTGACTGTCCCTTGTGTAATTGCCACTTGCTGGAGGACAGTCACTGTAAAGACAACATGATAATGTACACTTACAGCCCGTGTACATTATCATGTTGTCTTTAGAGTGACTATCCTCATTTGTTGAAGAAGAAAAGCATTAATGTGGCTGAATAGCAATACATTCAAGTGGCAATTACACAAGGGACAGTCACTGTGAGATGTCCTCATTTGTGACTATCCTTATAGTGAGTGTACATTATCATGTTGTCTTTACAGTGACTGTCCTCATTTGTTGAAGGAAAAAAGCATTAATGTGGTTCAATAGCAATGTATTCAAGCGGCAATTACACAAGGGATAATCACTCTGAGATTTCCTCATTTGTGACTATCCTTATAGTGAGTGTACATTATCATGTTGTCTTTACAGTGACTGTCCTCATTTGTTGAAGGAAAAAAGCATTAATGTGGTTCAATAGCAATGCATTCAAGTGGCAATTACACAAGGGACAGTACGTACATGCCCATTAAAGTTGGTGTTTTGTTATCCAGCATGACAATGGAGACAGCATACTCTGTGTCAATTTTACTGATCAAATTTCCCTCCGCCAGGCAAAGCAACAATCTGGGTATGATAAGGTAAAGTTTTTGCAACAATTTCTTGCTGTTGCTAAGGTTACCATTGTTTATGGTTTCTATTATATAGTTCTATCTATATTGCTATATGGCCTTTTGTTTAGGATTAAGTAGACGAGGGAAAATATTTCTTTTGTGGATTGTAAACAAAACATTGAATTATTTCAGAGAACAGATCTAAATCTATAAGATGCTACGATGGAGCACATGACCATGTACTTGTGAATATTAGGATCCATGTTAATCAAATGACTGCTTTATGCAAATTACTTTTGAGTAAGTAAAAGGAAATACAATTTTTTGAAGTGTGCAAGGATTTTTATGATATACAGGTGTACAAAGAAATGAATCTGTATTGTTTTGTATCAATATCAAACATCTCTGATATATTTTCATGTTTTTATAATCTATTTTGCAGATGGAAATTTGAAATGCCAGCTATCCTAGAGCAGTCAATAAGAATATTGTCTGATGCTGGTCTTGGTATGGCCATGTTCAGTCTGGGTATGTTTTGAATTCTTCTCTATCTCTCTGATTGAGGAGTACTCAATATATGCATGTGCTTTTTTCTTCTTTGATGGTTGTGAAGCTCTGTTTGTTCTAAATACCACCGTATTGCAATTGTATTAGTTTCATTATTTTCTCTAAAGTCATTGTATTTTTTCTTATTATAATAAAAGAGGAAGTTGTGAATGTCAAAGTTGAGTGAAACATAAATTATTTTCATCAAATTTTGTTACTGTCACAAGGGACACTAACAAAGCCCTAGCTTTTCCTCTGATATAGCCTTCTCCCATACCTCATCCTAAGATTCTTTATCTTCTGTGTCATCTGATCCTCCTATACAAGTTGCAAATGAAATTTATCGCTCATGTATAAACTGAGATAATATAATGCACTCGATATTTGAATCATCGTACATGTATAGAATGACAGAATATAATGCATTCAATATTTGTATTATCGTTCATGTATAGATTGAGACAACATGATAATGTACACTCACTGTAAAGACAACATGATAATGTACATTCACTGTAAAGACAACATGATAATGTACACTCACTATAAGGACAATCACAAATGAGGACATCTCATAGTGACTGTCCCTTGTGTGATTGCCACTTGAATGTATTGCTACTCAGCCACATTAATGCTTTTCTTCTTCAACAAATGAGGATGGTCACTCTAAAGACAACATGATAATGTACACTTACTGTAAAGACAACATGATAATGTACACTCACTGTAAAGACAACATGATAATGAGGACAGTCACTGTAAAGACAACATGATGATGTACACTTACTATAAGGACAGTCACAAATGAGGACATCTCACAGTGACTGTCCCTTGTGTGATTGCCACTTGAATGTATTGCTATTCAGCCACATTAATGCTTTTCTTCTTCAACAAATGAGGATAGTCACTATAAAGACAACATGATAATGAGGATAGTCACTGTAAAGACAACATGATGATGTACACTCACTGTAAGGATAGTCACAAATGAGGACATCTCACAGTGACTGTCCCTTGTGTGATTGCCACTTGAATGTATTGCTATTCAGCCACATTAATGCTTTTCTTCTTCAACAAATGAGGATAGTCACTGTAAAGACAACATGATAATGTACACTTATAGTAAGTGTACATTATCATGTTGTCTTTACAGTGACTGTCCTCATTTGTTGAAGAAGAAAAGTATTAATGTAGCTGAATAGCAATACATTCAAGTGGCAATCACACAAGGGACAGTCACTGTGAGATGTCCTCATTTGTGACTATCCTTACAGTGAGTGTGCATCATCATGTTGTCTTTACAGTGACTATCCTCATTTGTTGAAAGAAATAAGCATTAATGTGGTTCATTAGCAATGTATACAATCATTTTTTTTTTTAATTTACCCAGGGCCGTCGCAATTGCGACGGGCTCCCGTCACAATTGCTTGGGAGCCCACCGCAATTGTAACGGCCCTCCGAAGCAATGCGACGGGAGCCCGTCGCAATTGCTTTGGAGGGCCGTCGCAATTATGATGCCCTACCATCGCAATGCGGTGGAGGCCCAGAATGGATAAGGGCCGTATGGGCGACGGCCACGCCCGTTGCAATTGCTTCGGAGGGCCATCTCAATTGCGACGCCCTGGAGTCACAATACGACAGAGGGCCAAAATGAGTGGAGGGGCGACTTTGTGATGGCTAGGTGTCACAATTGTGACGGCTACCCATAGACGTGGTAATTTGTGATGAAAAAACTATGACGTCAATGGGTGTCACTATTGCGACACATAGCCATCGCATTTGTGACACATAGCTGTCGCAAATTGGCCTCAAATGTACTAGTGTTATAATCTGCTAAGTGTTTCTCAGCTCAACAACACTGGTTACCGAGTGGAATTTCATCACAAGAAAGCTAAAATATTTGATGCTACTGGTGAACTGATCGAAAGTGGAGAATAGACTAGAGGTAATTTTTTCTATCTTGACCTATCTGAAGAAGCATGTATGGTTCCACAACTTGATGACATTTGGTTATGGCATAAGAGGCTATGTCATGTTAACTTTGACAATCTGGTAGAAATAAGTAAGAAGAAGAAAGTAAGAGGTCTACCTAGATTGAAGAAACCTAAGAATGTGATGTGCAAGGAATGCCAATTGGGAAAAATGACAAACTCAAGTTTTAAGAGCAAATACTTTACTTCTGATAAAATTTTAGATTTGGTTCATACTGACCTTTGTGGACCTATGGGCATACAAAGTTACTATGGTGCTAGATACTTTATCATGTTTGTTGATGATCATACCAGGATGATGCATGTAATGTTTCTAAAAGAAAAATCTGATGCTTTTCAATTCTTTAAGTGGTATTTGGCTAAGGTTGAGAAGGAGATGGGTAGGAACTTGAAATGTCTTAGATCTGACTGAGGTGGAGAATTTACATCAAATGAATTCAATCTATTTTGTAATGAAAGAGGAATCAAAAGATAGATGTCTACACCTAATACACCTCCACAGAATGGTATAGTAGAGAGAAGAAATAGATCTATCTTGGATTGTGCAAGGACATTATTGATTGAAAAGAATGTGGCACAAAAATACTGGAAGGAAGCTATAAGTACAGCTGTCTACACTCTTAACTAGGTACAAATCAAGAAAGGTACAAATATGACACGCTATGAATTATGGTATGGGCATGCACCAGGTGTTAAATACTTTAGAATCTTTGGAAGCAAGTTCTACATATTAAAATACAATAGGAATGGAAAGTTTGATGTTAAAAGTGATGAAGGCATATTCCTAGGGTATTCCACAAAAAATAAAGCTTATAAGTGTTTGAACTCTAACACTAACAAAATTTTGGAAAGTGTGAATGTCAAAGTTGATGAGTATGCAGAAAGAAATGAAGTTGACAACAAAAGAGAACCAGAAGATTATAGATCTTTTGTGTATATTGAAGAAGAAGAAGAGGAAAGTAACAAACTTGCACCTGATGCCGAGTCTTGGGTAAGCAATGCTGAGTGACAGGAAGAGGTTGTCGAGCATAAGGAAAACAGTGTTGAAAGAGAACAAGAACATGCCGAGCGACAAAATAATGCTGCCAAGTATCATGAAGAGGTTTCTGAGCATTCAGAAGCTGAATCTAAAAATCTTATTGAGGAACCTAATGAAATAGAGGAGAGAAGAGTTGAACCTATTTTGGCAAAATATGTAAGAAGACATCACAAGCCTAAACAAATAATTGGAGACAAACATATTGGAATTCTGACCAGAAGTAAGACAAAGGATCCAACATGTTTACTGTGTGAATTTGAACCTAAGTCAACTAGAGAGGCATTAGAAAATGAAGACTGGATACAAGAAATGAATGAGGAAATAGACAATATAGAGAAGAATGATACTTGGACTCTGGTGTCGAGACCTGAAAACAATAATGTTATAGGAACAAAGTGGGTGTTCTGGAATAAGTTGAATGAAAAAGGTGAAATAACAAGGAACAAAGCTAGGATGGTATGAAAAGGATATGCACAAGAAGAAGGAATAGATTATGGGGAGACATTTGCCCCTGTAGCTAGATTGGAAGGATTAAGAACTCTACCTTGCATATGATGCTTATAAAGATTTCAAGGTTTATCAAATGGATGTCAAGTCTGCATTCTTAAATGGTATACTAGAAGAAGAAGTTTACATAGATCACCCAAAAGGTTTTATTGATCCAAATAGAAGACACCTGGTATGCAAACTAAACAAAGCACTACATGGATTAAAACAAGCTCCCAGAGCATGGTATGAGAGATTGCATAACTACTTGATACAGATTGGATTTTCAAGAACAAATGGCACAAGAAATTTGTACATGAAAGATGAAGAAGGTAAAGGTATCCCGTTGGCAAAATTTTTTGTGGATGATATTATTTTTGGTGGACAAGATGCTTTGTGTAAAAGATTTTCAAATGAAATGCAAACTGAATTTGAAATGAGCATGTTTGGTGAGATCAAATTATTTGTGTTGGCAAGTTGTCTATACTGAAGTATATGACTAGATATAGGGTTTTCATTATGGAAACAAAGTCATATAGTAGTTTGGAGTTAGTGCACTAAGTGTAAAGATTAGAAATTAGTTAAGTGTTGAAGACTCGACAACATACAAAGTTTCTGCAGCTCAGAGCACCTGCGCCCATGCATACGAATGAATTATGGTATGTGCCCTAGAAGTTAAGGTTTTTAGACTATACTTATGCTTAGTCTAAGAGTGCATAAGTAGATATGGAAAGATGTGAAAGTTATAGTCAGTTGAAGTTGCACAGCCAGTGTGTGCCAGTAGAGAATAGAGCATAGTTCCAACAGTGACTATTTTGGTTTGCAATTGTAAATTAATGTTGTAGAGGCTATGCACCCATTGTATTTAGGTTGCCTACATATGTATATGTATAATTATAAGCATGTTTAAGCCAATTCATTTGGAAGCATTATTTGTAATTAGTTATAGGGCCGACCTAATTGTATAATTAGTATGAGTGCATAAATATAAGGTGCGCCCATTGTATTCATTATGGAAGTGAAAATAGAGTTGTGAGAAGTAGAGCAGAGGTATGTGAAGAGAGCATATGATGTATTAGAGCTTTGAAAGAGGTCAAAGCATCAGCGCACCAAAGGAACTAATTTGACAAGCAGTGTCACAGTGACAGTTCACCTACAGATATAGTGTGTATCTAATTCAAAGGTTGTAGCCTTCATCATTTGAGCAATGAGCTCTAGGATAGTGAGTCCACTCCCCTAATAGGGATCATTGTAAAAGACTCCTAACAGGGTCCAACCCTTAACAAGGTCTACTATACTAAAAGCATTGTAAAGCTACTCCTAACAGGGTAAAGGATCTTCTAAGAAGGATCACAAAACACTAGTGTAGATTATTAGTGGGTATCAAGTCCCACTGGGGTTTTTACCTATTTGGGTTTCCCCGTAACCATATTGGTGTCATGTGTTGATTTCATGTTTCATGTTTATGTGAATATTTAATTTAGTACTTAAGCATTTATAATTTAGTATTTAGATTAAAGTAAAAAGTTAAAATATAGTGAACACTGATCACCGCCCCCCCCTCTCAGTGTTCCCATTCCTAACAATTGGTATCAGAGCTCTGGTCCTCAGTAAAGAAGTTTAACCACTTGAGGAGATCATGGACAAGGTAGATATGAAACATTTGAAGAAGAATCTTGAAGCAGCTCTTGAAGACCTGGACAATTCATAAAGAGAAATTGAAGAAATAAAAAAAAAAGTCAGTGATGCTCAATTAGTTATCAAAAGACTAAGAAAAGATTTAGAAGGATGCTCTAATAATGAACTTGAAGAAAAAGTCAAAAAATTGAGTGAAGAAAATGCATCTCTATTGAGTCAGCTTGAAGAATTAGATGAAAAACTAATGAACAATCAAGATGTCTTCAATGAATAGATCAAAGAGAACCTTCAGCTGAATGAAGAACTAAGGCAAGCAAACATGGAAATCTTGGAGCTAAGAAACAACAAAGAAAGCTTAGAATCTGAATTAAAGAAGTCAAAGGATCATATTGACAAATTACACACTGGTGCTAAATTAGTATAATCATAGCTGTATGCAAGAAGAATCAAAGGAGACACTAGCTGTATTGGGTACAATGAAGCACAAAATTAGATTGACAGTATGTGAGCAAGAAAGGATTCACAAAAGAACTCTACTGATACTAGGAAGATTGAAGATCAAACCAAAGACAATAGTAATCCTCCTAAGAATGAGCACAAGCCTCTAGAATGCACCTATTTTGCATGTAACAAGCATGGACACATTGCAAAGAACTGTACAGAGGTAAAACCCTTCAATGGTTACTATTATACATGTAATAGATTTGGTCATAAAGAAATAAATTGCAAGACTAGTAAGAAGAGCAAGATTCAACATGATCAAAGAAATTAGAATCAGACAAATATTAGAAGTTCTCAAAATGTTACATGTCAGATATGTAACTATAATGGTCACTCAGCTAGAACATGCAAAATGGTGACTCATGTCAATGTGCCGAGGAATAATAGACCTCCAGTGATTTGTCACACCTATAACAAGGCTGGACATAGCTCAAAGTTTTGTAGATCAAGGATGCAAGGTCAGGAAAGCCCTAAAAGAATCGAAGAACCAATTTTGGATCCTGAAGCAGAAATCAAGTTTGTGAAGGCCTCAGAAGATATGAGCTTGGTTTGGTTAGAAGGAAAGAAGGACAATGCTGTTGAGATTGTATTGGATGCATCCCAAGTGGATGCACCCTCTACATCTGCATAAATGGCCCTCAGGGTCATAGGGGGAGCTAATTTAGCTCTAGATCCCTGGGTGGCTAGTATACTCATCCTCAGAGTATGCACCTTTGGAATTAAGCTTTTGGAGTGTATAGAAACCTTTGTGCAAGAGCGCACATGCTGATTGTTAGCAAAACTCAAGTTTGAAAATTTAAAGTGACAACTTGGTTTACGCAAGTTGCATTAATGGAAAATTTATTACTTTAAGTACACATAAAGTTGTTTGTTCACTCATTGCATTCATATTCAAAGTGATTGGAGAGTAGATTGAGCCTTGGACATTGTTGTGAAGATTTGGAGATTGAGCTATCAGTAATTGTAGTGCATTTGATCAATTGCTAGAAACCCTAGCTTGTTGCACTGATTCAAAAGCCATCAGAACATCTTAGAGATCATTTGGAAAGCGAATATCAACTAAGTCATGGCCACTCCTATTGTTTTTGATGTTGCTAAGAAGAAGAGGTATGTTTTCAAGAGGCACCCATTTAAATCAACCCTAGATGATTTAGAGGGAGCATTCTCCCACACACCGATGGGTGTCATGCATGTAGAAGACATAAGGGCTTACATATATTGTAAGAAGGAACTTGTTGGACTGGATAGGTTAAGGGCACACATGGACACAATGTTGAAACTAGAAAAAATGTTCATGGATGAATACACCAAATGGAATGATCACCCCATTATTGAATATGCCATGGCATATGAATTCTATGAAATTGAATGGATTAAAATATTGTTGAGCAGAATCCATGATGACTTGTTTTGGATTGGAGATGTACTAGTAAGAATAATAGGAGACCTAATTCATGAGATGATAGGCCTTTCTAAGATAGGCTCCATCCTTCCTATGGGTAAGGATGTCAAGAAAATGGTGGAGAAAGTGTTTAAATCCAGAAGTGATAAGTGTGGCATGACCATTGAGCCTATAGAGTAACTAGAAATCAAGTTGATATCAATGATATTGGGTTACAGATTTCATCACACCAGCAAGGTGAATAATGTGTCTGTAGGCACTATTCTAGCAGCCATCTGTCTTGTGCAAGAAGATGGAGAGTTCAACTTGTGTGACATCTTGCGTGCATAGTTGATAGACAATATCAAAGCTATAAAACATGATAAGACTAAGGTATTTAGGTTTGGGTCACTAATCATCTATATGTACCTTCATATAGTTGGTAAAGTGTTAGACTTGTATCTAGACAAGTCCATTCCTACCATGCCTCAGATATCAAACAAGGAAACCATAGAAAGCACACTTAGAGATTACATTACTTTGAAATGGAAGACCTTCAAAGAAAAGATACAGATGAGGTATAGGATTCCTGAGAATTTTGTAGAGAAGTATAAGGATACAATATGTTTCATGGTGGAGATTGATACTACATGTATGGAAGTTGTGGAACTTAGGACTAAGTGGATTCATCCACTTGGGTATGAGGTTGAAGAACAAGTTCTTGAATCTTATGTACAATTACTTCTATCAGCCCCTAAGGATGTCAATGAACCTAGGTCGGGAACTTATGAAGAAAAGACTAGAGAAGTTGATACTAAGTTGAACAGTGCTGCAACAAAAAGAAAGGTTGCAAAGGTCACATCAAAGATTCTAAGGATTCATGGTGTATCACAATAAGACCTTGATAAAGCAAGGGATGAGAAGATTGCTCTAGAATTGAAGAGTGCTTTAGATGAACAAGAAGATCCCAAGGTAAAGAAGATAAAAATTGAGAAAGATGACAGTCAGAAGGATAAGGAAGATAGTACTCCTTCTACGCCCAAAGATACTCCTTCGGAGTATAAGCCTTTATTCAAGAGGAAGAAAGAAGCAAGCACTAGTCATCCATCCTCACGAGCATTAAGGAGTAAGAAAAAAACTCAAGCACCTCCTTAGGTAGGATTCAGACCTAGCCTCAAAGTTCTATATGAAAGAATTGTTGATGAGGGGAGGATTGATCAAATAGGGAAGTTCTATGAATCATAGAGTGAGATTGATAAGTCTAAAATTCATGATATGATTATCAAACATATGATAAAGTTTAGAAAGACAGTTCTTGAGTTGAAAATAGAAATTCCAGATAATGTATGGGACATTTTAGAACATCTAAAGAGACAAGCTAATGAGGAAGATCAAAGAATAAGAGAAAAAGTATTAGAAGATACTCATCCTGTATGTTCTAAAGAAGAAGAGAAACTGATATTGAATTTGGTGAAGCCGCACCTAAGAAATAAAATGAGGACTCTTCACATCATGAATAAATATTATGAGTTGATTATGAAGGAAATGGAGAAGGCCTTTGAAAAGGTGTTATTGGAGCAATAGATCAAACCACCCACTGTGCCCATCACTCATGCACCCATTAAGGAAGATAAAGTGGCAGAACCCACTAATGTACCAATGACAGGTCCTCAGGACTCAACGCCCATAGCAAAAACTCAAAAAGAAGTAGATCAGTCTATGCCTATGAAAAAATCACCCAAAGACAACACAATTATCATAGATAATGTGAAAAGAGCCATGGCGGCTACTGATAAGGAGTTGGACAAGTTTGAGGAAGCATTTGTCAACACTGAGGAAGCAAAAATGTTATGCAACAATACCCCTCCCAGTCAGCAAGAAGAAGTAATCATAGAAAATATATTTGATGAGAAAGAAGAAGAAAAGAAAGAAGGAGTAGAGGTAGAAAAGAAAGATTAATATTCTGTTGATTTGGTCAAGGTGAAGCAAGAGGTGATGGATAGCACTCCCATCACTCCCTCCTTAGTATTGTTGTCAAGTTTCACACCTGACACTAGCAGTTTGGACTCTTGGAAGGAAGAAGACCTGATTAAGTTCAGCGTCCTAGCTATGGAGAAGGTGAAGGAGAAGAAAGTAATGAGGAATCCTCTCCTGGTGGAATCAATAAATATTTTGAACAATTTTCTGCCAGAGGATAAGAAAATGGTAAATGTACATTTAGTTGATGATGTGAGCATAGTCATCTCTCAAGTCAAAGTAAATTTTTCAAGCCTAGAAGAATCTGCGGCCATAGTGGCAGAGGACAAATACTTAAAGAAGAGACTCAATGAAATAATGAGTAATTTTGAACTAGAATTGAACTCTCTTAAGTCTGGTTAGGCATCATTGAAGTAGTTTGCAGATCAAGGAAGGAAAGTCATTGCAAAATCCATGGATCAGGATAAGTTCACTGATGCCCATCTTAAGAAGATAGAAAATGCAGAGGAAATGATTGAGAAGGTGAAGATTTTAGTGCTAGACACAACCACTAATGCAAACATGTGCAACAATGTCTATCAAGGTCAGTTGGACATAATTGAGAAGGCAGAGAAAGAAATGGAGAAGATAAGGTCTAGACGTACTCAATTGAGGAATGCTCTTGCGCCCTCACTAGACATTCTTAGTCAAAACATAAAGGATATTGATGCGACCATGATAACATATGATCAAGGTCTGAGCATAGAATTGGAGAAGATGGAGAAGCTTCAATATGCATTATGTGCCCATCTATAGATAGTCAATTCTCTGATAACCTTTTGGAAGAAGGAGATCCAGAAACTCAAGATTGCATATCAGGACGTTTTCCCTCAGTGAGTGTATGTAGATAAAGTTTTTTTATGCACCTTTGTCATTAATGTCAAAGGGGGAGTTGTATAGAATATGGAGTACATATATGTATAAGGAGATATAAGAGTTTGTATAAAATATATAGAAGACAAAAGCTTTTTGTGTAAAGGAACAGTTAGAGACTTGGCCATATTCCTTTGTTGCCATCAATGACAAAGGGGGAGATTGTTGGAAAGTTGTCTATACTGAATTATATGACTAGATATAGTATTTTCATTATGGAAAAAAAGTCATATAGCAGTTTGGAGTCAGCACACTAAGTGTAAAGATTAGAAATCAGTTAAGTGTTGAAGACTGGACAACATACAAAGTTCCTACAGCTCAGAGCACTCGCGCCCATGCGTACAGATGAATTATGGTATGCACCCTAGAATTTAAGGTTTTTAGACTATACTTATGCTTATTCTAAGAGTGCATACGTAGATATGCAAAGATGTGAAAGTTATAGTTAGTTGAAGTTGCACAGCTAGTGTGTGCCAGCAGAGAACAGAGCATAGAGCCGACAGTGACTATTTTGGTTTGCGATTGTAAATTAATGTTGTAGAGGCTATGCACCCATTGTATTTAGGTTTCTAACATATATATGTATAATTATAAGCATGCTTAAGAAAATTCATTTAAAAACATTATTTGTAATTAGTTATAGGGTCGACCTAATTGTATAATTGGTATGAGTGCATAAATATAAGGTGTGCCCATTGTATTCAATATGGAAGTGAAAATAGAGTTGTGAGAAGAAAAGAAGAGGTATGAAAAGAGAGCATATGATGTATTAGAGCTTTGCAAGAGGTCAAAGCATCAGTGTACCAAAGGAATTGATCTGACAAGCAGTGTCACAGTGACAGTTCACTTGCAGATATAGTGTGTATTTGATTTAGAAGGTTGTAGCCTTCATCATTTGAGCAATGAGCTCTAGGAAAGTGAGTCCACTCCCCTAATAAGGATCATTGTAAAAGACTCCTAACACATGAAACTGAAAGGAAAAATAAGGAGATGATGAACTGAAATGAAGGATTAGGATAGAGGGAGATATGGATATTTCTGATGGTCACAGAAGTGAGGCTTATAGATTCAGAATCAGAATGAAGCTAAGGATATTACAAATTTTTTTTTCTAATGAACAGATAAGATTTTTTTGGATTGGTTGGTAATCCATGTGTTATTCAGGTGATATCATATGGTGTTGCCATCAAAGCCAAAGAGGGAGATTGTTGGAAACTACAATTGAAGCAATTGTTATGTTGTCATTGATGTCAAATCTTAACTGATAAGAATTTTTCTACTTAGGAAAGTACTATATCTATTTGAGTGTTGCTAAGGGGATAGGAAAGGTTGAGTTATCTTGATACTACAAAGTGTACTTGACTATGTTGTACAATGATGAGACAATGTATTATTTATCTTAGTAAGATTGAAGACTAAACTGGTAGGCTTGACCGAGAAAAAATGGAGAAATCATGTTCAAGCTGAGTGATGTTAGTGTCGACCAAGTCAGTGTATGCCGAGAAAAATTCTAGTGTTGATCGAACATCAGTTAATTTTTGAGGAAGACAGTATAAGCTGAGGAAACATTTTTAGTAATGATCGAGCTTTCTACATGAAGACCGAGTAGTTGATCATAGTATTGACCGAGCATCAGTATTTTTATATTTGAAGAGAATTCAGATTTGGAGCCCACATTGTTGAATTCTTGGATTATGTAAAATGTGTTGACTTTATTTATTGATTGTTTGAAAGCGTTGAATGCACTGAAAAATGTTTTATTGTAAATCTTTAAGAGATTTGGGATGTTTCTAGAAAAGGAGCTGAAGAACATAAAGTGGGTAGATTCAATGAATTTGACCTAATCCTAAGATCTACGAAGGAGATTCAGTGGAAAAAGATGAGTTAACCTAATTGAGGAAGTATTAAGGGAACCTAAGCATTAGGTATGTGTGTGCATGGGTGAACAGAGGATGCTGGAAGATCAATAGATGTTATTGACTATATAAGCAGAAAATGCTGAAGGAGAAGTGTGGTGATTGCTTGAAGAAAAGTTTCAAGCAGATCAGAGATGGAGATGGAAAAGTTTCAAAGTCAGTAAACCAGCATTTGTGTATGGAATTGGATCTAATATTTGCAAAGTGAGTTGTATGTTTTTCAGATCAATACTGCTGCTACTTTCTAACCATTGTAACAGTCAAAATCCTTTAAATGAAGGTTGACCTAATAATCATATATTTAAATCCTTTGAACAAGGTTGCATTCTAATGGAATGTATGTAAGTCCTATAACAAGGCTCACTTCTAACAGAGTGATTGAAATCCTCTAACCGGGTCACACCTAACAGTGTGTATTGTAACCTTTGATAGGGTTGGATTTTAACTGAGCTCACTTCAGAAGAGTGAAAATAATAGTAGCATGTTACAAATTGGTTTTTCCCAGATTGGGTTTCCACTATAAATCCTAGTGTCAATGCTTATGTGAATATTTTGGTTTAGACATTTCTATGTTTTACAAGTTAGATACAGTTGGGTAGTGGACTGTAATGTTATATGTTTCTATTATTGAATCAATGATGACCAAGCTGGTTTTGGTTGTTAGATCTGATTTAAGGAAAAAAATTTGAAGTTTGTTTTATACATTTGGACATGAGAACAATTGATTCCCCCCCCCCTCTTTGTTGTTCTAAAACATATTAACAGAGTTTGCATAGAATAATTCAGTGAATAGGAGTACTGGAGAAACACCTTTTGAGAATGTAAATGGCATACAACCGAGAGGTATATCATATTTGAGGGATATTGTTGATGAAAGAAAGAGAAGTGTTGAATAAGTGAAGTTTGTTGAGTACATGAAGACATTGCATGAAGATGTGAAACATAAGTTGGAGAAAAGTAATAAAAAATACAAATACAAAGCTGATAGATCAAGAAGACATAAGATTTTTGCAGTCGGTGATGAAGTAATGATTCATTTGAAGAAAGGCCTACTTCTTGTTGGAACATATGGGAAGCTAAAAATGAAGAAGTTTGGCCCTTGCAGGATACTAAGAAAATTTGACAGTGGAAATGCATATGAGATTGAGTTACCTGATAACATGGATATATCACCTATATTCAATATTGTTGATTTATACGAGTATCATGAACCTGATGAAGAAATGAAAGTACCGAATGATTATCCTAAGAAATAGATGGAAGAAGTTGAGCATGTTTTGGAGCAAATAATTGGCAGAAGTACAAGAGGAAAATAGTATATGGAATATCCGGTAAAGTGGAAGAATAGACCAATTGAAGATAGTGCATGGATTTCACAATTTGAGTTGGATGCAGCTCGGATCATACCTGCTTCATGATTTAGAGAATCATTTTCAAATAACCCCAAGTGTCTGATGCAGGAGCATCTCGGGTCCTTGGAAATCCTATGTCACCAAAAACATATTTATTTTTTTCTTTGTGTTTCTTGGTTCATTCTTTGACCAAGTTGGTTCGGTGTTGCTCGGTTTCCTTTGTTTACTAGTGTTGGTCGGTGAATTTCCCTAGCGCTCGGTGATGCTTGTCTAGCACCCGGTTACCTTGCTTACTGAGTTGTTTATTTTAGAATTTTGTTGAGGTCGACTCTTGCATTTATATTTGGTCTTGGATTTAATGTTGGTATCTATCATTGGGAAGCATGTGGACCTAGATCTTGTCATTCCTTCTATTGATGGTGGATTTGAAGGACGACTTGGCTTAGTAGCCTCTTGTATAAATGTAGTTGTTTGGTTAGAGTTTTAGGAGATCTATTTTAGAAGATAGAAGATAGAAGATTAGAGCTTATTGGTAGATCTGCGCATGTTGGAGGACTTCTATGCTTGGTTGTAATATCTAGCCTAAACTGGTTAGGGTGTGCCTTTGGCCCCTCTCCTCATCCTCCCTTGTGTTAGTAATACACCTTAACTAGATGCAAAGTCATGGATAAGAAATATCGAGCATCATGAGGATGTTTCCTAGAATCAGGAAAGTAATGCCAAGCATCAGGAGGGTGCTACCAAGAAATAAGAAGTAGATAACTTGCATGATGATTATGAAGTTCAAGAACAAGGAGAAAAGAAATCTGAACCTACATTGGCATAGTATGTAAGAAGACATCATATGCCCGAACAAATAATTGGAGATTAAGAGTCTGGAATCATGAAAGGAAGTAAGTTGAAAGATCATACATGCTTATTATGTGAGTTTGAGCCTGAAACTATAAAACATGCTTTAGAGAATGATGATTGGATACAAGCCATGAATGAAGAGATTGTTCAGATAGAAAAGAATGATACCTAAACTCTAGTGCCAAGACAAGAAGACAAGAATGTTATTGTAACAAAATGGGTATTGAGAAACAAGTTGAATGAACATGGAGAGGTCACAAGAAACAAGGAAAGACTGGTATGAAAGGGGTATGCACAAGAATAAGTAATTGACTATGGTGAGACATTTTCCCTTGTTGCAAGATTAGAAGGAGTAAGGACTCCTTTGCATATGCTGCATATAAAGGTTTCAAAGTATATCAAATGGATGTCAAATCTATATTTTTGAATGGTATATTCAAAGAAGAGGTATACATTGAACAACCTGAAGGATTTGTTGACCCGAGTAAGAAAAATATGGTTTGCAAGTTGAACAAGGTGCTATATGGATTGAAACAAGCCCTCATAACATGGTATCAGAGACTACATAATTATTTGATAAAGATTAGATTTGCAAGAACAAATGAAAACAATAATCTGTATATGAAGATAGAGAAAGGTAAAGGGATTTTCTTAGCTGAAATTTTTGTTGATGATATCATATTTGGAGGACAAGATGCCCTATGTCAGAAATTTTCAAATGAGATGCAAACTGAGTTTGAAATGTCTATGTTTGGAGAGATCAAATTCTTTGTTGGTTTGCAAGTTTATCAGATGGAGAAAGGTATCTACATTACTCAATCTAAATATGTTATGGAGATACTAAAAACTTTTGGTATGGAAGACTCCAGACCAGTGAGTACTCCTATGGCTACTAGACAAAAACTATCTAAAATTGATGATACTACTGAAGTGAATCAAAACCTATATAGATCTATGATTGGAAGCTACAATATGTTGTTCACAGCAAACTGAATATTGCCCTAGTAGTTGGGATTGTGGTAAGATTTTTTGCCAATCCTAAGGAGAATCATGATGGAAGTGAAAAGAATATTGAGATATCTAAAAGGAACTGAGGATTATGGATTATACTACAAGAAGAATGAAAAATTTGAACTAAGAGTTTACACTGATGCATATTGGGCTGGAAATGTTGATGCAGAAAAAGTCACTTTAGGAGTTGCCTAGAGTTGTGAGAAGTGAAGCAGAGATGATAATCAGTCATAAGAAAGATAATAGAAGAAGA
Source organism: Chamaecyparis obtusa (assembly GCA_027943335.1). Taxonomy (NCBI): domain Eukaryota; kingdom Viridiplantae; phylum Streptophyta; class Pinopsida; order Cupressales; family Cupressaceae; genus Chamaecyparis; species Chamaecyparis obtusa. The sequence goes on from BSBK01001201.1 coordinate 486,388, forward strand.
ATATAGCATACAGAATTGACATGAAGATATCTACATGTGAAAGATGGAAGTGATAGATGCTTCTTTGGCTTTGTTGTCAAAGAGGGAGAGATTCAAATGAAAACATAGAGGGAGAAGATTCAATGAAACCTGAGAGAGAGACATAGAAAATATTTAGAAGGAATAATTGAGTAAGTGGTCAAGAAAAAGAAAGTTGTGAATCAGAATGAAGCTAAGGATATTATAAAAATTTGATGCATGAATATTTTGGATTTTTTGGTAAATCATGTGTTATTCACGTGGTGTTGCCATTAATGCCAAAGAGGGAGATTGTTGGAAACTAGAATTGAAACAATTGTTATATTGTCATTGATGTCAAACCTTAACTGGTAAGAAAATTGGTATCTAAGAGAGTACCATATCTATTGATTGATGAAGAGGATTTGGGAAAGGAGATAACGAGAGAACCTAAGGAAAAGTTGCATTATTTGATACTTCAATGGGTACTTCATTAGTTGGCACATTGATAAGATAATGTATTATTTATCTAAGTAAGAAGAAAGACTAGAGAGGTAGGCTTAATCGAGAAAAAGTAAAGAAATCTAGTTTAAGCCAAGTGATGTTAGTGTCGACCGAGTGCTAGTATATGTCGAGTAAATCTAGTGTTGACCGAACATCAGTAATTGCTGAGCAACAAGAAATTACCAAGAAAATATAGTGTTTGCCAAGGAAGAAAGTTTGTAGTAATGACTAAGATACACAGTGATGACCGAGGAGAAGAACACAGTATTGACTGAGTGTCAGTAAATTACTTTTGGAGAAAGAAATAAGATTCTAAGTTGACATAGTTGAATTCTTGGGATATGTAAAATGTGTTGACTTTATTATTGAATTCTATGGAGCATTTAATGCATGGTAAATCATTTTCTTATGGGTTCAAAGAGAATTTTGGAGATGTATCTAGAAGGAAGGATGAAGAACATAATCATAGAAGGATTTAATGAATCTGACCTAAACCTAAGATCTACTAAGGAGATTAAGCAGCAAAAGATTAATCTACCTGATCAAAGAGGTATAAAAAAAATATTATCATGAGGTTATGAAGTATGAAGAAGAGGTTGATGTTATTGACTGATAAGTCTAAGAAGAAGGCTCAAGGTGAAATTGTGAAGGATCTGAACAGAGTTGTGATTTCTTGAAGTGAATTCCAAGAAGATCAGAGATGGAGATGAAAATGGAGATCAGTCAGTAAATCAACATATATGTGCGAAGCGGATCTGTATTTGCAAAGTGAGTTGTATGTTTTTCAGATAAAAAACTACTGTTACTTTCTAACCATTGTATCAGTCTAAATATTTTAATCAAGGTTGACCTAACAGTCATTGTATAAATCCTTTAATCAAGGTGAAATTCTAATGAGATGCTCTCAAGTCCTCTAATCGGGCCACTTTTGATAGAGTGTTTTAAATCCTTTAAAAGGGTCACACTTGATAGTGTGTTTGTAAAACTTTAACAGGGTTGGCTTTTCACAGAGCTCACTTCAGAAGAGTGAAAATCAGTAGCATGTTACAAAGTGGTTTTTCCCAAGTTGGGTTTCCACTATAAATCTTGGTGTTAAACTTGTGTGAATGTTTTGATGTGAATGTTGTTATATTCTGCAAGTTAATTACTTTTGGACATTGGACTGCATGTTTTATGTTTCTGATATATGCTATAGAGACCGAGTTGAATAATTGATTATATCTGAAGTTGTTGAAGTACTGAAAAGTTCAATTGGTACATCTGGACCTAAGGATAACTGATTCACCCCCCTCTTAGTTATTCTAAATAATTCTAACATCAGGTTCACTAGATCTCATACATAAGTTTGCATCATCAACAAAATAAAAATATGACTATATATCGCACACACACACACACATACACTTCCAAATTATATCCAAGGAATAAGCTTTCCTTTATACCAAGTCTTATAATAAGTTATTTAGTTGGCCTTGAGGATTTCCCAATTTAAAATTATAAGATAGGACCATTTTAAGATATTAATTTACACATTACATTATAATATTTAATCTTTTTCATAATTACAATCAAACTGTCGACTCACACTCTTTATAACTTTACACACATTGCTTATCTAACTTGGCACCTTTAACCACATCATCTCTGACTTGTCTTCATCCTCTATCCAAGTCTGATAAATAATATTCCATCTCTATTAGGAGATAAAATTCAAACATCAGAAGCCGCTCTCTGCAAACACTACCTAAAAATAGTCTTCAATAAAACCTTCATACATTTGTCTAGAATGCATAATTCTGTATGTGATCTTAACTGTAATATTAAGACATAATCTGGATCATAATACCAAGTGCGCATAGGGTGATCTTCAATCCTCGAATTGCAGAAAGCTAAACTTTGTCTGCTACACTACCAATCTTCACAAAATAACCAGTATGTTGAGATCAACGACAAACTCTGTCATGAATGAAACACAGAATCAATGTAACATGTTTCCAACACTACTAGTATACTCCCTCATAGGAATACCATCAACATTCATGCTAACAAAAATGGTATTTCCTTTATACTATTTTATTATAATGTAAAAAACAAAAATAAAGTTTTAGACTTTGAAGGCTTTTCATAATGCATAATTTATTGCATTATTTAATTAAATTATTAAATAATTCATAGTTTACCATTTTCACAAATATTAATTTAATAGTAATATTATCAAGTGATTTAATTATTTCTTAAATAATATTATTAATATATTAATGTTCATTAAAATTATAAGACTATAAATTATTTAATAATTGTTATTAATAATATAATAAATTATTGTGCCACATATCTTCATTCCATTGGACATTCTAAAGGGAGAAGATGTTTTCCAAAATTTGGCCTGAAATGCATCCTGGGCTGTAGATCTCATGTTTCATCTTATGGTGGTTGTTAGTTGGTGATGAGCTCTAAGGGCCCCATTCTGGACACACATCCTCTTTTCAGAGATCATTTCCAAAAGGAGGAGGTCCTTTCTCAAATCAGTCTAAAAATTTGTGTGGGCCCTTGATCTGAGGTTCATCCAATGGTTGTTAACATTTGATGATGGGTATCATGGACCCCACTAATTTTTCCACAATAAGAGACATCATGTCCGCCAAAGAAGGATAGAGAGAGAAGACATCATCGATGAATGAAGGGTGGTCGTGTTTCATATTTCCTGATGTCAAGGTTTGATACCTTAGACCGCTAGCACTGGTTGGTATCATAACACTTTGATTCATTTTTAATCTCATCAGGTATCGAGAAAACTATAAATCATTTTCACCAAGGATCCTATGTTACTCTTATTATTCTATGGGTATGAGATACTCCAAAAAGCTCATTTGAATTTTGGTGCGAACACTTTCTATGGAGTTTTTTTGGAAAAGATGTCATCTGCTGCTACATATTATGTGATAAGAATTGATGACAATTTTCAAAAGGTCAACAAGATGGGACAAAGGACTAGAGGAATTTATTACTGTTTTAGGGGATTTTATGAGTTTTTTCAGGGATAGGGATGCATTTATGAGGGTATTTATGATGATATTGATGAGGCATGAATTTTGGGCCATTTTTATGCCTTTTTGAAGTCCTTTAAGGGGCTCAAAATTGTCCTTCTAGACTAATTTTGACCCAGAATTTATTGCCTTCCTAGAGTGCAGTTGATTCAAAAATGTATAATTATGAGTTGAAGGCTCAGTTGCAAATAGTTATGGTTTTATGCAGATTTGAGAGCCTTAGTGACTATTGTAGTCCTCTTTCTCATTCTATTTTAGCTTGTAGCTCATTTTTGTAGATGCATGAATACATTAGAGGTCATTTTTATGCACTATTTTTGCTTCCTAGTTATTGCAGGTTATAGTTTGTGTTAAAGAAATTATCATAGTTTTGTGTAGTGAAAGTTTATCTTTCCTTCCTAAACACATAATTTTTTAGACCTTTCTTTCAAATACTTATGTACGAACATGAAGTAATAGGTTTTTTGAATTCATGATTGTATTTAGGTGTGTTTTCAAGAATCATTCTTCTACATGCTGCAAGTTTCATTATTTTGGTGTATCACCTTGTTTACAATATTTTGAGTTTAATTTATTTTACATCTATTCATTTTGCAGTTTTTGTCATCTTTTTATCCCTTTTCCTCAAAAAGTTAAGTTTTTAGACTTTAGATGAAGTATCTTATTGGAACCGGCCTCGAATCAAGAGATTCACTCCAATTTTGGGAAACCCACTACCGAGGAGTGTTTCCATGTTTCTCAAAGTGATTGAGTTTTTTGGAACTTATTTAGGGTGCAACTTATAGAGATAAAGATTTTGGCACACCCGGTGGGACTATTCTTAATGGAACATGTTAGATTATAGTACATTTCTTGCTGGTTTTAATATGCTACCAATACGTTCAGGCATTTGAGAGGTCACTTTTTGCATATCTGGTGGCTCTATAGAGGAAAACCAACTAGTTTCATAGAATCAATTGTTGGTATGTTAAAAATAAATTTACATTTTGATTTTGAGCCTTTCAAATGAGTAGAAATGTAAAACTTTCAAGGAAACCATGTATACCTGGATGACCAATTTTTATATTCTCTACCATTTCATGAGAATAATTTACAAGAAGATCTATTTCATCCATGTTAGAACCAACAATCACAATATGCTTACAATGAACCCATGTCTACTCAGTCTTTTCATCATCCTGCAAATTCTAATAATTTACAAATTAGAGACACTGCAAGTATGTTGTAGGACTTGACCATGCACATTGATGACATTAAGAGACATGAGGAATCTGAGTTCTAGCAAGAATTGAGTTTGTAATAGGAAGAATGGTCATATCAAGCCTATCTTCATGAGAATTAGGTGTAATCTCATCAAGATAAATGTCATAAGAAGTATTTAGTGGAACAATATAGGCGACATGAGGCAAGCCTCACAAAAGAGTTGGAAACACAAGGTTGACTCTTGGAGGACCAAAAGGTACAACATGAGGTAATCCTTGCATAAAGAAAGAAGGAAAAAGAGCTAAAGTACGAGGAGGATTTTCAAAAAAGGATAGGAGGGCATGAGGAACTTCATGATAAGGAGCCAGAAACACAAAAGAATATTCATGAAAAAGAGCTAGAGGAGCATACAAAGATAACAAGGGTCTTGGTTGCTATAGCTACAAAGTGTGAAGAGGTTCATTTGATACAACATGCAAAAACTCTTGACAAAGAGTTGAAAAAACAAGAGGTTCACCTTAAAATAGATCTAGAAGTGCAAAAGAAACACTATGAAGAAGTGTTGGAGGCAAAAGATGAACTATTAAAGGCCCTATTAGCTCGAGCTCAAGAAAGTCAATAATAACATCAGGCTATTTCTGAAAATGTTCATTTTCAAGATCTCAACTAGTTGGAGGAGCTTCCTTTATACTTTATAGAAGAGCTTGATGTTGATATGTCAAGTACCAGTTTGGTTGAGAAAGTTATGTTAATCTCTAAGGATTTTCCTATCGAAAGAAGCCCTATTTTGGAATGCTTTCCTTTGAAAGATGTTGTGCCTAATACAAAATAAAAATTAGAACCAATTGTTAATAACCTTCTATAGGGTGATAGCTTTGATAAGATTCTAATTTTCTCAATAGAAGATGATGATCTTCCGACTATGGAAGATGAGTTAACATGGCTATTGATTATGCAAGAAAGCCATGATGAATCTGTTAGAAATAGTACCAAGAGATAACTGAGAGGGGGAGTGAATCAGTTATCTACTAGTTTCAATTCTTTATTCAATTAAGTACAATTAAACATAAAGCATAAACAAAATGAAAGAACACTTCAACACAACACCAATATTTGGTTACGGGGAAACCCAAATAGGTAAAAACCGCAGTGGGAATTGACATGCACTAATATTTAGCACTAGTGTATTATGATCCTTGTTAGAAGATCCTTAACCCTGTTAGGAGTTTCTTTATAATATATTTAGTACAGTAGACCTAGTCAAGAGTCTACTCTTGTTAGGAGTCTTTTACAATTAACCCTGTTAGGGGTGAGGATGCACTGTTCGAGAGCACACTGCTCAAATGGGCGAAGGCTACAACCTTCTGAATAATAGATACACACTATATCTGGATCTAGCTGAACTACGCTTTGACCTGCTATCTGGATTAGTTCCAATGTATAGCACAAATACTTTATTTGGTCACATAGACCTTCTTCTGATGGCTCAATACATCGTACACTCTACTTTGCTCTTCACAATGAACTCTGAACCATACTCTAGCAATCATAAATGACTATCTATAAATATCTTTTCTCTAAATGATATAATCAATTCGGCCTATTAGAACCACCTTGAAATCATATTAGAGAAGTCATAACAAAATCCAATAATAATTCAGTCAGCTCTACTAAGCACACAACACATTTTGGGACTTGTCCAATAAAATAATAGTAGACGCACGCTACACACTGTCGGCTCTACCAAAAAAACTGGATCTTTCTCCTTAAGCTAAATTACCTCATGCACTCTTAACCAAACATTAATAACTCTTCTCCAAGCTCTAATCCAAGGGCGCATACCAAAATGATAGGCGCAACTCTAGAACCAATATAATCTATGTCGGCTCTTCTGAAAAAACATAGGAAACTGCTACTAGTGAATAGCGACTGCATAACTTCACTTCTACTAATCATTAGACTCTTCATCCATGACTATTGTTAGGCCATTTTTCTATCATAGTAAAAATCATAAGAGAATGGCCTATTTCTTTGCAAAGTCCTAAGAAGTTTCCTTGCCATGCCTACAAGCTTGTTCTAGTTAGTGCAGAAGATATACTAGTTTTTATTGCTTGCGCCCTTAGCCAGAGGTTGTCTTTCATGTCATCATGCTTCAGTCTAGATCACATGGCCTAATATGTAGAAAATCCAAGTGAGATGTCATGCCCTAGCTGTGACACAATTTTAACTTGCGAGCTAAATATATGATGTTTCATGGCTTGTGCCCTTATCATATGATAGTTTATTGAGTTTCCAAGGTATGGTTATGAGTGCATGTCCTGAAATATTGCAAAAAGGGAGATATTCAAGTTTTAAGGTCTGCAAAAATTGCTTACTTCATATTGGGTGGTGTCAAAACTATCTAAGCATAAAAACCCTCGATGTTTTCCATTTCTCCATCACTTTTTGTTTTAAGTGAAAACCCTGGTTGTTTTCGGCATTTCTCTTCTTCGCACTTCTTCCTTGACATAAGCATTTCCTATGTGTGCTACTGCATCTGAGTGGGCCCCAGTTCTTCATTGTGTTTAGTCGTTTGACCTCCAGTTTCTTGGGTGGTTAAGTTTTTTATTTGGTGATTGGGCGACTATGTGTTCATGAGGTCTCTTGTTTTTGGTGGTTAAGTGATTTTCATTCAGTGACTTGATGTTTTCTTCAGTCATGTGTTCATGCTACCCTGGTAGTTAGTTCTTTAACCTTTGGCGATCTGGCAGGCAGTCAGTGATCTTTTTGGCAGTGGGTCCGGGTGGATCCGCATGTCAGATGTTGAAGAGGTGTTCACTTTTTATTGGTCATGAGCGATGTTGATGTGGAGGTAATGTCAATGGGGCCAAGGGATTTTTGAGCGGTAAAGATTTTGCATCTTACCAGGGATCGTGTGGTTGTCGCTTTGCCGAGAAGCTAAGATGCTCGATGTTTATTCTTTGTGGCATAGAGACCGTGTGACATGTGTCCAGCCTAGCGAAATACAATTTAAAATGTGGGTCCCCATGATATGTATTATTGACGTGCTCATTTCTAATTGGTTGTAGTGTTGTTGATGTGGCGAAATTGTTTTCACAGGTCTCTTTGACTATTGAAGATTTTGTAGACCGCCCAATCTGCGAGGAAATGAATAAAATCATCAGCCACATTTCAAACTTGTTGACTAACTGTTGCTACCTGAAATTTGAATATTTTAAGGGTTTCTTAGCGACAAAAAGATTGAAAATTCAATGTTTTGGCGGTTGATCTACATAATATGACTTTGCACTCTCAAGTACAGTATGGCCCGAGGTATGATTGATTGCGAAAGGTGTCTACGCCATGGTGGTGGGGAAATAACTATTCAAGTTGCATCGCAGTTGGTGTTACAAAGGGTAAACATGATGGGTTTCCATTCTTTTGTGTGCCAGTCAGGGATAGTGCCATTAATGAAGATCGTTCTTGGGTTTGTTTTGCTCTAAGATTGTTTGTTTTTCTCCCTTGCAGTAAATTTTGATTGAATCTGATTGGCGAGGTAGTTGAAACCCTAATTTTGTCCTAGCTATCTAAATTTTTTTGTATCCTTTCTAAGGGATTCCAAGATAGCTAGTGACTATATATTTTTGTCTGATGTATGTAGAAAGGTTGTTGATGGTCAATTTGGAAAATTGAGTAATGAGAGCTTGGGCTTAGGGTTTGTTTTATTTAGCATTTTCTCATGCTGCAATGTGTTAATTCTGAAATCTTTAATGAGAATACACTTGAATCCCAATTTCAAGCTTGTGTATGTCTTCTTGTTTCTATCTTGAATCCTCATATATTAATGTCACAAAGTGATTTAGTATATGTTATACAAAGTATATTGTGAGATTATCTTTGAGTTCTAGCCAAAGTCAGGATTAAATCCTTAATGATAGTTTTAGAGAATTCAATCAAACAAATATAAATGATGAAATCCTTAAATAAGTTTGGAGACTCCTTTCAATAAGTGATTCAAGGGTACACCCGCCTGAGTATTAGACTCAAAGTGTAGGAGGATCCTTGTTGATCCTTGTTAATTGGCCCTTTTCCTTGCAAAGTTTGGAGTGGTGATAGAGTCAATGACATTAGTTTGTCAATCATAGTGTAAATCTGCAAGTAGAAAGAAGAGGAACCAACAAAATGGTGACTTTGCTGGGGAGAGTCTAGAGATAAAGAGATTTTAGCAGATTGTTGTTTACCCCAGTTTCAACTTGTATTGTCTTTAGGGCTTCTCAAGTTTTATTTCTTAGGACATTCCCATTGAAAGTGGGTGGTGACTCAAAAGGTTAAGAACTAGTGTTTATAAATTCAAAATCATGGACAAAAGAAGGAATACTAGGTCTTTTGTCAAGAGGCATCCAGAGGTTACTTTGGAGCAATTGCCTAGATCGGAAAAGAGGAGTTGGATCGGAAGAGATGGGGAATCTACCAATACTCCTATAAGAGAAAAAAATAATGCTAGAAATAGAGCACCACATGCATCTTCTAATGAGGATGATTCACAATATAAAAGTTCAAAATCTGATAGTGGCCGCTCTCGAGATAATTTTTATGACACCCTAGAGGCATTATTTCAAGATAAAGATTCACTACCTGTAGATCAAGATGTGTAGGGAAGAGAAAGAGGCTCTAGGCCAAATTTAGATCATGATGAGGATATGTTTAAAGGGCCACCCATGGGACCAAGGTGGGTCCATTTACCATATCAAAATCTCATTGATATGGAGGTGTCATCAAGCTTTGAAGACACCATGATAGACCCAAATGATTTGGATGCATTGAGATTGCAGTTAGCAGAGCAAGATGCCATACACAAAAGATTGCAAAAAGAAAGAGAGTCTCTACTTAGAAATATTAATGAGCTAAAGGAGAGAAACAAAATGCTTGCTTCTGCTCCTAAAACTTTGCACCATGATGTCTTCGGTGATCTTAATGCTTTGAGAAGTGAGCAGGAATGTTTTTTGCAAGACCATGATTTTGATAAAGAGGGCCCTATGATTAGACAAGTTCAGAGTTATACTTCTCTTCCTAGAGATAAAGATGAGCATGAAATTACCAGACCTGTTGTTGTTGTAGGTGAGAAAGGAAAACAAAGGATGGTGGGGATTCAGATAAATGAACCGATGGTAATACCAAGAATCCCACCTCCTATCTCAAATAAGGACACATAGATGGAAAGAAGAAGAAAGGAGGATGATGATCTTGCAAGAGAATTAGAGAAGGCTGAAATTGAAGGCTCCATTATAGAAAAAAAGAAGGAAGATTCAGTTCTTGAAGGCTTCATCTGCAAGTACCCCTAGACCATCTACTACTAAAATAGGTATGCCATCTACAACTTCTAATGTTGCTCTATCTAGTAGTGGTGATTCTCATAATCTACTGCTTACTTCATCTACCAAGATAAGTGCTAATCCTTAACAACAGTCAAGTGTACAAGTAGATGGAAATGTAAATGTAAATGTTAATTCCAGTGGAAACACTAGTTTAAGTTTTCAAAGAAGGCCTATGCAATTAGAGGGGTATAGACAAATTAGCTTTGATGGAATACCAGGTTACCCCAATGCTTTCCCAACTGACATAAGAGACAAAATACCTAAATTTTTTGGTAATAATGCCATTAGTTGTGAAGAACACCTTAGGTTGTTTGTTGATGTGCTAAATGACTATGAGGTTGAACATGAGGATGTGGTCATGAAATTGTTTATTCAGTCTTTAGTGGAAGATGCTAGAGATTGGTTCAAGAGACTTCCTGATAGATGTATTGACATGTGGGATTCCTTTGAGAAATGCTTCAAGGAACAATATGGTGATAGGCCTAATGCTAGCTTTATGTTGAATGAATTTAATACCATAAGGAAAAATTAGAATGAGTCTGCAGCTGAGTTCAACATGAGATTTCAGAAAGGTATGCATAAATTGTTTCAAGTCATGAGTTTAGATGATAATGTCTTCTTAACCACCTATTTCAATGCTTTTGATGGAAAAATGGGATACTTGCTGAGAGACAAAGAACCAAGAAGTCTCAGAGATGCATTTAGGATTGCTATAATTATTGAAAACAACATGAAAATATCAAGAAAATTGGGTGGAAAAAGAGATGACCCTAATTTATTTGGGGATAAAAAATACAAAAGGGATAATGAGAGAAATATTGGAAATAAGAAGCAAGAGGAAGATAAGTTGGATAAGGTTTTGAATGCACTAAAGGACTTAAAAACACCTAGTGCCAGAAATGAAAATATTTCTACTAGTGACAGGCCTTATTTCAATAATAATTTCAATAGGCAAAATAGGCTACAAAATTATCCTTATAACACCCAATCGAAGGATGGAAAACCTATTGTCCTTGCTACAAAAGAAAACAATGAAAGATTTTTCCTTTACCCTCTACAAAGGACTTCTATGAATTTCATGGAGGACACACCATGGTTTGTTTCTCTCTAGTCTCCTCATTCTGCAGAACATTGTGTGGTTGCACAGTCCATGGCTGCATACCAAGATGATGGTTCTAATGAACCTAATCAGCAAGAAACACATGATAATATTGGATGTAACATGAAATTTTCATATTTGGGATATGAAGATGATTCTGATATTGGTGAAGAAATTGATGTGTGCTGGAAGAGACAAAATAGGGCTTTGTTCCATCCAGAGGTATTTTCTGACAATGAAGACGTTGATGAAAAGACATGTAACATGATTTCTTCCTTAGAGCCAGTGAATTTAAGAAGACCTTCAAAAGAAGAAATTGCTAGGATCACTGCAGAACTGGTAGCTCAAGTGCAAACTAGAAATATGATAGCAAATGATACCAATGGAAAAGCTGCACAAATGTTTATGAGGGATGCCAATCCCAAGGGATCCGATGGAAACAAACCAAAAGGTGACAACTTGGTGAAGTTCATAAATGAAAGAGGTAAAAGGTTGGAACCAAGGAAAGTTGGATCTGAGAAACTCTCTACTGTTCATGACAAAGATAATCAGAAGGAAGTAGAGAGGCCAATTATTACAATGGCTAAAACTAAAAAAATGAAGGCGACAATTACAACTGATGCATCTGAGAAACAAAAGGATACTAAAGTAATGTAGGTTGAATTTCCTTTTTATACCCCTATTGATATGATGATAGTATTGTCTCATATTACTATCAAGGTTCCTTTGTCAGAATTATTAAGAATCCCTGAGCATAGGGATGGAGCTTTATCATGGGTAGGTAATGTTTATGATAAAAATGTTGCTTGTAATGAAAATGAACCCCAGGATAAATTTATGAAAGAATTGGAGGTTTAGGGAATGGTGTCTCAAATACCACCTATATACTTGAACAATTCTATCAATGCTAGCCTTGAGAACATAGATCCTTTCTTCTTGAGTATCCTTGTGAATGGAATGAAATTAAGGAATTGTATGATTGACTCAGGTTCCTCTAACACCGTTTTGCCTTTCAAGATCATGGAAAAGTTGGGTCTTAAAGTTGATACAATCCAAGGAAGATGTTTTTCATTGGATTAGAGAGAAGTACCAGTTATTGGGACCATAAATGCAATGCCCTATAGATTGGCAGCCTATCTAGAGAAAAAATTGACAATGAGTGTCTTGGTGGTAGATATCCCTCCTCATTATGGGATGTTACTGTCTAGGAAGTGGAGTGCTGCCATGGGTGGAAGTTTACAATGTGATTTGTCCTATGAAACTTTTAAGATTGATGATCTGTTTATTAAGATTGAGTGAGAACCAAGAGTATGCCACATGTTGAAAGGAATATTGACAATGAGACTACATGTTTTGTGGATATTGACATTAATGATTTTAGGGCAGAAGCCACTGTGATTGAAAAGGAGCCTATATTTCCATCTACCTTTGTGGAGGTAAGTGCTAAATCTGAGAAGGGTGATTTTTGGGTAATGTACCTTGATGGTGCATACTGCAAAGATGGTTCAGGAGCAGGTATTTTACTCGTTTCCCCTAATGGAAATACTTACAAGTTCTCTTTTACATTAAGATTCTCATGTACAAATAACATAGTAGAATATGAGGCATTACTAATAGGATTGAGGTTGGCACACAAGCATGGAATTAAAATTATAAGGGTTGTGGGTGATTTAGAGTTAGTTGTGTCCCAAGTAAGATCAATGTATGCTTCCAAGAACAAGAGATTGAAACAATATAGAAATGTTGTTTGGGACATGATTGAATATTTTGATGCCTTCAGTATTGTGTGGATAGATAGGAGCAACAATAAAATGGATGACTTGTTAGCCAATATAGAAATCAATCCTAGTGACATTACATTTGCTGGTGTCTCCAAGGTTGAAATTCAGACTAGGCCAAGTATACCAGAGAATGTTGAAAATTGGCAAGTCTTTGAAGATGACCAGGATATTTTGAGATTTATGAATTTTGAAGATCAATATCATGGTCAAGAACTAGATTGCTCAGCCCGGGTTGAGATTGCCAAAGGAAAAGAGGTCATCCTTGGTAATGAGGTCCTACAACTTAAGACTAATAAGGTTCCTAGGGGACTTGTTGTCTTAGAAACTGTATTTGATAGTCAAGATAGAGTCCAAATGGATACTAAGAAAATAGATCAAATGGATTTGGATGAAATTAATCTTGGTACATAAGAGGCACCTAAGAAGGTCTATATTGGAAGAGAGATGTCTCACAAGGTAAGAAAGTCTTTGATTGAATTGTTAAGAAAATTCAGGCATGTTTTTGCATGGTCATATGATGACCTAAAGGTTTATAGGGAAGACTTGTTTTAGCATATTATCCCTTTGAAGGAGGATGCTAAGCCTTTTAGGCAAAAATAGAGGCCAATTAATTCTACCTTAGCACCCAAGATGCAAGAAGAATAAATGAAGTTGAGAGATGCTGGAATCATAAAGCCTTTGAAGCACTCTTCTTGGGTGTCAAATCTGGTTCCTGTCAGGAAGAAGAATGGAGATATTAGATTATGTGTAGACTTCAGGAATCTAAATATATCTTCTCTAAAGGATAATTACTGCTTGCCTAATATGGAGGCTATGCTGCAAAGAGTAACTGGTTCAGGTGTGATGTCTATGATGGATGGTTTTTCTAGTTACAATTAGGTAATTTTAAAAGAATCATAGTAGTTTAAGACTACCTTCACAACACCTTGGGGAACTTATGTTTATGTGAGAATGCCTTTTGGTCTCACAAATGTTGGTGCTACTTTTCAAAGGGCAATGGATGTTGCCTTTGCAGATTTTATAGATGTTTTCCTTGTTGTTTATCAAGATGACTTAACTACATATTAAAAAATGGAAGAAGATCATTATTCTCATTTAGAGAAAATATTTGCAAGATCCTTGGAGTATGGCATCTCATTAAACCCAAGGAAATGTGTATTTGGTGTGACTGAGGGCACGTTGCTTGGCCACCTAGTTGGAAAGCAAGGAGTAAGAATTGATCCTGAAAGAGTGGTGGCAATTGATAAGATTCAAAAGCCAACAAATGTGAAGGGAATCCAGTCTTTCTTTGGCCAGATAAATTTCCTAAGAAGATTTGTTACAAACTTTGTTGAAATCACTAGGCCAATATCCAAAATGTTAAAAAAGGGGTTTGAGATCATGTGGGAAGATGAGCCTAATGAAGCTTTCAAGAATATCAAGAAGGAAATTAAAGATGCCCCTATGCTTAAGGAACCTAATTATGATGTTCCAATGCACATTTTCTCTTTTGCATCTTTTCATACTATTGTTGTAGTTTTATTGCATAAAAATAAGGAGGGTTTTGAGCAGCCTATTGCATTCTTTAGTAAATCTTTGCAAGCTGCTGAATTAAAATATGATATCAATGAGAAACAAGCATATGCACTTGTGAAAGTGGTAAAGGCTTTCAGGTGTTATTTGATTGGAGAAATTGTTATTGCTTTTGTGCCAAATGCTACAGTAAAGGATGTCTTTTCACAACAAGAAGTGTCTGGGAGAAGACGCAGATGGATTAATAGAATTCAAGAGTTTAACATTGATATCCAAATTACCAAGTTGGTTAGAGGTCAAGGATTGGAAAAATTGATGGCTCAGTCCAATCTTGATGCAAATCAGATAAATCAAGCTGGAGTTGATTACACATGTGATATGGATGATTGCATCTGGTATCAAGATGTTGTCTATTATTTGAGAAATATGAAGTGTCCACGAGGAATGGATGATAGCAAGAAAATGACACTGAAACTATAGGCAATCAAGTATGTAATTATAAAATACAAGTTATATAGAAGGAATTTGGATTGCATACTTTTGAAATGTGTTGATGAAAATCAAGTTGAAAAATTGTTGAAAGAAATGCATGAGGGGATATGTGGTGGACATTATATGGGAAAAAATATTTCTCAAAAGATTCTGAGAGTAGGATTCTGGTGGCCCATAATCTTCAAGGATGCAAAACAATTAGTAAGAAAGTGTGACGCTTGTCAGATATTTTCTGGTAAGATCAAGTTTTCAGGAAATGTATCATCGAAGCCAGTAGAAGTCCAAGCCCCTTTCCAGCAATGGGGAATGGATTTTATAAGTGAATTCCCAAATAAGTCCAATGGAGGAAATTCTTGGATCTTAGTTGCCATTGATTATTTTACAAAATGGGTAGAGACTATTCCTACAAGGAATGCAACAAGCAAGGTGGTGACTAATTTCCTATTAAATAATATTGTTACAAGATTTGGTTGTCCTAAAAGGATTGTCAGTGATAATGTAATGTGCTTTAGGTCTGCTAAATACAAAGAATTCTGTAAAGGTTTAGGAATCTAGGTATCATTTTCCTCACCTTATCATCCACAAGGAAATGGATAGGCAGAATCAACTAACAAAAGCTTAATGAAGGTTCTCAAGAGGATTCTTGAAAAGAATAAGAAGGCATGGAATTCAAAATTTCCATTAGATGTATGGGCTGACAGAGTAACTGTGAAAAATGCAATTGGACATGCACCATTTGACTTGGTGTATGGAATACATGCAAGGATGCCTCAGAACAACTTACTAGAGATGTATAAGTTTGTTCAAATATATGCTGAGGATATAGAGGATCGAATGCAGTTGAGAATTGAAGATTTAATTAGGTTGGATGAAACTAGAAGAGAGTCAGCTTCAAAGAATGCCAAGTTGTAGTTGTAGGTTAACAATTTGTATGACAAAAAAGCTATTAGAAAGGGGTTTGAACTTAATGATTTGGTGTTAATTTGGAATGCCAGATTGGAAGATAAGGGAAAACATGGAAAATTTCATCTAATCTAGTTAGGGCCATATCTAATTCATGAAAAATGGGGACAAGATTCATACATTGTCAAGAAGCTCAATGGTGATATTCAAGAGTTGCCAGTTCATGGACAATTCCTAAAGAAATACTTTAGTTGAGGTACCTTTCTTTCCATGAATAGTAGTTAGGCTTGTATATACTGGTGTGCTTCTCTTTTCCTAGTTTTGCCTTAGTTCATAAGTTTTTGTTGTCTGGGTGCCCTCTATAGTTGTTTTCCAGTAGGTGGTCTGCTCTCCCAAAAATTATGAATTCTTGCATGGGTACAAGTTACCCATCATCCCCAGATAGAGCCATTGTTAGGCCATTTTTTTGTCATAGTAAAAATCATAAGAGAATGGCCTATTTCTTTGCAAAGTCCTAAGAAGTTGCCTTTCCATGCCTACAAGCTTGTTCCAGTTAGCACAAAAGATATACTAGTTTTTATTTCTTGCACCCTTAGCCAGAGGTTTTCTTTCATGTCATCATGCTTCAGTCTAGATCACATGGCCTAATATGTAGAAAATCCAAGTGAACTGTCATGCCCTAGCTGTGACACAATTTTAACTTGTGAGCTAAATATATGATGTTTCATGCCTTGCGCCCTTAGCATATGATAGTTTATTGAGTTTCCAAGTGATGGTTATGAGTGCATGTCCTGAAATATTGCAAACAGGGAGATATTCAAGTTTTAAGGTCTGCAAAAATTGCTTACTTCATATTGGGTGGTGTCAAAACTGTCTAAGCATAAAAACCCTCAATGTTTTCCATTTCTCCATCACTTTTTGTTTTAAGTAAAAACCCTGGTTATTTTCAGCATTGCTCTTCTTCGCACTTCTTCCTTGACATAAGCATTTCCTATGTGTGCTACTGTGTCTGAGTGGGCCCTAGTTCTTCATTGTGTTCAATCGTTTGATCTCCAGTTTCCTGGGTGGTTAAGTTTTTCATTTGGTGATTGGGCGATTGCATGTTCACGGGGTCTCTTGTTTCTAGTGGTTAAGTGCTTTTCATTTAGTGACCCAATGTTTTCTTCAGTTCCGCATTCGCGCTACCTTGGCGGTTAGCTCTTTAACCTTTGGCAATCTAGCGGTTGGTCAGTGATCTTTCTGGCAGTGGGTTCGGGCGGATCCGCATGTCAGATGTTACAGAGGTGTTCATTTTTTATTGGCTATGAGCAATGTTGACATGGAGGTAATGTCGATGGGGCCAGGGGATTTTTGAGCGGTAAAGATTTTGCATCTTGCCAGGGATTGTGTGGTTGTCGCTTTGCCGAGAAGCTAAGATGATCGATGTTTATTCTTTGCAGCATAGCGACCATGTGACACATGTCCAACCTAGCGAAAGACAATTTAAAATGTGGGTCCCCATCCTATGTATTATTGACATGCTCATTTCTAATTGGTTGTAGTCTTGTTGATGTAGTAAAATTGTTTTCAAAGGTCTCTTTGACTGTTGAAGATTTTGTAGACCGCCTGATCTGCTAGGAAATGAATAAAATCATCGACCACATTTCAAACTTGTTGACTAACCATTGCTACCTAAAATTTGAATATTTTAAGGGTTTCTTAGCAATAAAAGGACTAGAAATTCAATGTTTTGGTGGCCGATTTGCATAATATGACTTTGCGCTCTCAGGTACAAAATGGCCTGAGGTATGATTGACTGCGGAAGGTGTCTATGCCATGGTGGTGGGTGAAATAACTATTCAATTTATGGCGCAGGTGGTGTTACAAAGGGTAAAAATGATGGGTTTCCAGTCTTTTGCGTGCCAGTCAGGGATAGTGCCATTAATGAAGATCATTCTTGGGTTTGTTTTGCTCTAAGATTGTTTGTTTTTCTCCCCCACAGTAAATTTTGATTGAATCTGATAGGCGAGGTAGTTGAAACCCTAATTTTGTCCTAGCTATCTGAAGCTTGTTGCATCCTTTCTAAGGGATTCCAAGATAGCTAGTGACTATATATTTTTGTCTGATGTATGTAGAAAGGTTGTTGATGGTCAATTTGGAAAATTGAGTAATGAGAGCTTGGGCTTAGGGTTTGTTTTATTTAGCATTTTCTCATGTTGTAATGTGTTAATTCTGAAAACTTTAATGAGAATACACTTGAATCCCAATTTCAGGCTTGTGTATGTCTTCTTGTTTCTATCTTGAATCCTCATATATTAATGTCACAAAGTGATTTAGTATATGTTATACAAAGTATATTGTGAGATTATCTTTGAATTCTTGCCAAAGTCAAGATTAAATCCTTAATGATAGTTTTAGAGAATTCAGGGTAAAATAAGAATTTGATGTCTAGGTGTGTGAGTGAGAGGAATAATAGGAAAAGCACTTATTTTGGATTTGGGTGTGTTTGAGTTGGATTTTTAGTTGATGCATGTTGTATTGTGACTCTGTGCCTTAGGAGAAGACACTAGTCCATTCTCAGGAGGCATTTCCCCATCATCAATCAAACAAATATAAATGATGAAATCCTTAAATCAGTTTGTAAAGGCTATGAATGTGTAATATTTTGGAGACTCCTTTCAATAAGTGATTCAAGGGTACACTCACCTGAGTATTAGACTCAAAGTGTAGGAGGATCATTATTGATCCTTGTTAATTGGCCCTTTTCCTTGTAGAGTTTGGAGTGGTGATAGAGTCAGTGACATTAGTTTGTCAATCATAGTGTAAATCTACAAGTAGAAAGAAGAGGAACCACATGTCTTCATAACATATCCAAGTGCGCAAGGCTCCATGATAACTGTATAGACAACCATACACAAAACACTACCTGTTAATTTGTCAAGAACACTGCTGACACAAGCTGCTATATAACTATCTATACTAACAGTTAAACTCTACTCCCATGATATCATGCTGATAACATATCCATGCCACATATACTAAAATCTTACTGCATAAGTCTTCCACGTATGCTACTTACCATATGTTGTCATCAATGACAAATATACAGTCAGCACTAGCTTGATGGCAAATCTCCAACATAATCAAAATCAAAGGAAGAAAATAAAGAAGCCAACAAAGAAAGCTCCAAGTTCATTCTTTGAAGAGGTTGTCCAATTAGGTGTCTGGCACAGTTGGAGCTAAGTGAGAAGGCCTCATTTATGTTAGTACCTGAGTATGAGGATGTTGATGAGGAAAATGAAATCCAACATGCTGATCCATTACAAATTGCTAATATTTTCAATCAACATGGTGAAGTATGTAAAATCACTTTGATCTTTCAGGAAATGTTGCATGAATTGGTTAAATGTGTTTCATCTTTACATCTTCTTGTATTTTCCTATAAGCATGTGCATCATTGCGATTTGAGGAGAAAAGGAAAATAATTCATTCAACCATTAAATGGTTTTGTTTAGCATGTTTTGTTTCTAGTTAGGCTAGGGTATGTTAGTTTTCCAATTTTCCCTAAGTACTGTCAAGCACAGTTAGGTTAGTTTCAATTTTAGCTTTCCCAATTTTCAATTAGTTTCCAAGAGTTTTTAGACTATTAGAGTTGCATAATGAGAAGGTACAATATTTCTAATCCTTACTGATTTACTAAGAATACTTTTCTAATTCATACCAATGAAATTTTATTTCACCATCACAAATCATACCCCCACTCTTAATGAATTAGAAAGGGTTACAAAATTATCTAGATGAGTTGTAGTCACATTTTTCTAATTGACCCTGTGTCCAATGGACTATTTTATGCTACTGGTCTTCATTTCTAGCAGATAGACATATAGAAAATGTCACTAAGAATATTACCAAAATTTCACTTAAGATCAATTTGGTAGAGTCATCATGCTTTCAAGAAAAAAGGTACATTTTTACTTCATGTTCTTTTCAAACCAAGTGCAATAACTTCAAAAAAGTTTGATACATAATTGAATTATTACATTTAATGAGGGAAATGTTGGCAATTTGGCTAAGTAGGATATCAGGTTGTTGTCATTATGGAAACATATAATCCCTATGATGATTGCACTATAGAAGAAAATAGTTTTGTATGAGTGCAAGTAAAAATTGTCTAAGTACAACACCATTTACCAGTCTAATAAGAGACAGTTTTGGTTAGTGATGTTTACAAAATAGGTCCAGTGTATGTGCACTTGAACATGGATAATTCTATGTATAAAAAAGTCACATATGAAAGCACAAGTCTATACAACATGTACAGAAGTAGATATTGAAGATTAACAAAGATAGTACTGAAGCCGACCTGAATAGAGCAAGAAGACAAAATGAGAATATTAGTTAAGGGATTATTTTGTTTATCAAAATAATGACTTAACCATATAAGGGACTATTGGAAAGTTGACTATACTAAATTATATGATGATATTTAGTGTTTTCATTATGGCAACAAAGTCATATGAGGTTTTGGAGTCAGCGCATATTGAAGAAGATCATAAAAATGGCTAAGTATGGAAGACTAGACAGATAACAGAGCACCAGGTGATCAGAGCATCAACACACGTGCGTATGATAGAGTTATGACATGTGCCATTGAAGATAAGCTTCTAAATATGTATTCATGCTAAGTCTAATAGTGCATGATGATAGGAGTCAGTATGAGGAAGCTACAGTCAGATGAAGTGGCACAGATAGCAAGTGACAAAATAGGATAGAGCATGGAGCCGACTGTTTATATTTTGGTTAGCAGTCATAATATTTTTTGTAAAGGCTATGCACCTATTGTATTTAGGTCATAGACATGTTAATTTAATTGAATGTAAACACACTTGAGAAAATTCATTTGGAAGCGTTGTATGTAATAGGTTAAAGGGCCAACCTAGTAAATAATTTTGTATGTGAATATAAATAAGACACGCGCCGTTTTAATTTGGCATGGCATGAGAAAGAGAGATCAGATAAGCAGAGAAGAAGTATGCAAAGAGAAGATAGAATGTGGTAGAGCTTTACAAGAGGCTAAAGCATTAGTGCACCAAAGGAACTGATCAGGCAAGCAGTGTCACTACACCAGTTTACCTTGCAGATATAGTGTGTATCTGATATCTAGAAGGTTGTAGCCTTCACCACTTGAGAAGTGAGCTCTAGGAAAATGTGTCCCAACCCCTAACAAGGTTAATTGTAAAAGACTCCTAACAGGGTCTGACCCTTGACCAGGTCACTATACTAAAGCATTGTAAAGATCAACTCCTAACAGGGTTGCAAGATCTTCTAACAAGGATCATAAAACACTAGTGCAGTTCTTAGTGGGTGTCAATTCCCACCAGGGTTTTTACCTATTTGGGTTTCCCTATAATCATATTTGGTGTCATGTGTTATGAATGTTTATCTTATTTATATTAATGTTCATTTCAGTTACTAAGCAATTAAGTCAAGTTTCAAAGTATCAGAGAAAGTAATAAAGTATAGAAAATTGATTCATGTCCCCTCTCAGTGTTCCCAATCCTAACAATTGGTATCAAAGATCTTGTACTTTGAAGATAATTTTAACCACTTGAGGAGATCATGGATAAGGAATAAATGAAACATCTAAAAAAGAATTTGGAAGCAGCTCTTGAAGACCTTGATAGATCTGAAAAAGAAATTGAAGAACTAAAAGAAAAAGTTAGTGATTCTCATGTAGTCATTAAAAAACTGAGAAAAGACTTGAAATACTTTTCCACAAGTGATTTGGGAAAAATGGTTAAAAATATAAATGAGGAAAACACTTCTCTAAAAGATCAGATTGAAGATTTGGATGAAAAACTACTTAATAATCAAGAAGTCTATGAAGAACAGGTCAAAGAAAACAAGCAGTTAGATGAAGAACTAAGGCAAGAAAACATGAAAGTATTGGAGTTAGAGTATATCAAGAAACAAATATAATCTAAATTGACTAAGGAAAAGAATCATATTAACAAGTTGCACACAAGAAAATATCTAATAGAGTCACAATTATATGCACAAAAGGTTAAAGGAGACATCAACGGTATTGGATTCAATGAAGCACAAAATCAAATCAATGACACGAAAGAAAGAAAGAAAGCATCAAAAGAATCTATAGAAGCTAAGAAGATAGGAAATCAAACTGAAGCAAAAAATGAACCACCCAAGGATGAGCGCAAGCTGGTAAACAAGACTTGTTATGCCTATAACAAGCATGGTCACATATCAAGAAATTGTAAAGAGGTAAGACCTTTTAATGGTTACTGTTATTCATGCAATAAGTTTGGTCATAGAGCTATGAATTGTAGAAAAAATCAAAGAAATAAGAACCAGCAAATTCAGAGAAGTCATCCTCAGCAAAATGTAAGAAACTCTTAGAACATTACATGTCAGATATGCAATTATGTTGGTCACATAGCTAGATAGTGCAGTATGGTAACCCACATGAATGCACTGAGGAATATCAGGCCTCCAGTCATTTGTCACTCATGTAAAAAGGTTGGACACATCTCTAGGTTCTACAGAACAAGAGCACAAAAATAGGAAAGCCCCCAAAACTTAGAAAGCTCTATATTAGAAGAATCAAGAGACGTCAAGTTTGTGCAAGCTTCAAATGATACGAGCTTGATTTGGAAGGAAGAAAAGAAGGATAATGTTGATGAAATAGTTGAGGATGCATCTGCAATGGAGGCACCTCCTATTTATGGTTAAATGACCTTCATAGTCATAGGGGGAGCTAGATTAGCTCTAGACCCCTGCGTTGTTGGTATACTCACTCTCAGAGTATGCGCCTTAGACTAAAACTATTTGGAGACTATGTGATGCAATATGCAAGAGTGCACAACCTGATTATTAGCAGAAACAAAGAACAAAATTTACAGTTACATTTTGTACTTATGCGGTAAGCATTAATGACAAAAAAGTTGATTTATAGCCATCAAAGATTCATTATTATCACATTTCATTCTAAGTTGAGCAATTGGAGAGCATAGAAGATCAAGCAGTTGAGTTGAGAAGCATTGTAGTTGAATCAATCAGCGAAGAAGGAAAATAGTTTATTACGAAGCCCTAGCTCGATGCATCATCTTAGAAACCATTCAGAAGCATTTAATCAAGTAAGTCATGGCTACACCAGTTGTATTTGATGTTGCTAAAAGAAAGAGATATATTTTTAAGAGGCATCCATTTAAGTCCACCCTAGATGACCTAGAAGGAGCATTTTCAAGAACCCCAATGGGCGTCATGCATGTAGAAGACATACGCGCGTATGTGTATTGCAAAAAGGAGCTAGTTGGTTTAGACAAAATTAGGTCACATCTTGAGTCAATGACGAAACCTAATAAAAAATTCATAGATGAGTTTGTGCACCTAGAAGACCACCTTATTATTGAGTATGCTACAACGCATGAATTCTATGAGTCCGACTGGATTAAGATCTTGTTGAGCAGGATCCATGATGACCTATTTTGGATAGGTGAAGTACCAGTTAGAATCACAACTAATCTCATTCATGAGATGACAGGTATATCTAAGACATGCACCATTCTTATAGTTGGAAAGGATGTCAAAAAATTGGTTGAACAAGCCTGCGAATCCTAGAGTGATAAGTGCGGGATAATAATTGAACCAATTGAGGAGAAGGACATCAAATTGATGTCTATGATTCTTGGTTATAGATTTCAGCATGCTAACAGGGTCAATAGTGTGTCCGCAGCCACTATTCTTGCAGCCATCTAGATACTAAAGGAGAATGGATAATTCAACTTGTGTGAAATCTTGCACGCACAGTTGATGGATAACATAAGGGAAATCGAGCATGATAAGACCAAAATATTTAGGTTTGGGTCTTTAATAATCTATATGTACTTTCATATAACTGAGAAGGTATCAGACTTATACTTAGATAAAAGTTTACCTACAATGCCTCAAATATCCCTTAAGGCATTAGTTGAGAGCACACTGAGAGACTACATGGAGTTAGAGTTGAAAAATTTTAGGATAAAGATGCAAATGAGGTATAGGATACCTTAAAGAATTGTTGAAAAATACAAGGACAATATTTGTTTTATGGTATAAAATGACATTACTTGCATGGAGGCTGTTGAGCCTAGAACCAAGTGGATTCATCCACTTGGCTATGAAGTGGAGGAGCAAGTCTTGGAATCTTATGCACAAGTTCTACTATCGGTGCCCAAGGATCCTAATGAGCCTAGATGGGGAACATATGAAGAAAAGACTAGATAGGTAGATGCAGTCCTAAACAGTGCTGCAACCAAGAGAAAAGCCACTAAAATTACATCTGAAATATTGAAGATCCATGGTGTGACCCAAGTAGACCTAGATAAAGCTAGAGAAGCAAAAATAGCTATGCATATTGAGAGTGCATCCTCTGTGGAAGCTAAGATAGAGAAGATAGATGATCCCAAGATGAAGAAGGTAAAAATTGAGAAAACTAATGATAAAAAGGAAGAATAAAGTAAAATAGATAATATCAGTCCTGTGCCCACAGATACAGTTGATGTGGAGTCCACTAAAGCATCTCCAAAGATGCCTAAGAGGAAGAAGCAAACTGCCACAAGCCACCCTTCAACAAGAACCACAAGAAGCAGAGGTAGAAATGTACAACCACCTCCTGAGGTGGGATTCCTACCAAGTCTTCAAGTATTAAGGACTAGAGTGGTAGAGGAAGGAATATTAGATTAGATATCTAAGTTCTATGATAAATATCATGAGATTGACAAGTCTAAGATCCATGATATGTTGATCAAACATATGATAAAATTCAAGAAGACGGTGCTAGAACTGAAGTCAGTGATTCCAGATTAAGATTGGGAAATGTTGGATTCCTTGAAAGGATAATCAATAGAGGAAGACTTCAAAATCAGAGAGAAAACACTAGATGATAATCTGCCAGTATGTTCAATTGATGAGAAAAAATTGCTGCTAGGTTTGGTGAAGCCACACCTTAGAACTAAGATGAGGACATTGAACATAATGAACAAGGATTATGAGCAGATAACCAAGGAGATAGAACAAGCTTTTGAGAAAGTGTTCCTTGAACATCGCATGCAACCTCCATCTGTGCCCATCACTCAAGCACATGTTGAGAAAGATAAAGAAGTTGAGGTCACAAAAACATCTATGATAGGTCCACAAGATTTAGCACCCTCGGTAACAATGCCTATAGTTGAAATAAAGTCTACGCCCATGACCGCAACTCAAGAAGATAACATAATAATGATTGATAATACGGAAATATCAATGGTGGCTACTGATAAAGACTTAGACAAATTTGAGGAAGCCTTTCTAAGTACACAAGAGGCAAAAATTCTATGCGGTGATATTTCAGCTAAGCACCAAGAGGATGTATTGATAGAAGATATAACAGGTCAAGAAGAAGAAGAGGAGAAAGAAAATGAAAAGGAGAAAGGATGAGAAGAGGAGGTAGAAAAGGAAATAATAGATGAACCCTCAGTTAAAATTCATGTGGATATTAAGACATAAATGATGAACAACACACCCATCACTCCCATGCCTTCAACATCATTGTTGTCAAGTTTGACCCCTGACTCTACAAGCTTGGACTCTTGGGGAGAAGAAGACCTGATCAAGATCAATGTCCTTGCTATGAAGAAGGCCAAGGAGAAACAAGTAATGAGAAATCCTCTATTTGTTGAGTCAATAGACATCTTAAACAATATACTGCCAGTAGAGAAGAAGGTACCAAAAGTGCACTCAATGGAGGATGTCAGCAACATCCTAACAAGCTTCAAGGCAAACTTCTCCTGCCTAGAAGAATCAACGGCTAAGGTAGCAGAAGAGAAGTATCTTAAGAAGATATTGGATGAGCTAATTGAAAAATTTGCACTTGATCTCAACTCTTTAAAGGTTGGTCAAGTTTCACTGAAAGAATTTGCATCCAAAGGAAGGAAACTCATAGCAGACTGCATGAACCAAGATAAGTTGACTACAGATCTCTATAAGAAAATTCAAGAGGTAGAGGCTATGATAGATCAAGTGAGGAAATCAGTAGAAGATCCCACTATAGATGTAAACACGTGTAACAATGTCTACCAGGGACAAGTGGACAAAATAGAAAAGATAAAAAAAGAAATGTCCAAAATAAGAGCAAGGCAAACACAATTGAGAAATGCTCTTGCGCCCTCACTAGATGTCTTGAATCAGAACATCAAGGAGATCAATGCTACTATGGTGACATATGATCAAGGTCAGTGTATAGAATTGGAGAAGATGGAAAATTTAACATATGCTTTGTGCGCCCATATCCAGACAATAGACACACTGAAGAAATTTTGGCAGAATGAGATTGCTAATCTAAAGTTATCATATCCGGATGTCTACAATTTGTAAGTACTTGTGAATACATTTTTTTGAGCACCTTTGGCATTAATGTCAAAGGGGGAGTATAGTATGTAGAAGAAAGAATATGGAGCCTTGTAAATGATGTAAAGAAAAGTATAGTACATAAGGGGAGATATAAGTTAGAGTATGTATTAGAAAGTTTTGTATAAGGGATACAATTAGTAACTTCACCATATTCCTTTTTTTCTATTAATGAAAAAGGGGGAGATTGTTGGAAAGTTGACTATATTTAGTGTTTTCATTATGGAAACAAAGTCATTTGAAGTTTTGGAGTCAGTGCATATTGAAGAAGATCAAAAAAATGGCTAAGTATGGAAGACTGGACAAATAGCAGAGCATCAAGTGATCAGAGCATCAACGCATGTGCGTATGAAAGAGTTATGACATGAACCCTTGAAGATAAGATTCTAAATATGTATTCATGCTAATTCTAAGAGCGCATGATGATAGGAGTCAGTATGACAAAGCTACAATCATATGAAGTGGCACAAACAGCAAGTGGCAGAATAGGACAAAGCATGGAGCCGACTGTTTATATTTTGGTTAGCAGTCATAATATTGTTTTGTAATGGCTATGTGCCTATTGTATTTAGGTCATAGAAATTTTAACTTAATTTAATGTAAACACGCTTGAGAAAATTCATTTGGAAGCATTATATGTAATAGGTTAAAGAGCCGACCTAGTAAATAATTTTGTATGCACATATAAATAAGACATGCGCCCTTGTAATTCAGAATGGCATGATAAAGAGAGATTGGATAAGCAGAGTAGAAGTATGCCAAGAGTAGATAGAATGTGGTAGATCTTTACATGAGGCTAAATCCTCAATGCACTAGAGGAACTGATCTGACAAGCAGTGTCACTACATCAGTTCACCTTGCAGATATAGTGTGTATCTGATATCTAGAAGGTTGTAGCCTTCACCACTTGAGCTATGAGCTCTAGGATAGTGTGTCCCCACCCCTAATAGGGTTAATTGTAAAAGACTCCTAATAGGGTTCGACCCTTGACCAGGTCATTGTACTAAAGCATTGTAAAGATCAACTCCTAATAGGGTTGCAAGATCTTCTAACAAGGATCATAAAACACTAGTGCAGTTCTTAGTGGGTGTCAATTCCCACTAGGGTTTTTACCTATTTGGGTTTCCCCGTAATCATATTTGGTGTCATGTGTTATGAATTTTTATCTTATTTACATTAATGTTCATTGCAGTTGCTAAGCAATTAAGTCAAGTTTCAAAGTATCAGAGAAAGTAATAAAGTATAGAACACAAATTCACCCCCCCTCTCAGTGTTCCCAATCCTAACAGGGATGACATCCTAGATGTTAACCTTTAGGTAGCATGAATTAGTTTTATATTTTGGAAAGATTTTATGCTTAGTAAAGCTGGTTGGAAGTTATTATTCTTAATAACTTGTATATATGTAAGAAGCATGTAATGTGAAGAAAAAGAGAATCAATAAGTTTTGTAATGTTATGATGTGAAGTTGTATATTGTAAGAAAAAAAGCAAGTAGACTCTGTATATGAAAGCAAAGAGCCTAGAAAGCTAAATCAGAATAGGAAAGCTATTCAACAATAGTTAAAGGTTATGTGCTTTACCTTTGTATTCATATATCATTGTATATTGCATGTTTGGATAGTGAGCTCATCTTGCAAACACTCTATTTTGTAGTATCAACTCCTAATAGGGTTGAGGCTTCTAACAAGGCATAGAGTCCTTTAATCAAGACATAGACACTATATGTATGTAATAGACTCCTAATAGGGTCAACATTGTTAACCAAATACTTTTGATTAGTGGATCAATTGTGGGTATCATCCCCACTGGGGTTTTCCCTTGGCTAGGGTTTCCTTAAGAATAAACATGGTGTTATGAGTTCATTTTCTTTAGTTCTATACTTGTTATATAGTCTACTTTATTTTTCAATCTTCAAGTTAATTTGTTATATCCATAATTGGGAAAAAGTAAAAGTTTGTAGAATAGTGATTCACCCCCCCCCTCTCAGTATTCCCTATTTCTAACAATTGGCATAAGCGCTTAGTTACTCAAAACAAAGTTATTTGGAGAAAGCCTAACAACCTGAGTAAGATCTCTATGGATATGGATCAATTGCAGAAGAATCTTAAAGAAGCTCTGAACAGATTGATATTCTTACTGATGAAAGAGACACTCTGAAAAGGAAATATGATGATGTGAAGGACGACATTGAGAAACTACAAGAAAAAGTGGAAGAACTAAAATCAAATAAAGAACCTATAATTCAAGTCAAGGAATGTGGTGAAATTTCAAATTTGAAGAAAGAAAATGAGATCCTTAAACATGAGTTGAAGATTGTAGATCTGAAGTTAAGATTGAAAGATGGAAATAGCAAAAATGAATCAAATCTGAAATCTGAAAATGAAGATCTGAAGTCTAAACTTTGTAAAGTGACATCTGAACTTGAGAAAACTAAATTATAGTATGTTGAACTTGAGAAGTACAATACAATTGTGAAAGGTAAATTGACTCATTCTAAACATCTTGAAAAATGATATTCCACCAGTGAGAAGATTGATGGAAAAATGTCTTATCAAAAGCCATATTATGATTCAGCTGGTCTTGTATTTAATTCATATAAGATAATTGAAGAATGCAAGGAACCAGATCCGAAACCCTCTAAGAACAAAGATGAAAAGAAATTTGATGAAGCTAACAAATCTGAAGACATACCTAATCCACCTAAAGATATGCAAAGAGAATTCAAAGGTAGATGTTTTGCATGTAATACTTTTGGACATATGAAGAAATATTGCACAGGTTAGCAATTCAAACCTATCTCTGGTTATTGTTATAATTGTCATGGTTTTGGACATAGAGCTATTGATTGTAAGAAACCTAGATCTAATGATAACAATAGTAGTAGTAGAATGTTTAGAGATACTAACCATGCAAATAAGAGACCTACTGAAGATATGAACAAAATAAATAGAGTTGTGTGTTATAGATGCAACAAGATTGGACACATTCCCAAAAATTTCAGATCACAAATCAGTCAAACAGGACCAAGATATGGAAATAATGGAGTATTTTTCCAGATATGCAACAAATTCGGTCACACAGCAAGATTTTGCAAAATGAACAACATAAGAAACCCTAATCCTAGAAGCTGCACAAGGAGAAATGAGAGCACAAACAATAGTCAAAAAGTATGTAGTAACTCAAAAGAAGTTAAATTTGTTAAAGCCACAGATCAAGCAAGCACACTCAGTACACAAGGAAATCAGACAGGTGAAGTATCTGATAGTAAGTGTGAATCTTTTCCTAACTCATCTCAAAGCACTTGAAGTAATTAATTCATGAAATATGTATTATAGTAGAGCATTAGA
Organism: Chamaecyparis obtusa; assembly: GCA_027943335.1. Lineage (NCBI taxonomy): Eukaryota > Viridiplantae > Streptophyta > Pinopsida > Cupressales > Cupressaceae > Chamaecyparis > Chamaecyparis obtusa. The sequence goes on from BSBK01001201.1 coordinate 516,050, forward strand.
ATATTGTAGAAGTTAGAGTAGATTGAATAAGTCTTGCAAAGTTAATATGAGGTATTATATGATGTGATTAAGCTATGGTTAAGAGCACATGAAATAATATGAATGTATGCGAGTACACAAAAAGAACAAAGTTTTGCAGGTAACTAGGAACAAATTTTTGAAAGAAGCGGCAAAGAAATTGAATGCGATGTCAGAATCTTGAAAGATTGAAAGGATAAATGCATATGATCAGTATTATTTGATCATTCAAGTGACTAAAAGTGATAAGAAGAGAAATACATTGGAGATTAAGAGCAGTTTGCAGGATTTGGAAAAGGATTTTTTCCCAGATTTACGCAAAGCCCTAAATCACATTTTTTAGGTATTTTACTAAGAAAATCTATCAAAGCAGTTAAATTTTTACAAGATTCATGGATGCATCACTTGTTCACCATATAAGAGATTCAGTCAGACCTAGAATAAAAAGGGAACCGGTAGAACCCTTTGAAGAAGACCCTAGTCTTGCATTGTCATCTATTCCAGATGGATTTTTGCACCTAGAAGATGTGACAAGTTATCTAAAATGTAAGTTTGAGACCTTAAGGGATGGAAACCTGATCATGGAATATGATAAGATATATAAACAAGACATGACATTCAAAGAAGGGTCTGAACATTTGAAAGATATTGATGTTGTCAAGTACCCACTTCATTATGAATTCTGGGATGATGAATGCACTAAGATTATTTTGAGTAGAATCCACAATGGAAAATTTTGGTTAGATGATGGAGTGATAGACATCACTACATACCTTATTCATGAGGTAACCGGTCTATCTAAATCTGGAGTAATTCCTTTTAATGATAAGAATGTAAAGAAAACTATGTTGGACAACACTAAGTCATCTTATAATGGAAGAGGAATTGTAATCAGTAAGATCATACATGATGATGTTAGATATGTATGCAAGATTTCAACCTCTAAGCTTTGTGAAAATTATAGAGAAGATGATATAGCAGCTGACATGGTACATGCATCTTATCTTATGTGTGTTGAGAAAATTCAAGTAGATATGTGTGAAATTTTGAGAATTCAGTTGATAGAGAACCTTGAGAAGATCAAGAAGACTAAGAACTCACAATTTAGATTTTCATCTCTGATCACATATATCTTTTTTTCATTTGTTAAGGATATTTTGATATACTATTGTAGAAGACTAGAATGATAACAAGAATACCATGGATAGAATAAACAAGGTGTACTTAAGACACCCTATAGATAAAGTAAATGAGAGCGCAAATTTGGTAATCAAAACCTTCCAAAATAAAATGAGAAAGAGATCAAGGATTCCACCAGTTATTATGGAAAAATATAGAAAAGAGATATGTTTTTTGGTTGACACTGATTTTACTTTTATTGAAGTAGTTGAACCTAGAATGGAATTTATAGATCCATTTGGATATGAAGTTTTTGAAGTTGAAATTGAAGAATATATAAGAAGATTACTTAAGGGTAAATTGGATACAAAGAGTCCAAGATTTGGAGATTTTGAGGATAACTTTGACTCGGCAAAGTCCTTACAGGCACAAAAAATTTAGCTAAAAAGAGAGTTGACAGCACAATCAAGAAAATTCTTAAAGATATAGGCATGACAGAGAATGAATTTAAGGTTGCAAAGCAGACTATAGTAGTAATAAGAGACATAGGTTAGAAGGAAGTCCTATCAGTTCCACCCCTAACATCAATAGCAACACCTAATGAAGAATCTCAAGACTTAGAGGAAGAAATTAAAATTGTGGAAGTGCAGAAAGTGAGAAAATCCACTAGATCCTCCACCACTCCACTAGCAAAAAGAGTAAAGGAGATGGAAAGCAGTCCAAAAAAGAGACTAAATATAATATACACCCCAACACCAAGGAAAACATCATAAGGAAAGGCAAATGAAGAAGTAGGCAGTAGCAAGAAGAAATGGAAGCCTAAGATTGAAAAAGTGAATACCTTAATTATCAATGAAGGTGATTTCACTAAGATGAACAAATTCTATGAGTTATACAACTTTTCTGAGAAATTGAACTTGGAAAATGCAATTGTCAGGCACATGATACTGGTAGATAAAATATTTGATAGTATTAAAGGAAAGATTCCCAATGAACGTTTTGAGAAATTGATAAATAGGAAGAAAAGAGCAATTGAGGAAGACAAGAATATAAGAGAAAATTATGTAAGGAAACTATGTGAGATAAAAGATGAAGAGAATTTTAAGGAGATTATTTAAAATCTTAACACTCATATGAGAATGAAAAGAAGAACTATATTGATAATAGGATGTAACTATGAGGAGATCAACAAAGAGACAGAGGAAGCAGTTGTGAAAGTTATGACTTCTAGCCCTAGTGAGCACATAAGTATATCTGATCAAGCATTGGAAGTAGAACATCAGAAAGATCCATCACCATCACCACCACCATCTATTAATATTGAATATGAAACTATGAATGTAGAAGGAACAAACATTACCTTAGACAGTGAAGAAAATCCATTCAGTGATCATGAGAATATTGTTGACAATTCGGCTATTGAGTAGTAGGACATGACAGTAAATGAGGAAGAAGGAATTGAAGCAAGAAAGAAAGAAGAGGTAGAAATGACATAAGAAGAATCACAGGTTAATGTAGAAGTAGCAGAACATGAAGTTCCACACGAACAGATAGTAATCACTCCTAAACCCAAGGAAGCAGCAGAGAAACCACAAATTGAATCAATTTTTTCTAGTCTTGGACATGAAGTTGATGATGATGATCAAATAGAGATGATCTCATCTTTAAAAAAAATTATTGGAAAGAATAAGAAGGTAAAAATTCTAGAAGGATCATTGCTTGAAGTGACAGAAAAACTAAAGAGTATAATAACTAGTCAAATCAGTGAGGCAGATCCACAGGGTAAAGAAAAAGAAGTTGTGAAAGTATGTGATATTGAATTCACAAACTTATCAGACATGGCCACAGTTAAAGTTCAAGCAGCTTATGAAGCTAAAATATTCCAAGATGTATGTTAGAATATCAGAAATGATATAGACAATCTGGATATTTGCATTAAGGAATTAAGAAGTTTGGAAAGAGGAAAAGCTTTGTACATTTAGTGTACACAAATAGAAAATCATATATTAGAAATAATGGAGAAGATAAAGATGAAAGAGGCAGAGATACAAGAGGCAGTAAACCTTTTGTCAAGCCCGAATGTGAAGATCTGAGACATTGAGAAAAACATTAGTAAGATCTATGATGATATAAGAATTCAGAATGATGAGAAGGATAAGAAATTGAGAAGATTCTCTCTATTAAGAGAGCATGTATCAATAAAATTGAGCATTATTGAGAATCAGTTGGAGGAATTTCTTTCTTTTAAGACATCTTATGAAAAATTTCACCATGCAAACCTACAGGCATGTGAAATTGCATCTTATGGTCTATGTGCACTCCTAAGTGTTTCAGATGCTATAAAGAAATCATGGGATAAGGAGATAGACAGTATGAAGATAAATTTTTCAGATTGTGTTGCAAGCCTACCGAGTTTACAATTTTGAAATCCTAAGGTAAAATATTTTTGACACAAGTTTTTGACACCTTTTTGTCATTGTTGTCAAAGGGGGAGTAGTATTAGCAAGAAATTGTATATAGTATAGTATGATGCATACTCCTAGGGGGAGTATAGATATATTTTGGAGATATAAGTATGGCCACAATTTTGAAGTTTAAATTTTTTTGTGAAGACTTAGCCAATTTTCTTATTTGTTGTGTCAGGCCCAAAATTAGGGCAAAACACACAACAATTTTTTTTTTCTAAAGCCACTAACACCAAGTTACATACTAAAACATGAGGACAAAACATCATTCAGTGCACACAACTTACAAGGGGATTCGATACAAGCGCTGGCTTACTGACATCCCCATTACATCAGGTGCACTAAGTCA